>OY740765.1:59212206-59658677 GCA_963513935.1 Aphrophora alni | reverse complement strand
AACAATTCAAAACCAACAATTAAGGGATCCAATTACAAAAAACTTGTACAATTCCTTATATACCTAACCAAGCATTCTAACTGAGACAAGCAATGGTTGATCTGCTTTATACAAGTTATATATAAAATACTGTTATTCAGATAGTTTTGTAGGTTAGGCACGCCGTGCATCCACCGCTAGAGCTCCCAAACATCAATAGTCGTGGCGTCCCTACCACTGCTACCTGCTCAGTATTGTTGAGACAAGAGGGTTTATTTTATTACTACCTAAAATTGTTGAATAATTTAGTCCTTTATGTCTACACAATGGATGGTATGCAAATTATAGTAACTTCATCATTTCTTTTCCGATTCTCATGAATGTTATTTCCCTTACTTTTTTTTAGCACGCTAAAAAATAAGCTTTTGCCTGTTTCTTGGTACGTTAAGTCAGAAATATTTTCTTTGAGTTATAGGCAACATCAAAGAAAGTCATTTTTAGTTACTCATTCAACACATTGTCTTTTTTAACATTTAATGAAACTCGCTTAAGCTAGAAAAGTGAAATTGAATAGTAACGTTAAATATGTTATTCTGTAGTTGGCGTACAATTTTTAAAATCATGTTTCGTTATATGTAACAAAATGTTGAAAAGTTTTAAAATATTTAATATTGGAGATGTAGAACAAAGTATCATTTCAATCAATTAGCCTGTCTAAAAATATAGAGTATTACTATGTCATCCCTTTAAATGTGTCACAGACTTTATTAAATCTGTAGTACTGCAACAATGGATTATTACAGTAACGGTAAATTCTACGTCATTTTATGTAGCAGCTTATATAACTGAAGAAAGCTTTTAATATATATATATATATATATATATATATATATATATTACATGTTGATGTCCCAACATCAATCACAGTAAAGTTGAATTTAACATCACATGTAGCAAATAATACAATTGAAAAGAATTTCTTGTAGTTGAAGCACTCTGACCCAGAGTTTGGTGGGCAATTAATCCTAATGTACTTTACCATTGATTGCACCAACGCAGTTAGGATAGTTAGTCAAGTTTTCGAAGCCCTTCATTTTCTGTTCCCACCTCTTCAACATCTCTTTAGTTGGTGGCGGCTTTTCTGTGAGTTGTAACTCTTTCCCAGATTGTTTGGCAAGCTTCTTTAACTATTAATCTCACTGTTTTCCTAGAGACATGAAAACTGTACTCCAAATCCCCAAAGGATATCCTTGACGCCAAATACTTAGAAATAAATACAATATGAAACTATCGGGATAGAAAAGTTGGTTACAAACAACCTATCTGAATTTCAGCATAAAACAAATACAGCTTTATTTTATAAATATTGCAAAGCATCTATTTTATTTTCAGCTAAGGAAATGATGAAAAAATTGAAGGCAATTAGAGACTACTTTGGTACAGAGTACCGAATAAAAAAAAAAGAATCTGAGACTGGAGCACCATCAAGTAAATGGAAGAAGTACGTTTACTATGATCAGCTCTCCTTCCTCATCCCACATGTTAAAGGTAATGTTCGTACAGCTTCTAATATACTCCAAGCAGATATACAAGAGGAAACCATAGAACAAGTTGCAATGTTGATGGAATAGATATCATTTCAGTCAGCCGACCTTGCCATGAAAGTGATCCTGCTGATCAGCAAAGGAGGCAAAACATAGGTAAGAGTAAAAATGAAATTGTAAAATCTATATCCACTACAAGTAAAGCTTTGATGGACATTTTAACAAAAAGTATCCAGTTGAGGAAAGATAACATGACTCCGACAAACACTGAAACAAAGCTTTTTTGAACTCCTTGTTCCATTGATGGACAATTTGCCACCAAATCTGACTATCTATGCTAGAGTGAAAATTTCAGAGCTATTCAATGAACTCGCATGTCAGTCTCTTCCTACGCCACCATCTAACTTAACACGACCATCAAGCAACACCTCCGCCTCAATTACTTCTCCAAGTTCATCACAAACTACACAACAAGAATTTAACTTGGAGGAAAGCGAGTTTTCTTTATCTAGGTACTTAAAAATATAAATCGAATCATGCAGTGACTTTTGAACAATGAAAGCGATATTTCTTGTCATTATTATCTGTAAATTTTACATTTACATTCGTTCATTAAAATCTTTTAATTTGAATTTTGTGATTGATAATAAAGTACCGTTCATTCTAACCTTGATTTAATTTTAACTAATATTTTAAAGTCTTAATTAGCCTACATTATGAATTTTTAAGGAACACCTACCTCAAAGTTATAACTAGTCTTTCAGCAGCTTCTATGCTTATTTTCATGTTCGTATCCTGCTTTGTTAATTTGCCCGAAGTCAAAAACAGCAATTCATCAAATGACTCACTGACATTCTATAATATTGAAAGAATTTTAGAAATTATATATAAACATTGTAATTTATCGATTACAGTTCAAACTTTGTGTTGATATCTTACATACTCACAATATGGGCTAAGATAAATAATTTTAACATAGGTGGAACAATCAAAGTGGTCAGTGTGTAAACCTTGGAGTTATCTAGCTTAGTACAATATTTTTTCAATCTAATTTAATCTATATACATAAAACCAACATCATATTTGTCCCTGATGTTGGCGGGGTAAATCCACTAAGTAGACTATTGTAAGAGATCGCTAAAGATAGCTTATTCTTTTTAATGTAATGGTTTCACTGAGTACACACAGTCCTTGACTTCAGGTTATTCGGCCCATAAAAAAATGCTATACAAAAAATAATGTTAGAGCTGTTCCTATTTTATGCTTAGTCACAAATTCTGAATATCAAAATCTCAAATGTTTTCGCAGATTAGTTTTACTCGGACTACAAATTCACAGATAAAGAAAGATAACTAGATCTACTGTTGATAGGGATACCATAAGTGTGAAACTATATTTGGTATATGAGAAATTATATTGACTTAACTAAAAGAAGTTATAGATAATAATTTGAATGTAATTTACTTTCAGAATTTAAATTGCTAAAGATGTTGTCTGCTGCACGTCGTACTGTTTCTGGCCGTTCTTCTCAATATGAGAACCTTGATTACTCAGATGATGTTACTCTTCAACAAGCTCAATCTCGTATGTCTCCAGAGCTTAGAGGTGTTGAAGGTTTCATATCACCTGTTCAAGAGCTTGAGATGAATTCTGTATCAGTTGTTCCTGATGGTAAGTTAATCAAAACTAATGTATTTCAGAATATATTGAATGAAGTCATGATTGCATAAAATAATTTAAAGTTTGAATACCATGTATTGTGTACTCCAACCAATTTTAATTAATTATCTCTACTGTTCACCATTTCATAAAATGTTATTCTTTTTTCATATGCTCACAAATAATATTGCTACATAAATAGTAGGGAAATATATTTACTATATATAAACAGTATGTAGGTTATACACCACTTTACTGTATTTATCTAATCCTCTATTTTTAGATGATCATACCTTTCCCTAACTGACAATGTGTAATTGTTTCCTCAAATTTTATCCAATTTTATGAATTTCATTAATGTTTGCGAAATTCATATGCAATATACAACATGCCAGCAATTTAGTTTTGTAGGTTGGTAGACTTGTATGAAAGCAGTCATTGCTTTGTGAAACTGATTTCTATTATTGTGTTTACTACTTGAAAGTATCATATTTTTGTTTTATTTTAGAATGTTTTAGTGTAGGTACATACTTAGTTTATTTATGTTGTAAATATAACATGGTAAACACATCATGTCAAAGTAGTGACATTAGAAATATCAAAACATAAACAAAATGATCTAGCCATTCAAGCCGGTTCTATCCTCTGGTATTTATTATTTTGTAATGATGTATACAATTTTGTAAATAACTAGTACAAACTTACTATATTTTGGGGTCCTTTTCCATTATCCTCCCTGCATTCTTAATTTCCGTTATTCTCTCTCCATCATCATAATATTGTAAATATGATGACCTAGTATCTAGAAAATGATGATAGGGATTAATATTAGTGCGGCAAGGAGAATAAACAGGCTGGTAACAATAATAGGATAAAAAAACTTTTTTATCTAATTAAAAAAAACACACACACACACACACACACAAATAGACACACACACCAGACACCACACCCCAAACACCACACACCACACACTACACACCTCATACTACACACACAGACACACACATCAGACACCCCCCACACACATCAGACACCCCCCACACAATCCTTATCTGTCTGCTTTAGTGAAAAATTAACAAAATTTATTTTACTTCCACTAATTACATGCAGTTTTTTAGCATGCATAACTTTAACCCTGTTAAATTTTTTATATTGCTAATTTTGTTTCAACCCAATTGTTTGATGAATATATTAGAGCTCTGTCATCAGCAAATTAATATATATATTTTTTCAATTGAAATTGCCATTACAAAGACTGTTTACATGAATTTTAAAAATTGTCCTAATTCTGTTTTTTTGGGACCCCACATTTAACAACTCACTACTCACTAAAATAATTTCTGACCCTGACACACTGTTTTCTCTCTGAGAAATAACTAACGAACCAATCATAACACCACTTCTCTAATACCGCAATTCCTGAGAACATTTATAAGGACCATCAGTATCTAAAGCTTTGGTAATATAAAGAAAAACCCGCAAAACATTTTCCTGTTGTTAAACCCTTCATTACTAAAGTGTTAAAAGTTAAGTAATTCATCATCATTTTTCCTCTCTTCACTGATAACACATTGAGTATCACTAAAACATTTTGTTTTATCCAAAAACTTTAATAACTGATATTTCAATAATTTTTCAAACATTTTAGCGAAAACAGAAACCATTGAAATGGGCCTCCTATAATTTGATATTTCAGACTTGTTTCTCTTCTTGTGTACAGTGACTACAAAGGCTATTTTTAAACTGTCAGAAAATATTCCAGATTGAAACTTAAATTAATAATGTGCCTCAAGACTTAGCTAATACTAGGGAAAATCTCTTTAACTGTATTTGAATTTACTCCATAAATTCTCTAATGTAGAAAGAATGATGAAAGAGCAGTGGGCTTTTGGAGGAATCTGCCTTGAAACACATGAATGTTTTTTTTTTGCTGTGAAATGACCGAAAAGCCAACACATTATTGCCAATAATAATTATTGTGTGGGGAGTAGTTAAAAGTAAAATGAAGCGTAAATGTGGCACGGTGAAAAATTTACTTGACAGCTACATATGTGAGTTCATGTGTCAGCAAAACATGAAAAAAGAAGTTAAAAATCCATTTCAGACAATACTTTGAAGTTGTTGCAGCTTTTTAGCCAGTGTAATGTTTTGTTTTCAGTTTTAAAAAGGCCACATCATAAGTAATCACATATATAGTTTACTTTTATCATATTTAAAAAAATATTATTTGCCCTAACCCAACATAACCTGACACAACACTACTGCATTGTAATATCACTTCAAAATGTTTGTTTAACTTTTATATATCAAAATCATAAGCTATATTGGGAGGAGGAGAAATGAAATAAGGTTAGAGAGTGGGGGGGGGGGTGGGAGATAATGGAAAAGAACCATTTTTTTTATTTAGTACAAAATTTTGAAGCATTTGAATCTAATAAAATTTCATTTCAATGTCTTTGGGAGCTGTGTTATTGTCAAAGTAAGAATTTGATTTCAAACAAAAATATCACAATTAAAAAAAATATTAAAAAATACAAATTAAATTTTATTTTTAATATCAACTGATTACTTAAGTTTGCTGAATAAAACTATACAACATTTCATAGTTTTCATGAAACAATAAATTTATTTAGTTTGATAATGTACATGTTGTTTGTTGGCGTACATATAAAAAGTTTTCTGTGTGTGTGTGTGTGTGTGTGAGTGTGTGAGTTTGTACAGTGTATGAAAGGAGCAAGTTTTCACTTACGCACTGTACGTTCTGAGGAAGCGCTGCAAAGCGAGGAATGCTCGGAGCGCAACCCCCTGTTTTTTCACCTCTATCTTATTTCTACATGTCTAAGGAGCAATAATATATAGTTATTTCATACTTCCTCATTTTACGGTTTTTAAACATACAAAATCTTACACAGTAGATTAGGATTTCTATTTCCAGGCAGCGCTGTGATCGGTTCATACACGACTTGCTCATTTCCTACGTTAGACATGGTACCATACACATCACCTAAATCGCTTCCTCGGTTCTTACAGTGAGCTCGTATTGGATTATACTCAGGGACTGACTCTAATCGTTACAGGAAGTGTGACTTCCTGCTTATTATGTGCTAAGTAGGGTTCTTCTACTCTTTCCATACTGGTATTTAATTCACATTTTAAAATGTTTCAGCGTTAAATATAATATATTTTCAATAGTATTGGATAATTATATTGTATTAATATTAGGTCACCTACTGTTGTAGATTTATATTTGGACAATGTAAAGCACATTTAAATACAAAATAGGAATTATTTCGAAGTTTAAATTAATGTGTTTTGTTATTGAATAGACGTAACTATGATATATATATTTTTTTTTTATTGGGCTTTTGACAATATCTAAACAATGTTTAATGTTTAACAATCCACTAAACCTTAAACTGTCAACTGTCGGTTTTCCAACAGTTAATTTTGTATCATAAGTGGCGATGTCGGAAAAAAGACAGTTACATAGTAGTGTAATAATCGATTTTTCAACAACTATTTGTTATTCTGTTATATCAAAAGTGATACAAGTAAAATCCTGATAATGTGTGCTTCATGTTAGACGTTTTTGCCTGTTAAACGAATGACTTCATTTATTTTGCACATGAAATTAAACAGTGGTATGTATAGTAGGCAAAAGACCCCAAGATTTAAAGGTTTAACTCTTGGTGTTACATAAATGATTATGTAATACATAAAATAATTAAATATTGAGATAATATTAGATAGAACAAAAACTCGATCACAAGATCTCATAAAAATTTATGTTTACTAGTAAACTGAGGATGGAGACTTTGCTAAAATTAGTAACGAAAATAATGTTATGTTTGAATCCAATAACTATTTTGATTTAACATTTTTGATTCTTTATTAATGGAAAACATTTTATACAATCGAGATGAATAAAAAAAACTCAATTTTAGGATGGCGGTAAAATCTCACTAAAATCTTTATTCATCATAATGTGAAATATGTGGGTAAAATTACAACAAGCAAAAACTTAATTTGGTCTCAAATGAATTTTAAAGTTTTTTTTCCCTTTTATTTATTGTTTTTTTTACTTGTGAGTATCCCTTTACGGCAAACTGTTTGATTAGTAGATGTAACAAAAATGTAATTGAACTTATGGAATTGATAAATATCATTAATACAGTGTTATAATTTTTAAAACTACAATAGTATCATTCAAATATTTTGATGATCAGCTACACTATCAACTTAGATTTATAACCATAGCCTAAGCCTAACGTACAAAGCAAAACAAAATGTCATAGTCCTTCCCAAATAATTTATTACAGTATATGTAATAAATGCAAAACTATATTCATTATTTAAATATTTAAGGTAATTTGAAGAACATACCATGTAACTTGTACTATCAAAAAGTATGTTCTCTTCCATCTAAGTAATAACGTACTGGAAATTAAGTTAAATTGAAGCGGAGTTACTACCACACTCATAAAGAAAATTCATTAAATTTTTTAAGTAACGTTGTAAACCACGACATTTAATAAAAAAACATTGAATTGAATTAAAACTCTATTTATTAAATTTGACCAATAACAAGGCTGGGTATTTCCGGTTCTCAGGACTTCACTTCAGTGTTTAGTCCATTTCCTCCCTTGGACTACAACTGAGCTCAGTATAGTTGCATATTGCCGTATAGTGAATATCAACACTCTTCATTCATCAACTGCTAAGGTGAGTAAATAAGACAATTTCTTATTTATAAGTATTTTTTGAAACTTTAGTTTTAATCTTATTTAATAAACATTCTTATATTATTTGATTGTTTGAAAGCTTTTAAAATGTGTTATTAATATCAAATATTTGAATATTTTATCACACTATCCTTCAATAGTTGTTGTTTACTGTAGCGCCGAAACTTCAATATTTTTATTTTCGAAAGTTTTTACTACATACTTTTTTTATAAGAATATTACGTTTTTGTTAAGCGAAAATGTTTTTGACTTCAAAATTAATATATTTCAATGGCGTATTTCTGGTTTAAGTTTACATATCAAGCACAATGTCCCAATTTTAATTACTTTTCCTTATTTTTGTACTACATACTTTTCTTTATAAGTTTTTCACTTCGAAATTGACTTATTTCAATGACGTATTAGTAGGTTAAGTATACATGACCAATCACAATGTTCCGATTGATCACAGAAGTCAAGCAACATTGAGCGTATAAATAAAACACTTTTATTTTTTAGTGTAACCACAATTTATTGAAACTTTTTCCTAGAAATTTTGTTTTGATAGAAACTTATAGAAAACTATTTATCAACTTAAAACATAAAATATAAAGTATCACTAACACGTAAATTTCACTCCTTCAAAATTTGTATTTTTATTTATTAGAATATATTTTTTTAATTTCACATACAATAATAAAAAATAGATTTCTTGTATATTTTAGTATGCGACTGTTTTAATGTGTCTGCTTACCTATCTTGATAGTTTTAATCAATTGCAAATGTAACCAATGATTTTCTTCCTTGTTATGTAATGGGGTTATTAATGGTGAATAATTATCTACTAGACTATTATCTAATTGATTTCATAAACATAAAAGTCATAACCAAGTTGACTAACCTCCTAGAATAGGAATTATATATTTATTTAAATATGTTTCTCTTTCTTGACCAACTTTTCAGTGATTTTTTTAAATTATATCAAGAATTGGGTGAGATCCCTCTCTTTTCTCTCTCTTAAATAACTTTTGATATTTCAGGGGTTTTTTAAAATTAATTGTATTCTTGGGTTTGATCCCTCTCTCTCTCTCTCTTTAACCAACTTTTATTCTTTCCGATACTGACACATTTTCTAGTCTTGGGTGAGATCCCTCTCTTTTTTCTCTCTTGTCCAACTTTTCAGAGATTTTTAAATTATATCAAATATTGAGTGAGATCCTTCTCTTTTTTTCTCTCTTGACCAACTTTTCAGGGATTTATTAAATTATATTAAATATTAGGTTCTCTCTCTCCCCTCCCTCCACCTCCCCCCTCTCTCTCTCTCTCTCTCTCTCTCTCTCTCGACCAAATTTTGTTCTTTCCCGTTTCTGACACATTATCTACTCTTGAAGACCTGTAACTAAACTATTGATATGATTAACTGTTTAACAATTATTCATTTAATGTTCACCAAAATGGAGTAAAGCTTTGATAACTTCTCAACAATTATAAAGGATTTAAAATTAATACTTATTTAAATTAATGCATACATACCAGCACAAATACTCATGTATTGTTTGCACAAATAACTGGGTAAGTAAACCCTTCAAAGAATAAACTTCTTTTTTTTTTAGATGTCGACAAGGTCAAAAAAAATATTGACTATGGCTCTGTCTCTTCAAAAAAAGGATGAAATTATATTGGAGTCCCTAGACATTCCGGCATATGATACCACAAGAGGAACTACGAAAAATGAACAATATATAGCAATAAACGGTAAATAAAATAAAATAAATAGTAAATATGTACAATATTTATATGCATTGGACTTAATTAAAATAGCTTAGTACCAACTACATTCAACAATTAAAAGTATATAAAAGTAAATGTATCTTAATTATTTGACAAACTAAATGTTTCAATGAGACTACTTCTGTTCTGGTATTCACCACCGAAAGATTGTTTTCTTATGAATAGATTATTCATTTTTGTTTTATACTCTTTTAAAACAAAAATAATTTCAGTAAAGTAATTACACAAAAGAAGAAAAAAAATTGTTCATTTCTCTTAAAGATTAAAAAAAAAAGAAGCCATCTAAATTATTTTTTAAGGAATTAACATGGTTTTGAATATAATGAAACTTAAATATTAAAAATAAATTACCAAATTGTGAGATTCAAATTTTAAAATATTCAAATACAACAAATTTTCATAAACAGAACTAAATTTACTGGTATCTATAGTAAATATTAGATAGCATTTAAACGAAGGGCTTAAACAAATTTTACTAAATACATAACATATAGATTCATAAAGAAACGGATAATTTAAAAAAAAATTATTGTGCTTAGCTAAAATTTTTAATTAATTTCTACCTACTCATTATAGATATATCTTGTTTAGACAAATTAATTATAAGGTCTTAATTAAGAGTTTAGAAAAAACATTTCTAACGTTTATGGAAAGATATCATTTTATGGATATTTGGTCATGTTTATTTGTTTTGAGGAAAGTTTAATGTACAATGTATACACTGGGAGTAGCGGATAATTAGTTTAGACCATCTTGTTCCGCGGAAGGGGTGTAAAGAGAGAAAGAGTAATCATAAGCCAGTATCAATATGTCGTACTAGAAATTTTATATTATCGAGTGACGTTAGTATTCTAAGCATTTAATAGAATGTTAGTTGCTTTCATCTAATTATTTTTTATTATTATATTTATTTCAAATATGAAATTCACATTCATATAGTTAGTAGCTTAAACGAAATGCGAAGTATTAAATACAGTAACCACTTATTAGTATGTAATGGCTGCGAAATATTTGTTAAAAGAAAGCCTATAGGAATAATAATAAAATTACTAGACTCATTTTGAAAAAATAAAATAGCAAATTAGATATAAATGTGGAAAAACGACTGAATTTGATTTTATTATAAGCTACAATAATTAAAAAAAGCAACTAAATTTTGGTCTTATAAACCAATACTACTCTGATTCGAAGTAATTCTGATTTTAATTTGAAAACCATCTTCCTTGAGAAAATTAGAAAATTGAGATAAAAAATCATTTTCCATAATAAATATTCTCAAGAAGGAAAGCGTAAATGAAACAATTGAGAAAGACAACGTCGTTGAAACCTCATATTATACATTCCAGGTGTTCATTAATTTTAAAAGCCAATTGGTGAAGTGGATTGAAATTGATTCGGATTGGTGATTTTGAATATTGAAAAGCGGATTGCTGAATTCACAACCGATAACAATATAAAAGTTTTATGCAGTTATATATATTTTTTACATGTCATTTGAATGTAAGTGAAACCGGGTCGAGTTATTGCTTCTATGGATGCAATAACTCATAAATCAAAACATGGTAATAATTTCTTTGCCGCTCTGAGATGCAGAATA
Source organism: Aphrophora alni (assembly GCA_963513935.1). Classification (NCBI taxonomy): domain Eukaryota; kingdom Metazoa; phylum Arthropoda; class Insecta; order Hemiptera; family Aphrophoridae; genus Aphrophora; species Aphrophora alni. Next base: position 59,647,383 of record OY740765.1, on the reverse strand, counting down.
GATATAAATGAAAGTGGAGTAGTGCACACGCAACATTGCTTTACGCACGGTGTTTGGACTACCCAACCAGTTCTATTTAGTCTACTATATTGAATTAACACAACACATTAGCCCTGCCACAGATTAGAGATTACTATGTATACATATATGTTCAATTGATTATTAAAGTTTGTTAAGAGTATTTGTTATTTGTATACTTATGTTGATTAATACCTTATAAACAAATCTTATTAAATGCTGGGAAAATAACCTGGGAAAAAAGAAAATCTGAAATTACAAAAGTATAGGTTATACAACAACACAATTTCTATCCCAACTAATGCAAAAACTCCTCCAGAGACCCCTACTATTCAACATTACCACATTATCGTTAACGTCTGCAGATCCCTAAAATTAAATCCTAATACAGTATCTGCAAAATAACACGATCTAGGATGAAAATACTGTTTTGAAGGGAAATCATCGGTTGTAGTAAACATGTAATTGTCAGGATTCTTAAAGTTATTCAAACTTTAGTTTAAAACAACTATTTCTAAGAGAGTTGCTTTCATTTAGGCCTTCAAGTAAAATTCACTTATTCCCAGAAAAGTAATACTTGTTTGTTAATTGGTTGGCAGGACAATAGTTAAAATGGTCTAAGGGCTTTTATTGTATATGGGCTGGTTTTTTTCTTTATACCCATTGAAGCATAAATGTTCAAGTGACATCTTTCAGTTGGAAATAATGGGTAATACTAATATTTTTAGAATGTGATTTGATTGGACATTCTGTACATGAATGTACATGGACTGTGTGTATCCTCACCACAATCCATCCGTGCGCTGTTGCCAAGTGAACTGTTCAAATGTTTTGACCGTGCTTTAACTGCACTGTAGACTTTTTCAATTCTTTCTTTACATAATGTACTGACTCTGACACTCGCCTCTACCCCCTCGCCCTACATCCTCTATTCCATATTTCCACCTCATTGTTCTGTTTTTTTATGTGGTGATATCGTTCTGAAGACAGCTCAGAATATAAAATATCACCCTTTTCTAGGAATTTGTAGATGTTTCGAAATACACATTAGAATGTCTGTTCTGTAATTACCCGAAAGTTGACTTCCTGGAAACTAGGTTTATTTCGTGTGTCTCTTATACAGCAGTCGTCGATGTTCTTAAAGTTGAGTTTCGAAATAAAGTTCCCGTGAGAACAGCTACATGAAACAGTTCCCTGAAACCAATATGCCCAGCTACATGTAAACACAAATTATAGTAATAAGTAAATTGAATACTCCAAATCAGATGTTTTCCAGAAATAGTCTACCAAATGATACATTTTATTTAGGTCCTTAAGGGATATATTTAACAAACTTTTATCAAAACTGTTGTAACCAAAAACACTGCAAGTACTTTCTCACTTACCCATCCTCACAACTAACCAAACCCAAACATATTCCTTAACAGAAGTGCCAGTTTGCTATTTGACAGTAAAAGAGTGAAATTAAAATATGGTTGTAGTCTATGAACAAATATTTATGTATTAAAACTTGCTTTGCTTGTATGATAAACGACACTTATATTTTATTACTTGTTGTAAAACTAAGGCTTTCTTATTAACTTAAACTTTTGAATAGAACGGTCAAAAGAGCTGTACTAGCTTCGTTTAAACTATTTATGCTAAAGACCGTAGGTGCTTGGTGGTATTCCATTTAAAAAATTAAAACAAACAATTTTTAGTATAAACCACAACTATGGAGAAAGTACATGTAAACTAAATTGACAATGCTGTAACTAGCGAAACCATGGTAGGTAAATTTTAAATAAAGTTATGGTTTATACTAAAATGTGTTTGTTTTAATAATAATAATAATATATATATAATTTAAAACAACTTTTTCAATATGTGACACACCCACATTACAATTAAAATAAATCTTATCCCGGATAGCGGCCAAAACTTTTAATGATTATAAATTGTAGTAAGAAGATAACTTTATTTGGTCTTAAATTGACAACGCGAAAATTGTTGCGAAAAGAAAGGGTGTGGGTCACACTTTTAACTCCCAGATTATCTTTTTTTTTTACACATTTAGACAATGCACAAAAATCAATAATATCGTAATACAATTAATAATATTTTAATGTGATCATTTACATACTTCTTATTCCCACCTAACTATAAATATAGGTTATTTTTTCCATGATAGTTATTGTGTTCTTACTTTTAGGTTGGATTGATCTACGGAATGAAAAGAAAACTCATTTCCTTGAATCAAGTTGTCCTCTAGTTAAATTATTGGAGCATGAACCTGATAGCCCGGTGGACGCGGTATTTCATGAATTTCATTCTTCCAAAGAAAAACTACTTAATTCAACTTCAACTCAAAGTAATTGTAATTCATCTAAGTTTTCTCTTGTTCCTTATAGTGATTCGTCGTCAAGTGATTATCATTTACCAGATTCATTAGCGCCCTCTCCCGTAGATTCAGAGAATATTGTACAATCAAATGAAAGCGAAACTCTCTTCTCAGAATTTGTAAATAATATAGAACATAGTGATTTCGAATCAAATGATTTACGCCCTGAAGACGTTAATATTGAACACAGTAAAGTAGATTGGAAATCAACTCAGGAAAATATTTCAAACGCTGAAACGAATGAAAAGTATAATCATCGAAACATACAAATATCAACAAATAAAAATACATCACAAAAAAGATATTGGGATAAAAGAGATGCTTGCTTATATTGTTTGAAAATCGTTTCAAAAATATCAGACCATTTAGAACGCATGCACAGCCTAGAAAAAGAAGTAACCCAATTTCTAGCTGCTAAAAAAGGGAGTAATGAGAGGCGTTCATTTATAACAATTTTACGAAATAAAGGAAACTTCGTACATAATAAAAAGGTGATAGAAGAAAAACAGGGAACAATTATTACATGTAGAAGGCCTGTATTTGTTGATAGATATGAAAATTATTTACCATGTGAATACTGTTTAGGGTTTTATAAAAAAACGCAGTTATCACGACACACGTTGAACTGTTACTTCAATTCTGCCAGAAAAGACAAACATAAATCTAGAAGCCTATCTGTATCCCGTAGTGCATCCTTGCTTTTTGCTCCTCAGGATATATCCGACAGTTTGAAAACTATTTTATCGTCAATGAAAAATGATAAAATAGCAATGATCGTAAGAAATGACGACTTAATTATAAAATACGGAAGTATGCTTAGCTTAAAATTTAGGAATCTGACTCATATGAAAAATGACATCTCTCAAAAAATGCGAGAACTTGGTAGAATGTTACAGTCTGTTCGTGAATTAGATAATAACATTTTAAATTTGCGACAGTGTCTAAATCCGCAACATTTTAACATAATTTTGAAAGCAGTTGAAAATTTGTCTTCATTAAATAATAGTAAACGACCAAATCGGCCTTCCTTAGCGTTGAAATTGGGTTATTCACTTCAGAAATGTTCCAAAATATTAAAAAGTGAAGCGATTATGCTAAACAATGAAATACAACGTAAAGAATCAGATGATTTTATCTCACTTTACGAAATACATTGGGCTAACACAATTTCAAAAAGAGCTTCTGAGATAATAGACCAGAACAGGTGGAATAAACCATCTCTACTACCTGTAGCAGAAGATGTGAAATTAATGAATGGGCATATCCAAGAACGTGAAGATCATTTATATTCCTCTATTAAACTAAAAGATGCATCGGCAGAAAATTATGCAGACTTGTGTAAAATAACTTTTGCTCACATTATAACATTCAACAGGAAACGAGTAGGAGAGGTAGAGAGGCTGGAGAATTACTTATCGCGGATAATTGAGGCACCACAAAATAGTCTAACAAATTTTGAAAAAATATTAGCAAAAAATTTAACACTATTGTATATAAGAGGGAAAAAAGGAAGAAAAGTCCCCTTATTACTAACACACAAAAAAACACGAAACATAGACATGATTTGACTTCAACGGTCAAACTTCAATGTACCAGACTCAAATAAATACGTTTTTGCAAGGTGCAGGAGCGATCTCTATTATCGAGGAAGCGATGCATTAAGGGAGACTGCTAATGAATGTGGGGCTGCAAGACCAGAAAATCTAACGTCTACTTGGCTGCGCAAACATATAGCCACTGTGTCACAGATTTTAAGCTTAAGTAACAACGAGCTAGAACAGCTCGCCCGTCACCTTGGGCATAATATAAATATTCACCAGGAGTATTATCGATTGCCGGACTCAACAATTCAATTGGCAAAAGTGAGTAAATTGTTGTTGCAATTTGAAAAAGGTGACATTATACCAGGCCAAAACCTAGATGACATAAATCTAGATTTAGAGATACACAAGGACGAGATTGGTTCAAAAGATGATGATTCAGAAAAAGAAGACTGTAATCAAAGCCACGAAGACAGCAACAAAATGGACGACGACAATGGGAGTACACGTGAATTATCTTTGAAAAATAGTAAAATTTTAAAACTTTCTGTTAAAAAAAAATCACACAAAAAAACAAAAATTAATCGCGAAGTATGGTCAGTAGAAGAAGAGAATGCTGTTCGATCATATTTAAAAAGGATATAATCTTAGAAATTGTTCCCAAAAAAATAGATTCTGAAGACTGCCAAAAAAAATCCATGTTTAACATCACGTTCTTGGGTAACAATTAAATCTAAAATAAATAATATAATTAGACTAAATATTCGGAAACGATTAGCAAAAGCAAAAAACAGTTGAGACAGTTTAATCTTGTTTCCAAAACGTGTTTGATTAATTACAATTATTCTTTTTTAATTAGAATATTTACTGTTTTATATTGTTCATTTTATTTGTGTGAGTGACATGTGTATTTAATGTGTATTATTGGGCTAGTAATTAATTTTCCGTCAATATATGTATAGGTTATCTGGTTTAAATACAATGTTATGCTAATTTTTTAAACTTACTTAAAAACTACTAATGTATAATAAGCATACGTAAATTAACTTGCAGCAATATTAAAGATAATAATTTAGTTTTGTTTTAGATTAGATTACTTAAATGTAAATCACTCTACATATTTTTTAAATTATCAAATTGCAATACAAATTTTCTATTGAAGGTATTTTAAAAATTTCTTTTTAAATGTAATACAATTTTCTTTTCTTTTCAATACAATTTTCTCAAAAAAAAATTAAACATAAAAAGTTCAGATTTCACTTAAATTCATACAGTTTAATCTTATTTCCAATTTAACTGAGACATTCATGACAAAAATATGTAACAATTTAATGCATACAATCTTTAAATGTGTGAATTTGTTGATAACTATGCACAATCACTTTCTACGTGAAGTAGTTAGTTATTTAATTTTGACCAAATTTTAATCTGGTATTGAGACTAAAAACTCGTGTGATTGATTATAATTATTCTTTTTTAATTTGAATATTTACTGTTTTATATTGTTCATTTTATTTCTGTGACATGTGTATTTAATGTTTATGTATTAATGGGCTAGTAATTAATTTTCTGTCAATATATGTATAGGTTATCTGTTTTAAATACAATGTTATGATTTAATTTTTTAAACTTACTTAAAACTGTTAATGTATAATAAGCTTACGTAAATTAACTAGCAGCATTCTTAAAGATAATAATTTAGTATGTCTTAATAATTTATTTAGATGTAATGTAACACATGTTAATTAATTTGCATATTTTTTTTTTTTTCAACACGTTTTCAACTGTTTAATAAATAATTTTGACTAGTATTTGATTGTAATTTAAATTAAACCCATGCCAAAGATCAATATATATTATCTTAGTACTGTATTAGGTTGTGCAGGCCTACTGTAATTTGTTTTTACTTTGCATTTTCATATTATTTTTATTGAAAAACTATCCTAAATAAAATGAATAAAGTGATCCTAATGAAAGGATTCTAAATCAAAATGTATTTCTCAAAGGAAGGCCTCAGAGGAAGGTACCTATTGGCAATGAAAGGTGTAAAAGTAAGTAGTTTTTTATATAATTTTAACTATGTAAATTTAAATTTAAGGATATGGTTTCTTTTATAAAATTCTACCATATTTATTTTAATTGTATAATAAATAATTTCGACTCAACATTTTTATTATAAACTAAAATAAATAAAAATACATCCAATTTGAATGCCGTTTTTACTAAATGTTTATATTACGTAGTCACTTGTGTAGCATAAATAAACTACAATACACTGTGTCATAAAGGTCTTCGTATAAGCTAATAACTCCGCAATTAGTAAATAATACCAATAATCTAAATTCATAAAAATCACAAATTCTACTTTTTCGATTATTCACGATCTATTCAAAATTAAGAGGTTCTGGGTGCTTGGAGTTTTGAATCTCAAATAAAATCCCAATTTCAGTTGTATCTCATTATGTAGGTCTTTAGTAGGATTTTTTTTTTTTTTTGATGAATCGGCCACTAAGAACATTTTGGCATTAATGGAGGCTTTTAATGTTTCAATAAAAAAAAAAGATTATTTAATATCTTTTCTCTACTTAAATTTATTTTCAACAATTCTATTTTGGAACTTATTTCAACAACTAGTCAAATATTTATGTAGATGTTCAATGTGGTGAATGTGAACAATATAAAACACTGAAACCCCTACCACTAGTTTGGTACAATAACACATCCACAAATAAAATAAAATTAAATATTGTAACGCCAGATATGTAAAATAAAAATTATGTAAAACCTCACTTGCCAATAAGGCAGATTAAATTAAATTACCTTGTAAATCTTCCCTGCATAATGCTACCACCTGGTGAGCGGCTTTGAAAGCGATATCGGACTACCTGCCTATTAGACTCTGACCTCGGCCAATCTTGATTATGTGAGTCAGTTCTTACCTCCAACGCAGGCTAGTCGCTTCTCAATAGAAAAATAATGTAAAACTTAAAGTTAATACTTCTAATTAAAATTACTTTGGCTTCTGTTTCAAAATTCTTTTTAAAATTTAGACTACTCATGCACGATTAAGGCTCGTTAGTGTATATTGCGAAACTCGCTGAGTGGTTTTCCTCGATGATTTACCTTGACGCCAAAAGCTCGTAAGCTTTTTGAAACACTACTCCAGCAAAATGCTGGTTCAAGGTCAGGAGTAAAAGCAAGTTGAAACACAACTCAGCACTTCCTAGTTCATAACAGCTCAACTTACAAAGAAAAATCTTTTTTGAAATATGCCTCATGTTAACTAGAGGAACTTTAGCTGTGTTTCTTAAACAAAACTTAATAATAAAAATATGGTGTAATAAAGTGACTTCATCTTGGTGACTATTCCTTGTGGAACAATATGTACAAACTTTAAATTAATTTTTGGATGGGACTGCATGCAAAATTTCGGCCTCCACGACCCCAAAGGGGTTATTTTTCCAAATTAAAATAAATATTGACATCAATAAAATAAAATAAAATTTAATTTTCCTTTTATATAATAAACTAATTTTTTTATATATATTATTAGTTGATCAACTTAGTTTTAAGAAATTTAATAATATAAATTGTTATAATTTATAAGCAATTTGATAATGAAAATTTGTTAGAATTAATATACACTTTGAAGTTAAATTTATTGTCAATAATTAAATTCTTTTTTTAAAACAAATTTATATTACTTTTAAAAATTTCATTTGAAACAGTTGTATGGGGGGAAAGATCAAAGTAATTGTAACTTTTATTAAGGGCATGTAAATTTTTTTTTTAAGAAGGACTTCTTTATTAATAAGTATTGTTAATTGATTAATTGTTGGCTGATATTTACTTTTGTGAATGGTCAATTTTTTTTTACGGGTTAATAAATTTTCATCACTGTTTAGAAATTGTTTCCTTCATTTTTTTAAACATGTTACCAATCTGGTTCCAATAATTCTTAACTCTTTAAAAAAAACAAATCGCCTGGTAACATGTTTTTGGTAGCAGAGCGTGGTTTGTAAAATTTTGCTTTTGGAACCATAAAAATTTGATACATTTAAATTGATTTTGTGCTGGACAAACTCTACCTTTTTTTTTAATTACAGCTTATTTCATAAACACAACAACAATTGTTGATCAAACAAAATTTTTTTGAAAAATAAATTCATACGTCTTTAAGTAAATTACATAAACACTTTTCTCAAAAACACCTAGACAGATTTTGATAAAATTTTTTTTTCCTTCATAATTTTTTAAAAATATACATTAGTAAGTTACTTGACTTAATTCAGACAAGCAAGGCTTTATCAAAAATACAAAAAAAATAAAATAATAAAAATCCAAAAATAGATAAAAACTTATAAAAAAAATTTTTTTTAAAAACTTGCTTGTTTGAACTTGGGTTAAAAATTTTTTTTTTTTATATATATAAATATACATACAACATTTTACTCTACGCTTAGTACCATTATAATTTAAATAAAATCTTGCTTTCAATATTATTTTGTAAATCACTGACTAGCACAAAGTCAAGTATTAGGGACTTAATGTCGAGCGATGCCGTTTTCAGAGTTTTGCCTTTTGATGTTGCCTTTGTTGAGCCATTTATAATTTTAAATTTTGTTAAATTGTTGAAATCTTTGTGTGTAAAAAATTCGTTGTTCTAATATAGGTGCCCAGTTTGTTAAATTAGTCAATATGGGTGAATTATTTAAAATAATCGATAGTTTGAGAAAACCCGAACTGGCTTTCGAGGTTGTGGGTCGGGGAGGCGCCGTCGACACGGTAGTCCACATGCGTAAAGCGTTAAGGCAGTTGCTACTTTAGAACAAAGAGCTTAAAGTACAAAAATTTTCTGAAGATATCATCTCAGAACATTTAAAATTAGCTGCCGATACCCTAAATTATCTTAGTGATGATATCGAAAGTCTCGACTCGTCAAACCCGGAAAATTCACTAAAATACGACACTAGACTTGCTTTAATTGCTAGCAGAATAAATATCTTAAGTAAAATCACCACAGAAGTTAAAAATGAAGATAATGCCACTAAATTCTCAGAACGAATCACCGGATTAAATAAAAATTTAGAGACGTGTAAACAAAATCTTATTAAATTCAAAAAAGACTGTTCGAAGATTGCTCAGCTCTTGGTATCGCCCGTGTCGCCTGCTCCTCTCGCTGCCATTTCTCGAGCGCCAGATTTTATTAACCAGCAAGGTTTCCTGCAGGGGATAGACTCTTTGGGGCAAATGCCCGTGCAAGCTGTTTCCTTAAATTCAGCCAATAATTTTGGGATGGGGTTATATGGCAAACTCAGCCACCCAGCCGAGAAATTTTTATCCACTCTGCCGAGCACAGATGGATTTGACTTAGACAAACTACTCAAATTCCTGAGAATTTCCTTGAGCCTTTGCAACATGTTTCCTGACATCAGGACTAACATAATTGCAGTATTATTGCCCTACGCAAAAGGGCCTTTAAATTCCTGTCTGCTCAGGAACCCAACTTTTGGGGATTTTCACCGGGAGGCCTTAACGCTCTTCATCCCGGCTAAAAGAAGAAGTACTTTGGAGCGAGATCTCTTCTATCGTCCTCAGGGACATAGAGAGACCTTGCACCAATATGTGCATGATATTAAATTGGCCGCACAACTCCTTCTGATTGAAAAATCAGAGAGAGAAGTCACTGGGGTGATAGTGGAGGGGTTTTCCCCTGAGGTCCGCAATTGCTTGGTTTTTGAGCAGCGACCTACCAGCTTCGGCGACCTCGACCGAATCTGTGGCAGGGTGAATAACATCCTTTATACCGACCATGAAAGATCCAGTCAAAGTTCTAACCATGAGACAAACAGAAATTCCAGTCATCCCGGAGAATTCAGAAATTCGGTCACCTGCCATAGGTGCGGAGTAAAAGGGCACATTAGTCCAAATTGTCCCTCTAGGAAACTCACCCAGGGCAATAATGGTTATAACCAGGCATCCTGGTCAAAAAACGGGTCCAGGAGGTAAACCTCGTTGGCGGTTTACGTTGTGCTCCAAAAGTCCACTTTCTAAAATTTAAACCCAAAAAAATTTTAATGCTGGAGCAATCAGCGCTTCTAAGGTAGTCGAGAGTCATGTTGGGCACATCAAGAGGTGCACCAAATTTTTTTGTAGGGGGAGCCCTCAGCGCTCAAAATTTTCTGATTTGTCACCCACATGTATTTTGTGTAACCGGTCTGGTCACTACATCTGGGAATGTATTAAATTCATTAAACATAAGGGGAGGCGTTGTGCGTCTTCGAACCGGCTAGGCAGTTGTTGCACTCGCAAGAGTTATATAAAATTAAAATCAAAAACCATTAGTCATCGAACCTTGCCTCTCGTCGAGGTTAGATTCGGAAAACTCCTGGTTCAAACTCTCTTGGACTCTGGTTCCGTGAGAAGCATAATGTCAGAAGATCTTTTTAAAAACTTAAAATCTCTAGGTCTAGTCAAGGATTTCGAAAAAGTAAATTTCGATTGCTTCACCGCTTCCAGTAAAAAGATGCACATAGCCTCTACCTGTCGCGTTCATTTCAAAATTGAACATTTTAGCTGGACTTTCGATGTTTTAGTAGCACCCCAGCTTTCTTGTAAGCTTATTCTTGGCTCCGATTTCATTTCAAAAAGCCAGATGTATCTGGATCTTTCTAATCAAATTTTCAGTTTTAACTTTCATAAAGGAAAACCCTTTAAGTTGTTGGGTTTTAATAGTGAACTTGCCGCTTCTACCACTTCACCCTCTAATGGAACACTTCCTATCAAATCCATTTATTCCTTGCAACATTTAGACCCAGTAAGGCAAAAAATTCTTCGTAGTCTCCTCAACCAGTTTCCTGAAGTCCTAACTAAGGATTTAGGCCTAACCAACTTGATTCAATATGATATAATTCTAAAAGACCAAACCCCTGTTAAAAGTCAACCATATTAGTTAGCACCGTCTAAGATGGAATATCTTAAGGAACATGTGCAAGATCTTTTAAGTAAAGGAGTGGTAGAGAGAAGTATTTCAAATTATTCTTCTCCAGTCTTCCTGGTTCAACATGGAGAGAAGAAACCCTGCATGGTCGTTGACTATCGCAAGTTAAATCAACGAATAGAAATTGAAGCAGTTCCTTTTCCTAACTTGCATCAGTCTTTCAACTGGTTTGTAGGTGCCAAATATTTTACAGTTTTCGACTTAAATTCTGCCTATCACCAGATACCCCTCACTTCTAGGTCCAAACATCTAACGAGTTTTTGTACCCCTTGGTTGCTCTACCAGTTCACGCGAGTTCCTTTCGGACTCAGTACTGGTGCCCAAGTTCTCACCCGACTTTTGGACCAAGTCTTTTCCGACATCAAATTTAAATTCGTCTTTAACTATTTGGATGACTTAGTCATCTATTCCAAATCTTGGGAAGAGCATGTCGTGCATCTAAAGGAAGTGCTTTCTTGCTTGCGACAGGCGAACTTGACGGTTAACCCCGAAAGGTTTGTTTTGCCGTGGAGGAGATAAGTTTCCTAGGTCATCTGGTCTCATCCAGAGGCGTGCAGATAGATCCTGAAAGGACCAAGGCAATTCGAAATTTTCCGATCCCGACCAATCTTAAAGCCGTGTCACGGTTTATAGGGATGGTTAATTTTTTTCAAAATTTATACCCAACTTTGCCGAGCACGCCGCTCCCTTAAACCTGCTTCGGCGCAAAGGACAAAAGTTCTGCTGGCAACAAGAACAGCAAAAGGCCTTTGAACATCTGCGAACTGCCATCGCACAACCACCAGTAGTTCGAATGGCAGACTTCAACAAACCCTTTGTCCTCCAAACGGACGCAAGTTCGTGCGCCTTGGGAGCAGTCCTACTCCAAGAAATAGACGGCTGTAGACAACCCATTGCCTATGCCTCCCGCACCTTGACTCCTGCGGAAAGAAAGGCCTCTTCAGCCTATGAATCCAAGTGACTGGCAGTCGTCTTCGGAGTGGAGAAGTTTCGACAATATCTCGAACATAGGGAGTTCCTCTTGTAAACGGACAACCAAGCCTTGTCATGGCTTTTGGCCCGTCCCAGACAATTGGGAAAAATGGGGCGCTGGATCGCCAAGCTCGCTTCATTCAAATTTCAAGTTTCTCACATCAGAGGTACACAAAACATTGTGGCCGACTCTCTCTCTAGGATGTTTGAGCCAGAGAAGGATCTGACTCCAGTCACTATATCTTCTCTTCAAATCAACTGTAATAGCCTACTTACATCTTTTCCTCTTGCCTTTCACGATATAGGAGCCAAGCAGCGACAAGATAAATTTCTGAGCGCGATCATTTCTGACCTTGAGTCCGGAAACATTTCCGAGCGTTACTGTATCAATAAATGAGACTTATGTTTAAAAAACCAAAAAGGCATACCCTTAAAAATTTATGCCCCTCAATCATTGGTTGACCTCATTCTATCTTATTATCACGATTCTCCCGTAGGAGGACATCTGGGAATCTCCAGAACAACTCTAAAAATTAGAGAATCTTTCTTTTGGCCTACCTTAAACAAGGACGTGTATAATAAGGTTAAGAGTTGCTCTACGTGTGCCATAAGCAAACCAGCCAGAAATAGTAAATTAGGTTATCTGTCCTCCACCATTCCAACACGTCCCATGGAGAAAATACACATAGATTACGTGGGAAAATTACCACGAACCAAAAAAGGAAACACCATGATCCTGGTGGCCGTGGATCAATTTTCTAAATTCACATGGTTGTGCCCTGTTCGGGAAGCCACCACTTCCGCCACTATCAAAGCTCTCGAGCAAAACATCTTCCAGCATTTCAGTTTCCCAAAAATCATCATCTCGGATAATGCCACGTGTTTCACATCGCACGTGTTTTGTAACTTCTGCTTCGCTCGAGGAATCAAGTCTGCCACCCTATCATCCTCAGCCATCAAATGCAGAAAGAATCAACCGTAATTTAAAGGCAGCTTTGATCGCGTATCACTCAAAAGATCAAACCACCTGGGACACATTACTTTCTTGGCTACAGCTAGCCTTCAACTTCGCCCAAAATGAGTCCATAAAAACCTTTCCTTTTAAAATCATGTTTAACTTCTTACCAAACACACCGCTGAGCTTATCCTGGAGCATCAACGATCTCTTACCTCGAGAAAGCTCTGACTCTAAAGAAATTTGGAGTCAAGCAAAGCACCACTTGCTTCAAGCCCATCAGAAGTCCCAAAAGATTTACAATAAGAATAGGAAACCTCATTACCTTCAGGATAGGCGAAATAGTTTGGTGTAAAACACACCACCTGAGTTCCGCGGCTGACAAAAGAACAGCCAAACTTATGCCTCGCTGGTCTGGCCCCTTTCGAATATTAGATTTCCTCACTCCTGTCACAGTAGCTCTTTCTTTCAAAAACTCCAATCGTTTCGTTAAAAAGGCTCATGTTGAGCAACTGAAACCTCACTACACTGCTCCGGAGGAAAACCTTTCACCCGAAATTAATCTCCATCAACCTTTAGGTCGCCACGAGCTAGGGAATCCAACCTGAAATATCTTCACCACTTGTGTGGTTACTTTCGGTTTCATGCCGACTCATGCTTGCAAGCAAACCCACCGGACTTGACTTTAGCCCGAGACTGGCCATCTCGAGAGCATCTTATTTTCTTTTCTAATGAGAGACTGATCACCTCTCACTTAGACAAACTTTAAACTGGATTTCAATATCCTTCCAAACCTTGGACATAGTGAGTCCAGCTTGCATGAAATAATCTTGTGTATGTAATTGTTAGTATCTAAGTTGTTTTGTTTGTATCTTGTCTATATTTTCGTGTATTTGTACCTGTTTTTGATATATATATATATATTTTTTTTTTTGGTGAAGGTGTATTGACCAGATCTCGGTCATCGTTGGGTATCCTTTAGTTTAGGTTAGGTACGTGTTTAGAGTTAAGGTCTTTTGAGATATCCTTTGCCAACTGGATGGAGCCTTGCCAACTGCTTTTCCTGGGGACTCCGTCTTTTGTAGGGGGAGAACTGTAACGCCAGATATGTAAAATAAAAATTATGTAAAACCTCACTTGCCAATAAGGCAGATTAAATTAAATTACCTTGTAAATCTTCCCTGCATAATGCTACCACCTGGCGAGCGGCTTTGAAAGCGATATCGGACGACCTGCCTATTAGACTCTGACCTCGGCCAATCTTGATTATGTGAGTCAGTTCTTACCTCCAACGCAGGCTAGTCGCTTCTCAATAGAAAAATAATGTAAAACTTAAAGTTAATACTTCTAATTAAAATTTCTTTGGCTTCTGTTTCAAAATTCTTTTTAAAATTTAGACTACTCATGCACGATTAAGGCTCGTTAGTGTATATTGCAAAACTCGCTGAGTGGTTTTCCTCGATGATTTACCTTGACGCCAAAAGCTCGTAAGCAACTCGCGAAATGCTCATTATCCAAATAAATTTTAAAATATCCACACACATCTGATGCCATAAAAAAGAAATAAGAAATAAAAATGTAACAAACAAAATTAATTTAAACTTAGCACTATTTTATAAATAATTATAAACTAGAACACAAACAATCCATAATAGCCACAAACGAAAGTCAAAATGTAAACAACAAAGGCGTCGCATATTTTCTTAGCTAGCCAAAAAGGACATGATCCCTACACCATTAACGAATGAAAAAACAGAACGGAGATTTTATTCGATGATAAATAAGCATTAAAGGTTCCGTAGCGATAAACTTGTACATACCTCATTTTAAAACAATTAGATCATTCTTAAGCTGGGAAGACTCTTTTCAACTATCAAAATCCAATATTTCTGTCCAAAATATGCAATTTAAAATTACAATTCCAAGTTTGGATTTGATGTTTTGAATAAGGAATGTTTCATAAGCCAAGTCTCTAGGAGTCGGAACAAAGCGGTTTGCGTCATTAGGGCCGGTATTATTAATGAGATATTTGAAATTCATACTAGATGGAAGTATTTATTATATTATAAATGATAATTTATATTCCATTATGTTTGTTTATAGCCCAACTGGATTGTTAATAATTAATTACCTTGTTTGAGGTGTTACCGTCGAACAATCCTTAATTGTAGTTTACACTATCTTATATGACGTGTTTCGACTATTTGTCAGTCATTTTCAAATTAAAAAAACACATATAAACACTTAACAACACATATTAATTCACATTAAAAATCATACATATACGGACGACGCGCGTTGTCAGTGACCGTTCTCGTTGACTCACAGAAAACATATTATTCTGTTTTTAAATGTGAATTAATATGTGTTATTAAGTGTTTATATGTGTTTATTATATTTGAAAATGACTGACAAATAGTCGAAACACGTCATATAAGATAGTGTAAACTACAATTAAGGATTGTTCAACGGTAACACCTCAAACAAGGTAATTTAATAGTAATTGATAATTTATAATATATTATTTGACTTAAATAATCAAAGAGCTAATAATTCAGTACACGTCGGATGTTTAGTTTGTGTTTGGAATCGAGATAATTGGAATTGACTTTTGCAATCGATTTTCGATAGATTCTTGATAGCGATTACCATGACTAAGAATCTATGGGATCGACTTTAGGGATTACTTTATGGTAATCGCTATATATATATAAGATAGAGAGTGTATTGTGATGGGATTAAAATCGATATTGAAATTTCATGGTAATACCCCTTTGTATGTCTGCCTGCAGTGGTATCAAAGAAACAATTTGATGTAATTGGTATCTAGGTTTTATTGGTACGTAAAACATAATAATATAATCTCAAATTTTGAAGTATCAAATTTATAAGATGAAAAGAAAACACTAAAATTGTATATGCTAAATATAGATTGAAGTGATTCTCATAAAATTTGACTGAAATATACCTACAATCTCTTTAAAAAAAAAAAAAAAATGCTGATTTGGGAGTGACCAGTAACTCGCCCCCCCTCCACCCCCAGATTGGAGCTGTTATAAAGGTCTTATTTCTTAAAATAAGTTTTTCTAATTTTAACAAAATTTTTGTGAAATATTATGGTTAACATCCCAAACTGTTGTGCCAATTTGTAAAAGTAACTGTTTGGAAGTAATTTCAAAAAAACTAAAATAGGCAGACCTTTTAACACTATCATTAAAAACTCAATTATAAATTAATTATAATTTTCGCTTAGGATGGCTTTATGAAATAAATATTGATCTGTTTATGTTCTATATGAACATCTACATGGTTCATCGGGGCGACATGATTGCAGGTTTTTTGTCCACTTTCACAAATATTAAATAAATTTTAATTTAATCAATGAAACTGCAAACTACAAGGCCAGTAAGGGCCAGCTGGCTGACATGAGCGTAGTGAGTAAGTTTAGGCTCAGTTCAAGGTGGCGTCGTTCCGCTCTATCAATATCAGTATCAATACAAAGATTTTTAACCAAAAAAATGATTTACATTTGTACAAGTGGGGAAGTTTTTCTATGATTGTGGACCTTGTATTTTTAATTATTAATATGAATAATTACTTATTTAAATACAGATATAAATGCATTTGAATAACTAAATTAAATAACTGACAAGAACTATTCGTTTTCTTACAGATACATTTACTGTGACTCAAGCTGTAAATGCTTTTGGTTTTGGAAAGTTTCAAGCAAAACTTTCATTATTTACTGGGCTGTGCTGGATGGCAGATTCTATGGAAATGACAATTCTTAGTATACTTTCACCTGCTTTACATTGCGAGTGGCATATTACAAGATATCAGCAAGCTCTAGCAACTACGGTAAGACATTTTAAACATCAGATTGATGTATAAAGGAAATTTCATATGATGTCTTACAATCATTGTTTTTATGTTTGCTAATATGATATTGTACAGTAAACCTTCTATACTTCGACTCTCGATACTTCGACAATTCGTATACTTCAGCACGGGAACCTGTCCAGACATGTCACAAAAGGTGCTGTTTGAGCATTCTGCCACTTCTAGGGATAAATTAACAAAAAAGGTTTGATAATATACTCAAATGAAAGAAATTGAATACACATACAGTATAGCTTTCCACTCATAATGACAATCTTGCTCGCAAAGTTTAATACAGACTAAAAATATTTTTAGGCTAACAAACACTTTAGGATAAACATGTACAGTTGATTGACAGATGTCACAAAGTACATGTTTCTCATTGGCCTGTACAGTATTTTTAGATGAGGAGTGGGGCTTTATTTGTGTAAATGAACCTTCTCAGTAATCTCATTGGTCTGTACAGTATTTTTAGATGTGGGGTGAGGCTTTATTAGTGTAAATGAAACTTTCTCAGTAAGTAAACACAACCCTATTTCCAAGAATTGAAGACAACAATTTCCTATGAACAAAACTACTTTTTACACAACCCAATGAAATGACCTTCACAACTGCAGCATTTTTCCCGTGTGATAGCGTCTTAAAACTGTACTACTGTATACAGTTTTATTTCGGGTAGCTATAAATAAATCAATGAAGTTTTATGTATGAAAATTAAAGTTAAAATGTGATTTTTCAGTAATTTCGTAATACTCAAATTCACATCGGTTAATATGGAAACTCGTTTAACATTCCTTTGTGCACCGTTTCTAACGTTTCTATTTTTACAAACCGAACTTCCGAACTTTTTTTTTACTGAATCGGTTAACCCAGAACTCAATTAGTTGGGGCTTGGATAACCACGTCTCTACTGTACTTTTACTTTTGTTTAATGTTACAGAATTCATTAAATTTGTGCAATTTTTTTATAAAAGTCGTGTTTTAAATGTTCCCTAGATGTTATTAGTGTATGTCCAATATACTCCCTATAGTTCGACATTTTGATACTTCGACACCCTCTAAGTTCATAAAGTGTCTAAATATCGAAGTTTTAATGTATTATGTTAGTTGTGACTATTGAGGATCTAATTCAGTTTTTGTTGGTTTTGAAAAAAAAAGTACTTTTTATTTTGTTACAGTCTAGCAACAATAATAAAATCACTGTGTGTTGGTTGTTGCCTTAGCTTCAGTGTAGTGGGCAAGGTCATTTAATTACTTTAAAAATATTTGTCTAATAAAAACGTATGAATTTAATTTTAGAAATTTAAAACAAGAAATTTAATCTAGGGTTAATTAAAATAATAACAATTAATAAACAAAAAAGAAAATAATTATAGTCGTAAATATGCTACAAGGCTCAAACAATAAAATATAAATAAACTTTTGCTGTATATAAATTACTGTATGATGTCTGTAACAGATAATATTGGTCAAACAGGGAGGAATTTTTAAACCTGGTATAAAAAACATTTAGAGCATAGAAACATTTATCCAAAGTTAGGTCTACATATGCCGAACATCTGATTAACCAATACCATAAGTACACTGACATTGTACAAATTTGGAAATTTTATATACAATAAATAAAGGCAGAATTATGAGTATATTGGAGAAGTACCAAATTTACAAACATTTCAAAACCAACCCTTCTAGTTTATTACATGATATACTAAATTTCGTATCCCAACTGTTTATTTGATACTCTAGCTATTAATAGACAACATAGCAAAAACTAACAAGATCCAACCAATTAGTGAGATAACCATGTGTACTAGCTCAGTAAGTAGTTGACATCCAATAAATGTAGCATGTGGCTACAATTCTTAATCCTAGTACAACCTTATTACTAATATACATAACCTGATACATGTTAACGGTTTCTTTTTTTTAAAATTCATAAAAAATAGTAATATTATGCAAAACCCAACTTATAAGACATCATTTTTCTCGGAAAGGTGCGTAGAATTTATCTGTGTAATGAAGAAAAAAAAATTGTATATGTAATGCTTTTGGAGTAGGTATGTTAGGATTCAAAAAATGAAGTAACATTTTACAGAAAAGCCTATATAAACCAAAATACATGTTCTGTTAGCAATTTTTTTCAAGATAAACAAAAGTTTTGTAATGTAATTATGAATAAATGTTGATTTAAAAAAAAAAATATTTATAATATTTTCATAGGAAAAAAATTTTTTTTTACAATATGAGCTAAAAAAGTAGGCCTAATTTGAAAAAAATCACCAAAAATAGTAATATTATGGAAACACAACTTCTTATTATCATTTTTCTCAGAAAGGTGCATAAAAATTACCTGTGTAAATAAAATAATTTTAGATGTACAAAATTTGGAGTTAGTATGTCAGGAATCAAATATTCTTACAAAAACTAAAGTCAAAACTTCACATTAAAAGCCTATATTTACCATATTTTTTTCAATATATATAAGGAATTTTTATTATATTTGTGCATAAATGTTGGTAAAAACAAAAATAAATAAATTTTAAACGTAAGTAAATAAGAAATAAATTAGTTTCTTTGTACTAACCAACAAAACGTTTTGCACTCTAGGCTAGGCTAGGCCTCTTATGTAATAATAAATACACTGAAAATATTAAAATTCACTCAAAAAAATATACTCTAGACACTAACACACATATTATAACTTGTATAAACAAATTATAATAAATAAATCATTTTAAATAAGAAAATAACTTTACATAAATAAAAAAAAATTGAGCAACCACGCTAACATTTACACAAGATTGAAATAAACATGTAACTTAGGCAGATCTAGACGGTTTACGCTTAGTTAGGAAGGACCACATTCTAATATTCATTGCCATATAAATATCACACCTATGAACTAGATCTTAGCAACTTGTAAATCTAAACTTCTTATTCGCACTAGTACAAAGAACGGAAGGAATATATAAAAACTAAGATCGAAATCTTCAAAGTTCGTTAGGCACTCCCAAGAGCAAACTGGAGGAGTAAATTTTTTGAGCACTTCGTAGAATGTATATATCTTGTAAACTATAAAACTTACGAAAATTTCAAATACATAGTTTGAGAGAGGAAGAAAAATACTATAAAAATGTTCAACTTGTGATATTTAGACAAGAATAATTACCATTTACAAAAAAAATATATCATCATTTTCTTATATTATGCCATTCTGTGAGGTTTTGTGCTAAAATACAAAACTTTATCGAATTCTTGAATTTTTATCTTTCGCGAGAAGGATTTTAGGATACATGATTATGAAAGATTGAAACATTACCTTTACAATGATATATTACACATTTCGATAAAATAATATTTACTAGAGTCAAAGTTGAATAGAAAAATATGTGATTTTTGCGTGTAAAAGCGTTTTTAAATTCTTGATTTTGTTTAATTTTGATATATTAAAAACTATAAAAGTTAGAAAGATTTTAAAAGCACAGATTGAAACAGGAAGATTTGATCCGTAGATCATTGTTGTGGTAGATTTGTTAGACAGAAATATGGATTTGTGAAAATTAGAGAAAGAATGATGTAATTTGTGTTTCACAACTGCACAGTTTTTCTTTACTCGTTCGCGGCAAAATACATAAATTTTACCAAGTAATTAAATATTATTTATAACGTTTTATAGTTTTTTTTGCATGATTATGTATCTGTGGAACATTAGCTTTCCAATAGTATTTTATTTATTGAGGTAGTGGGCGAAATGTTGAATTGCAAAACCGTGTTTTTGGGTCAATAAATGAAACCATGCATCATTCTTCAACCCATGATGTACCTAAAGGCGGTTTGAGGGTTTCTTAACATTTTTTGCTACAGACTTTGGTGTGTACTATAATACCAATTATATTTAATAATTATGTTGTTTTTCTTTTGGTTTTGTGCAATGAATATTAATGTTCTGTGTATGGAATTATTATGTTCATCTTCTGATGATGGTAAACCTTATACCATAACAGCTGTAATGATAAAATAAAAGAACCTCCAAACAACAACTGCTTGACGTAAGTTAATTAATTCAAAAATAAAGTCTCTAGATAGCTAGCTATAAGATTTCCCTAATCTATCTTGATAATTAATTTTATATTCGAGAAGAAAACAATACAAACAACTTAGTAATAAATTAGACAGACACATCACTTATTTACAAAATTAGTAATTAAACCTTTATAGGATGAACTTCCGATATATGGGAAGTTAGCTTTTCATTGGAAAAACTAACAACTGATTCACCGGATGTTTGGAAAAAATTGTTTTCTTCATTAGGCCTTATATATATATATATATATATATATATATATATATATATATATTTTTTAAAGAAACTCTTACATTTATAGGTAAATAAATAATCATTAGGGTAAAGAGAAAATATTCACAACATGAGAGTGTCTCAATGTTTTATCAAGCACTATGATCAAGCAGCCTATAGCTGATGATTTAGTAGATAGCAGCTGCCCCATTACCCATCATTATGTTTATATAGTTTTTTTGTGTTTTGCGAGTTTATTTTTGAATCCATTTAACATTTGTAATTATTTAGTGTTATTTTGTGCATTTCAAAATGATGAGTAGAGAGGTTGAAGAACTTGACAGACTACTTAGAAGTAAATTGGATGACGACAGTGAGCTCAAATTTTTAAGTTCATTTGAAAATGAACAATTGTATTCTGAACTGTTTGTCATTGATGGAGACTCAGATTATGATCCAGTTGGACCTTCAACTAAATGTTTTCCAATTTTAAGTGATTCTGAAGCAAAAATTAGGCCTAGTTCAATACTTTCATGAATGGTGTTTCAATTTTCTTATCCGACGATAATAAAACACACACAAATAAATGAGAATATTTATATTGGTGCAGAATTGAAAACAATTTTTTACTGTTATATGGTTATTATTTTTATAACCCTTTTGTTTTGAAGTTCATTACGGTTCTTATCATTTAAGTCAATAAATTTATTATAATTCACTTTTAAATGGGAAGAGATTCAGGTGTCATTTCATAGCACATAGATCTGAATTCATCTTTCCTTGAGGTTGAGGCTTCAGTTGGTCTATGCAATCACACTGTGTATCTGGGAAGTTCCAAGTTCAATTTATATGAAGGCTCAAATATTTGCAATGTTGATCCAACATAACTAGGCCGCAATTGGTTCCAAATCCTGGCTACAAAATATAGAATTACTGCGACAGGAACTCAATGTGCTGACCCTTATCACCCGATGAAAAACCGTCTATGGCTTAAGCTAACAATGGGCAGATGCACCTAAGATTTTTTTTCTCACATGGTTAAGTGGAAGAGAGAAGCCTATGGTCCTATCTTCACACCATTAATATATAAAAAGTTATTTGTTATTTATTTATTCTATGTTTGTATATCATTCGTATGTATGGCTATTTTGTTATTGATTTTATATCTGCAACATAATAAAATTTTATGGACTAATAAGACACTCAAACTTAAATTAAACCTTATAGAAAAGTAAATTTCAAATACTAGAAAGCCAAGCTAGTATACTTATTCCAAAAAAACTATATTTTTTCTATCAGTCCTTTTTATATGGTAGACTACTCATTAAAATATTTTTAAATTCCTATAATTTGTGAATAACTGTTTAAAAATTTGATAGAGTTTATTTTGTCTGTTAGGTGGTGTTCTTGGGAATGATGATGAGTTCCACATTTTGGGGACATATTAGCGATCGCTACGGGAGGAAACAGGTAAATAAATTATGGTAAAGATAAGTAGTGTTAACTCTATGGTGGTTTGCCTTTAGAGGATTCAGGGATGGAGTTTTTTCAAATAATTATCATATTGTAGACTTGCTAGTTCTACATATTTAGGACCGAGACTATGTAATTTGAAAGCAATCTTTGGTGTTCCATATTTGCAATCAGTTTCTCTGTATTTTAACACAGGTTGGCTTGTAACAATAAATACTAGTAGGAAAAAATTTAAAGCTATGGATGACACGATTAGCTTACTGATTAATCGTAATTGAGATTATTACGGTAATCTGCGATTACGATTAATCGCAGATTCATACTTCTCTTACCTATTTGAGGTTAACGATTAGAGCTCACCACACAAAAAAATACTTTTTTTCTTTAAAAGCAAAAATACCTCACTGTCATTATAGCCTTATAAAACAAAATGAAGATAAAATAGAGACCCTTCCCTTTTCATACTACTCATTAAATCAGAAATGGTTATCAAGCCATATGAAGACGTATTTTAATTAAAAACAAAAATAGCACATCATCAAAATTCACGTTTATGATTTTAACTATACAATAAAAGGTGAGCATTTCTACTTCAAAATATATAAGTTACTACTTAAAAAAAAAAAAAATTAGAACAACAGTCCTAAAATTTTTGAGCCCGGCTTGATTTTTCCAGCTCGACATGATTTTCCGAGCACGACTTGATTTTATAAGTCTGGTTCAATTTAACAAACTCAGCATTGTGTTCCGAGCAGATCTAGTTTTTACAAGCGTGGCTCAGTTTTAAAACAAGGCTTAAACTGATAGAATAATACCAATGAAAGCTGGCTATAACGTGAACTGATGTAACAGTCATAATTGATATTGGATATAAAATGAACGGATATGATATTTATCTTTAGCCACCCTTCTCATAAGATAAAAACAAGTTTTTATTAACTTGTGTAGATCAGAGGAAATTACCAGAAGAAAGGTGTCCCCACTTGTCCACTTCACATGTGACGATTTAATCTCAACACACATTACTGAAGACATACGGAAAACAGAATGTCCCCTTTTTAATGGTTTTATTTAAAAAGCCAAATAAAGAAAATCCAATTTCAAAATTATAAATGAAAGAAAAAAATTATTTATTTATATTGTGCTAAATAGAAAATTGAGAATCTTATAATTTACGTCATTTGGTTAGTAATACGTGTCATTAATATTACCAAATTGATTACTGTGAGGCCTATACTAATGAAAACGTATCACAAAGCAACATGATTGAACTCATATAATCTATCAATTATAAGATTTTTATTATTCAACATTTTTATAAAGTATTAAATAATAGAACCTTACACTATTGTTAAAAGGAACGCAATAAAAAAAAAGTATATCATCCAAGAACCGGAAACCCAGGTAAACCAGCGATCGCTGGAGAGAGGTGAGTAGAGATAATAATTACAGGCAGGAAATAGACATTACTGATTCTACGCAAGCAATACAAACGCTAAATGGAAACACTATTTAAAAAAATTTAAATAAAATAAAATCATTTCAGGTTTGCTAAAAAGCAAAGCAAAACTAGTGTCTACTAGGACACATAAAAAAATCCATATATTTTTTATAAAAATGTGAATTGTGCTACATCATTTTATACGAAATATAGGTAAATATAAATAGCGCAGCAAATAATTAAAAATATTATAAAAGAGTAAAATTATTGATTGAGAAGCTTAATGAACAAAATTATTTTGAAGATACTGTTTTTTTAAGTCATACTACCTAACGTGAGGCTAGTGGTTTTGTTGTTAAAATGCGTCTATTGTTTAGGCATCGCTTATAGAAAAAATATTTATTATAAGGATATTCTCATCCTTGCAAGATCTTGCAGTCTTATTCTCTATTTTAATATTACTTCGATTATATACATTGATAAGAAAGGTATTTGAAAAATCGCAAAGTCGGGTGTTTGTGGAGAGGAATAGAGAGAGAAAGAGGATAAGAAAAGTTAGAAACAGCATCAACAGTCCAATGCAACTAGTGTTAATACCAACAAAGATAATACTAAACTAAGAGTGAATAATACGGTTGTGGGAAAACTCTTCTTTTATTGTCACAAAACACTTGCAATTTACTCACATTTTAATTTCTCACACATATAAATAGTATAATGAAAGTAAAATTATGAAATAATAAATTTTTTATCTTGAATACGAGAAAGAGCCTGATCCCTCAAGTGAAGACAACAGGATAAGTGAAGCTAGTCTATTTCCTGCCAATTAACAGATATCTCATCTTCCAAAGGTCTGCTTTGTTTACTTTTAAAGAAGGAAATTATTAACATATTAACATGATAAGGCAGACCTGTTTGACATCTGTCTCTGATCTTCTCACAATTTTGGGTTTTAAAAATTTTAACTATTGATAATCGTAGTCTTTCTAAAACTTTAAGACTACACATACTTACTACATTACCATATGTTATACACAGAGATTTTTATAAAGTGTAAGACTTTAAATAATTTATTATTAATGAATTTTGTATTCTTTGGATCTAAAATCAAGAAAGAAGCTATCAACATTAGCTATGTTATCCAGTGATATTTCCTGGCAGGCGGATGATTTTTACTCCATCTACACAATCTGAAACAGAATTAGGGGATTTCTCACTGCTATGTCTTTTTCCTTTCACACAGCTACCATGGCTAAATAAGTAAAGTTTTTCATAACACAGATGATTGACTTTAAATTATTAGAAATGTTATATTAGTAATTCGACATATTGAAGGTAAAAACCTTTATTGAAAAATATATTAGTGTTTACTCATTATGCTTTCATAGTGTGATTAGTTCATTGATTATTAAAATGATTACACGTAAGAAGACAATAATTATTTTGATTTATTTACTTTATAATTTCTTTAAATTAATCTAAAAGATTAATTTTTTATTTACAAAATAACTAAATAGAATTGGGTGATTTTATAAATCTGAGCTATAGTGGAAAATGTGTTAATTGGTTATAAAATTGATGATCAGAGACGTACTTAATATTTTACCAATAACACAAAATCGGAAGAAAACTAACTAAAATGGCAAAATAATAAGACGTTTGGTTTCCAGATTGACAATCCTTAATTATTTTTTATTTGGTTTTCTCCATTTATATAGTTATTTTTTTATACAAATCATAATCAAACAACTGTCAGAATTGAAAGTACTATTCAAGTTAAAAGTATACCGTTCTTTCTCTTACTACAGGAGATTGTGTGTAAATAAGAAGTTTTTGGTGTTGAGGCGCCTAAACCTGATAACAAATTAATACAAAACACCCGTTCAAGACTAACTAGTTCTCCCTCCACATTTTTACTAGGTTTATCACTAGTCATTGTGATAACAACTTGCTATCTAAATCGATGATTTAAATTTTGTATAAAATAGTTTACCAAAATCTCGCATGAATTTTAGTACTATTATTTACGATACCCAAAGTTTTTTATTTTGCTCAATTTTTGATTTTTTACTTGAGCTGAACTAAAAAAAATCCACAAATCCATAATTATTAGTCTGTAATAAATTATGTCAATTGATAAGAAAATATGTGAATGAAATGAGTTTGTAACCTAATTTCATATCAAAGGAAATTTGTTTTCTTTAGTTATATCGAAAGTGTCTATATCCCATCAATTACAGAAACTAAGCCTTTCACTCTTCACTGACTTCTCCCTCAGTATTGTTCATCTCAAAACCAAAGATCAAAAATCTGATCTTTCAATCTAAAATTCATAGGAAGTTTAAAAAATTCGAACTTGTTAATAAGGAAAATAAAAGTTTGAGTTCGCTTAAAGCTTGAGCTCATAGAAAGCTCAAACTTGGTAAAAGATTGAACTCTGCTCTTTAAAAAACCCGAGCGCACTAATTAGTTCTGTAATTATTTTTGGTATATATAATAATCGCTCAAGCTCAGATTCATTTATAAAATCACCCAATTCGATTTAGTTATTTTATAAATAATAAATAATTCACTTCCGGGAATTACACTTAACTTTAAAAGAAATGAGAACAAAATAGATAGTCTAATACTTCTCATCATTTAATAATCAATGGACTAATCACACTATGAAAACATAATCAGTACACACACGTGTGTGTGTGTGTGTGTGTGTGTGTGTGTGTGTGTGTGTGTGTGTGTGTGTTGTGGGTGTGTGTGTGTGTGTGTGTGTGTGTGTGTGTGTGTGTGTGTGTGTGTGTGTGTGTGTGTGTGTGTGTGTGTGTGTGTGTGTGTGTGTGTGTGTGTGTGTGTGTGTGTGTAGCTGTATAGTATGATAATGAAAACAGTCTGTGGTTCTTCTATGGAATAAAATTGGATTTAACTTGATGAAAATGAATAAATACATACACATATATATACAGGGGTGATTCGCGTAAGGTTCCGAGCACTTTCTGAGCTCATTCCACTAGCAAAAATAATGGAAAAAGTTCATATAAACATAGGTCTGGAAATGCTTTGTTTTCGAGTTATCCACCATTTTGTTTGTTTTACAAAGTACTTAATATTTTTTAAAGTAAAAAAAAATATTGAGTTCAAACTTTGTATAACTATTTGTTGTGTAACCATTTATTACTGTACTAAAAACCAGAATGTTCTTTTGAATATTCTTAAAATGTTGGCAGTTTTAACTTTTTAATGTTAAATATCTCAAAAACCACTAACTTTACAAAAAATACAAGAGAGCAAAAAACTTACTTTATTAATGATAAATACAACAGTTTTTTTAAAATTTTGTCTCTAGCTCAACGGATAACAGAGATATTGACAAAAAACGAAATATATATTTCTTGGTAGTTGTCAACAATACCTAGAATTACTCTATAATTAGGTAAATAATGATGTCCTAAGTTGGTACCGCAAAACACATGATCAACAATACATTTTTGTCATTAGTAAATGTTCTTTGATATAGCCTTAAATTTTATCAAACAATGTAGTGCAATTTACTATGTGTTTATTTTGTAATTAGTGACATCAATTTATGTAATACAACATCTACGACTTTGTTATTTACGACTAAGAAATATGCAGACTCTATGAGAAAGGGATACCCTTCCGAGCATAAGTATTCACTGCGAACGTTGTGCTCACCATGAAGTGGATATAGAGGAAACCATTATCATGGCTACTGAATGCAGTCCGGTGTTAGTACACAATCCCTATCCTGGCGATTCGGAGTTTCCCAGTTTATGTTGTGGAGGACTCTTCGTAGTAACATTATGTTTCCTTACCATCATCAAAAAATGCAAAATCTTCAGCCAAGAGATCCTCCACACTTGGGCAGAAGTCAATCCACACAACACAATCGAACATAATTTTTAACACAGATTTAGCATAATTCTATGTTGTGGTCTAATTTACGATTAACTAATAGGACTGTTCATTTTCACAGGACGTTTAAATTCAAACATTTATTTGGAATTCCTGAGGGAACAATTGCCATTCCTATTACAAGATGTTCCATTAGCAACAAGGTACTGCATATACTTTCAGCACGACGGTGCGCCTAACAGATTTGACAGAACACTACACCTACTGCTAAAGTTACGACAGTATTTGGAAATATTTCATTAAACCTTTGTTTCTCTGTATCACTGTATTTATCTCCAGCTCACTAAAAGTTCTCAACCAAAAATAAATGTTCTTCAATGGTTAACATATTGGTACAGTGAATATGAACACTACAACACATTAAAATGACTGTAAGAGCAGTGACTTGCAAAGTAATAATGTCTACACACAGAATCATCTACAAAGAGCTCATTCATTACATTATTGCAGAGAAAGCATAGTCAATGACAAAAAAACACATTACATTTTTGCAGAGGAAGTGCAGCCAATCACAAAGAGTTCATTACTGTAGAAGTTTTTTTTTTTTTTTTTTTTTTTTGGATGAACAATAATCGCTCATTTATGCATATCCATTTAGCTTGGTTACATATTAAATGTCCACTTTATACAAGGATAAAAAATGAAAATTTCTGCTAGAAGAGGTGACAAAGCTGAATCCATTGCCAACCCTTCTAATTGTTGGTAAAATTTATCGTTAAATTTACGAACAGGAATATTAGGTTTGTGAAGCTTAGGTAGGCCATACAATCTGGGTGGTTGGAGGTTCATAATTCTCAAGTATTGGCCCACATTATTAGGGAACAAATTAGTACAATTCTTAATATAATTTTAACTAGTTTACTAGAATTAGATGTAGGATCACTTTTTAATATTTTAAAAGAGGAATTATCATTCAGGATATCATCTACTTTACAAACATAATTAACTTTATCTAAAATAACAACTGAATTGCCTTTATCGGCTTTAGAAATAACAAGGTTGTTATATTTAGAGATGTAACGGATAGTCGTTTTGGCCGGATACCGGATATTCGGTGAGGTTCTAGGCCGGAACGCCGGATATCCGGCTCAGGTAGTGTGTGTAGTTCTAGCGATGATTCACGGAAAGACAAGTACGAACCTGTCTCTTGGACCGTAAGAGTGGGGGAGTGAGCGGCTTGTATCGTTCATGCGTCAAACACTAGTATTCAACGGTCTGTCAGTGAGTTTTTCGGTATTTGTTTTTTGTGGTTGAAGTTTTTTGTAGTTTAATGGCGACCGCTACGAAAAGATCACCTATTTGGAAGTATAGATCACCTATTTATGTAATTTCATTTACATAATTAAGTATCCGGTACCCGGCCGGATAGTTGCAACTATCCGGCCGGATACCGGATACTAAAAGAAAGGGCCGGGTAGGCCGGATACCGGATATTAACCGGATATCCGTTACAACTCTAGTTATATTTCACTTTAAATTTTACCAACAAATAGAAGGGTTGGCAATGGGTTCACCTTTGTCACCTCTTCTAGCAGAAATTTTCATGGGTGATTTTGAAAATAATTTATTTGGTAAAGACAATCCTTTATTTAAAAATATAATTTATTGGTACCGTTATGTTGACGATGTTTTGTGTTTGTAGACAGTTAAACTCTCTCCTTAAAACCATAAATTCTGTAAATAGCAACATTCAGTTCACTATGGAAGTGGGTATAAATAACAGCATTAATTTCTTGAATCTTAACATTAATATCAGTGATAGTTATCATAAATTTAAAATTTTCAGAAAACCTACTTATACAGGTACAGTAATACCTGCTGATTCTAACCATCCTATCAGCCATAAACATGCTGCTTTTCACAACATGGTACATAGACTTATTAGTGTACCTCTTTCACCTAATGACTTTTATGATGAACTGAATGTCATTAAACAAATTGCTGTTAATAATAAGTATGATGTTAGTTTAATAGATAATATTTTAAGAAAAAAGTTAAAGCGAAGAGCTGAAAATTTAGTCTACTCTTCCCATAATGAGAGCATTGAAATAGTTAAATATTGTAAATTATCTTATATCAACAGAACTACTTATAAAATCAGTAACCTTATTTCAACTAAATGTAATCGTAAAGTTGCCTTTTATTGTACAAAAAATCTAGGGAAAATGTTGGTCAATAATAAAGATAAAAAAGAAATGTTAGAAAATAGTGGAGTTTATAAAATATCTTGTCAAGATTGTGACTCTGAGTACATAGGTCAATCAGGTAGATCTATAAAAGTTAGAATTAAAGAACATGTAAATAGCTGGAAACATAGCTATAGAAACTCTAACTTTGCTAACCACCTTTTGGACTCAGGTCATAGTTTCGATCCGAAATTGAATGTTAAACTCTTACATATAGAAAATAAAAGCAATAGATTAAATAATTTAGAATGTTTAGAAATAAATAGATCTATTTCACTTAGGCCTATTCTCAACTTAAATAACCAAATTGTATTAAATTCGTTATCCCTTCTAAAACCCATCCGTAACATAGTTCATTAACCTTTATCTACCTGCTAGGTCATCCCCCTACCTTTCCCGATTTCTCTATTGTATTTCAGTTGCCTGTTACTTATGTTTAAATAGTTGTCTATACCTGTAAATTATCAGTTGCCCAATGATGCCGCAAGGCGAAACAATTGTAGCTCATTTATACTATTAAAATATTTGAAACTTTAAGCTTTTGCTTTATTTTATCCTTGAATATAGAGTTTCAACAAGAAATATCTGTTATTACATTAAAGTTGTCCACTTTATATTTTTAACATTGACCGTGTAATACTTGTCAGACTAATTTTGATTTTTACTCTTGTTTAGGCATTGACTATGTGTGCAGTTTTGTTGTTCTACTACGGTTTACTTAGCTCGCTGGCACCAAACTATACTTGGATATTAATTCTTCGAGGCCTGGTTGGCTTTGCTATTGGATGTGTACCACAGTCGTGAGTAAATCAATTATCGCTTTAATTAACGTATTATGGTTTGCAGTTTATATTTGAAATTTATTTGGTTTTTATTTAGTAGTTTTAACATTAAAACGTAACAGCAGATCAAATTTAGCTTGCTATAACATTTTATTGTTTGTAGTAGTAGTGCTAATAGAATTAAGTATTCACTATGCATGTGTTTTCATATTTAATGTCTTTTTTTTCCGACCATATATACAAGCGAGATGTTTTGTGCACAATTTATAATTTTTTGTAATGATTTATATGTTTTTTTTGAAATCATTTAACAAATGGAACAAACACTCTTAAACTGGATAACATTTCAATTTTTTAAATCATCGTTCTCAGTTCTTTACAAATTATTTATAAATACCTAGTTTTGTTAGTACAGTAGAACCTCTACGTAATGAACTTCTATATAACGAATTTTCTCTGTAACGAATTTTTTTTTAAAAGACAAATGAAATTCCATTTAAAAATGTTTCCATATAACAAAGTAAATCTTCCATATAACGAATTAAAATGTCCGAAAAAAAAATCCAAAAAGTAATTTTTATTATTAAAATTTATGTAATGGTGACAAGGAGAGGCGCCATAGAAGAACCCGTATCTGTCAGCGAGTTAGTATGACATAAACTTGTGGCTCCGGACTCCCCCTCTCTCTCCCCACCTTGGCGGTACTGGCGGCGCTAGTTTGTATATCTGATCTCTCAGTATAGGCTGAGTTGTCATTGAGAACAGAGCATTCGCGATGTCTAAACGGAAGGCTTTAAGTGTAGCAGATAAAATTAACATTTTAAAGGATGTCGAGCATGGCATACAGAAGAAACTTATAGCACAGAAGTATGAAATTCCTCCAAGCACTCTCTCAACAGTAATAAAAAATAGGGATGCAATTTTGAAGTAACAGGAAGCTGGAGGAGTAGAAAGAAAAAATACAGTTTAATAATTTTAAACAGTTTCCTTGTTATTGATCTGATTACTATTATATTAAAGATGTCTGATTATTACAATATAAAATAACAGTACGTGATAAAGGACCCATTTTATTTATTTTCTAGTTTTTAAACTCACTAAAACCGATTAGAGTTGTCACAATTGTACCGTGTTTGGACTCATTTTGCGAGAAATAGTATTTAGAGTTCAGTAATTAGAATAAAAATAAGGTAAATTTAAAATCTAGATAATTTTTATTTTGTAGCACAAGGGCTAGTTGGTGATTCATAGAAGAACCATTAGCGGCAGGTAGGCCGAGCCGCCCGTGTGAATGTGTCTGTCAGCACTCTTCAATAGAAAACAAAAAGTAAACTAGTTCCAAGAATTGCAGAAAGTACATTTCCGGAGAATAGGATTTGTTTACTAGTTCCCACGATCCCCTCCCTAATATTATTCGACTCATTAGTTAGTCGGCAAACTTTACAAAGAAATACAGTAATCAGCTGCTTTTAAGATAGTCGACTATTTTACAATTAATACAAATAACACAAGTTAAATACTGAAGTATTTCTATATGTTTTTTAAACTGTAATAAAAAATTTAAAAAATACAATTTCTTTATAACGAAATTTCTATGTAACAAACTTTTTCTTTGGAACCTTCAATTTCGTTATATGGAGGTCCTACTGTAGTTGGATTCCAATGTCGAATAGCACTGTTTTGCCATATACAACCGGCTTCATCAGGTGCAGCTATATACTTTAAACTTAAACATTTACACTATATAAACACTATAGAATACAATTTAACATATGTCAGCGTTAATAAAAGTTCAGTAAAAATATGGCCACATAGTCATGTCTGTCTTCTACCGATTATTGTAAGTATTACTTAGGCCAAATGGGAAGCTCATTTTCTTAAAGATTTGAAGAACATTTACCAAGCAATAAGAAAACAACAGTGAAACAAAGATTTAATTACGCTGATCATTTGTTCAACGAAAAGCATATCAGCGCAAAAATAAACACAAATATATCCATCCTACATGAAGCGCAAAAGGATGATCTATTGATGTATTCGAAGAGTATACAATTTACTCAAATTATAATGATAATTGATACCCCGACATACTACTATACGGAAAGCTAAATTTTACATCAAATCCCATATGTGACATAATATTAAACTTAAATAAACATTAGTGAAGACCGACCCTTTAAAGAAACTGATACACCATGATAACAATAATCTAATTTCCTATTTTAATCTTTAGTTATCTGCTGAAAGTAGAACCATATGGACATGACTATGTGGCCACATCTTTACCAAACTTTTATTACTGATGCTGCATGTTTATTTGTATTATATTATATGTTGTGTAAAGTTATGTTTAAGTTTTAAGTGACATATTTGCACCTGACAAAGCCAGCTGTGTACAGCAAAACAGTGCTGAGAATCTTTTATTAAAAGACTATGAACCTAGAATTGCAATGAGTTGTAAAAATCAGGTATTTATAAATAGTTATCCTGTAATTCAGTGAAGCAAACTAACTTGTAAATCACAAGTTATAAAAGTTCTAAAAAACGAACAATTGATCAGAGTTTGTGCCATTAAAAGATGGCTGTATTTATAATTTTGTGTTGCAAATAGATTTTAATTTATTAATTGTAACTTTTTGTACCTTAATTATTTACCACCTTAATATTGTTTGTATTATATTTTATAGAACGTTGTAGTATATTCATTTTATAGTAAAATCTCTTCAGATCTTTATAAAACGATTGTGCATTTTTTATGTTCCACTTTTAAACTAACACACTTTATACATTTTTGTTATTATAATATTTTTGTAGTTTTAATTATTACTTTTGCTATTTTTGTTATTATTAATATCAGCAAAAGTAATAATTAATTGACTTTTCTGATATTTATATAATATAATAATAGTTGTTTAAAGGCAGTAGAACTCACAATTGCTAAAAATCTGCTTTGGTGGCATACACAGCGAACAACTTCCTTGCTCCCCTGAAAGTTGCCAGATTTGAACTTTTTTTTTTTTAATCACTTCACAGAAGGGATATGCAATGTTATGTAAGCTATAATAAATGCTGAGATGCAGTAATTATATTACATTACAACACATTAAATTCTTTAGCGAATTGAATACAAACAATAAACTTCTGGTTTTAAAGTTATATTTAATAATGATGGATTGTTCATATTATTACAATAATTTAATGGGACTATTGTCATCATTTGGGTATATAAAAATTAATACTTAACATTTCGAGAGCATAAGTCAACTCGTTACCAAGTGTTAAATCTAGAGCATAAAGGTGAAAAACACAAACATAGCCTAGGGCCATGTTGGAAAATAAAACTAAATCTATAACCTAAGAAAAGAACCCAAGCCTAAAACTAGGCCTGAGCATTCAGAACTTGACTAAATACAAACTTGATCAGATAAAATCATCACACAACAATTGTTTGCCATCCTTTGTGTATTGCAGTCCTATGTGTAGTCGAGGTTATGCTCTCTTCATAATGGCGGTTGATTTATATCCTAATATTGTATATTAGTTTTTATATTCACAAATGATGGCAAATGTCTTATTAAACCACATATTAACCCTAGAAGTGCCTCAAGCTAATACCCCCAAGTGGCAGGACATTTTTAGTGAATTTTTAATACTTTTTAAAAATTCACAAAAAATAGTAATCTTCTGAAAATCAATTTGTAATATACCATTTTAATTTCAGAAAGATGTATAAAATGCATATATATTTATCATACAAATACATTTTTGTAATTTTTCCTAAGATTGATACAAAGTTAGTTTTTATGAAAAAAACTACAAAATAGCTAAAATGTTAGGCCTATTTAGAAAAATTCCCTTAAAATATATATATTATTCAAATCAAACTTGTAATATACCATGTTTGGAAAGGTCTATAAAATTTATATATTTAATAAAAATAATGTTAGTTGTAAAATTTTTAAGAGTTAGTATGTCTAGAATAAAAAAAAAGTCGCTGTTAGTCGAGCCACAATTTCTACATAAACACCATATATTTAATACAAATACATTTTTGTAATTTTTCCCAAGATATAAAAAGTTTTATCATTTAGTTGTCAATAACATTCTGTAAAACAAAATTTATCAATTTAGTAAATTGATAGGGCCTATTAGAAAAAATCAGTTATTCGCGATGTAGAAACACAAAATGATGGCTAGGTCTAAAACAAAACACACAAAAATAACATCACTGAAATAATATTCACTTGAAACAATAAATTACGTATTACAAATTGAGTTTACTATATATTTTCACAAAAAAATATGTGTATTGACTTGTATTCACTAACTAAATATACACTTAGAAAAGAAATATTAAAATACCACACACTTGCTCAATGTCTAATGTACAATGAATCTAGCCTGTGCTGTCCTGTCTTGGTTTCCTCTTAGAAGTTGATTTTCTCATGTTAATTTTTGGTTTTAAACCCCTCAAACTTAGACAAATAATTTACACTGGAAATAGCAGAATCTCTACTATACTAACATATAAAAGTTCTTCCAAAAATACACAGATGTATAATAGATATTTTATGAATATCTAGCACAGAATGTAGACTCACCAGCACTGATCAAGTAGAGCAGCATGTAACACTAACTTCATTCAATTTAATCATATGACATACAGTAAAAACTCTAATCCGGATTAATGTGGCGCCAGCCGATCCGGATATCGAAAAATCCGGATCTCGGGGTGGCTATTTTTATATATTTAAAGTGGTTTTAAACGTGAACAAAATGTAGCAAATTTACGGTTTTAGCGCTAAAACGTGTTGCGCTTACGATAAATTGTAGCTTTACCACAGTTTTCTAAAAATAACTATGGTTTTTCAAATTACTGTAATATATAGACGTTACGTTTTAACTGTACTATTATGTAATTTGCCGTAGTTTGCCGGTACGGTAACCGGTAACAAAAGTACCAAAACAACAAAAGGTAGGTTAATTAAATAAATATTACAATAGCTATGTTTAAAATTCTATTTATTTTAATTTGAATGAGGCTCAGCATAAAGTACACAGGTCTACAGCGTTAATTAGGTCTACAGTGTTAACGAAAAATATCAAACGAAAAATGAAGATTAGAAAATAAAACAGTACAATAAATATGTACAGGATTGTACACGTGAAATTTTTGTGAACGTACGATAAATGTTAGTTTTCATTACAGTACAGTAATTTGTACTCACGTCTGTTTTTATTTAAAAAACATGTAATGGTAGCTTGCTTGGCTCGTTGAACACGCTTCTTAGATGTAATATCTCTCCATCTACGAAAAAGAAGGAGATCGGCTGGTGGGGATTCTTCTTATTCTTCCACGAAGTCTATCGGCTGTTCAAGTGCTTGAAAAGCTTCGCAATGAGTCATGATTTGTTTTTGTTGTTGAATCAGAACCGCACTACTGCCCAGTGCCCAGCTCAAAAACATCGTCACTACTATTCGGCCTGAAAATATTATTTTTGTATAGAAAATTGTATTTTTATAATTTTTTATACGAAGGCATACGACGGCCGGATATCGGAGTTTCCGAAAATCAGAGATCTGGATCAGAGAGTGTTTACTGTATTACATATTTTAGACTTTTGGTTGCATGAAAATGCAAGTTCAGATCTTTAGATTTCCATTGATGCCAAATTTATTGTGATTAAACGATGTTTTGTGAACAAGGTTGAATGAAAGTAAGACTTTTATGAGTCGCTAAAGTTGTTTTGTGTGCCGATGCCACTTCAAGAGTGGGAAATGATCCCGTTAAAGACACGGGTGTGTTGTTATACCGCTTCTAGTATACAAACAATAAGGTCTCATTCTGATATATAATCTTATATTATAAATCTACACATTATCACTTACTCATCAAAATGTTTGAGTACTTCCACTTGTAATACAGACCTAAAATTTGGCATGTAGTTAATCCCTGAGGTGAAACCAGCCATTCAAAATAACATAACTGGTGTTGATTTTAAACATTCTTGTTTTTCAACAAATTTTATTCAAATTCATTTATCATAAGTATTATAGGGCGCTGGTTATGAATTTCTGGAAAACAGCCTGAACTTTTTCGTCTGTAACTTTTTCATCTGTCTTTTAAGGTCATTTGAAATCACTTTTTTGGCTCAAATGAAAAGTATGTACACTTTAAAGGCTTATAATGCTGTTTGGCGACCTCAGTATCTCTATTACATTAAAAATACTTTGTAACCCATCCTGTGTATGCCACTGACTCCACCAACCTACCATTTTAAGGTTTCTGAAGTCATAACAAAATCTTTGGTTTTTATCTTGTTAATTTTTGTTCTAGAAATTGCAGTAAATAAGAGCTCACGTTTTATGAAATATTTTAGTAACAAAAATAGTTAAAGATTAAACAGTTCACTTGTAATGTCAAAGGAGACAGTCTGTATAATCAAAATGCACTATCCTACTCTCGCTGATGGGGAATCATAGCGCGGGACAAAAGTATCTCAAATGAATAAAATGGAAATATGTCAATCATTTCAAAAATTAATTCCTTAACCTTGATTGAGAGATCCCCAAAGTTTCATTTCTAATTTTTTTTTTTTTTTTTTTTTTTTTAAGTTAAGGTGGGAGAGATACACTTTATTGCCACTCTCTATATGAAAAGCCTTTTTTGAAGAAAGAAGCACCGCTTAAATGAGTAGTAGAAGTAATTTGAGTTGTGTTTGCTTGCTAAATTCTAGTTGATTGTATATTGTTATGCATGTTAGCATCAAGTATTGTTGCCAGAGTCACTCTGTATGCTGAGTTCCTGCCGTCAAAGCAGCGAGCCAAGTGTGTCGTCTTATTGGATGTGAGTTTAATCAGTTGGTAATTAATTTAAATTTTTAACCTAAACAGATTTTTGTTTTGTTTATATTTAATATATTCTTATATTTTAGCTATAATTATGTTTTTGTAATTTATGGTGTTTTTGCTGTGTCAATAAAAATTGGTATTGAATTTTTCATTTAAATACTTGATATAAGACAAAATCGAAAAATTGGTGATATCTATTTTAATCAAATTTTGGTGATAAAACTTATGATCCAAACAAATGTATCACAACACATAAAAAAGTAAATTAGAAAATACTAAAATGTAGTCTGACCCTTATAAATTGTGTTATAAA
This sequence comes from Aphrophora alni, assembly GCA_963513935.1. Lineage (NCBI taxonomy): Eukaryota > Metazoa > Arthropoda > Insecta > Hemiptera > Aphrophoridae > Aphrophora > Aphrophora alni. The sequence goes on along the minus strand of OY740765.1, from coordinate 59,609,364 downwards.
CTAAAATTATCTCTTATATTCAGTTTACCACATTAATTGATTTTGAGATTTTTGTCCTCTTAACCCTAGATCACTACTCTTAGTTCATTGTTACGTGATCACTATTCATTCGTAAATTTTACTACTTTCTGTTTTTATTTTTATTTTTTTTTTTAAACTTTACTTTAGTGTTGACTATTTTTTATATTAAATCCTTTATTGTTTTTAAGTGTTTTTAAAAATATTTAACAATAAACTCCTACATATTTTAACTGTAAAAAAATGTCTTTTACCACCACTACAATTACGTTTTAAAAAAATAATTAATCTGGGGAAAAATCGAAAAAAATATAAATATTATTTTATTGGAAAAATTAATCGGATATTCATAAAATACATCATTTATAAGTGTTTAATTTATATAAAAAGAGAAAAATGATTTACAATAAGTTCATTAGGTAGAATGCCAAAAATGCCAAAATTAGAGTCCTGTCTTCACTAAGAATCACATTCTTTGCAGTGATTAATATACACTTAGTAGCTAAATCAAACACTTTGAACTCTAAAATCACTATTTACACAATAAACTATTTACAACACTAAAAACTAACAATATAAAAACAATAATTTACAAAAAAATATTCAAACACTTAATAGTTAAAACTTTCGCAAATACTATTCTTTCGTAAAATATATGACGCGAGCTTGAGTACGATAATAACGGTTCAACTTTGAGCTTAGCCGAAGAGACAGTGGCCTCTATTCACAATGGCAGGAAGGTAAACAAAAAGACAGAGCGTGTCCGTCTTTTGTCTACGAGTTCTCCGAATTTTACAAAGGGCGGGTCGTAATTTTTACGAATGAGTAGTGTTCTAGGGTTAAGATAGATTTTAATTTTTGTTAGACAATGAATAAATTTGTTGGCTTAGTATTTGGTTTTAAATATGCACGTGTGGAAAAATTTTTGCTTTGTTTATTTTATAGAGTATATGGTTGTTGGAGAAGAAATTACCATAGTACAGTAGATTTCCGCTTAACCATGCTTCCATTTTATCTGACCCTGCCTAAAGGAAAAATAATCCATGCAAATTAAAAGATTTGTTGCGAAATGAGTGTACAATGCCCGTGCGCCACTTTCAATAGGCGCACAGTAAATACAGTACAGCAATCCCTCGCTATTTGCGAATAGCGAAAAAACAAATCTTTATCGGAAAAGGGAGGTTATATTCGTGATATATAGAACATTTTTAAACATTATGTACTAATACAGTACCTATACGTAATTAATTTACATAAGATAATTAATTTCATGTTTACTTACATTTTATTTACTTTATTTTTGAATAAAGTATCCTGCTTATCCCGTAAATGATAACTTCAGTTTCATAACACTAAATACATAATCATTGACAGTCACTAAAATCTAAGAACCGTACAATCTACTATGGAAATATTTATCACTGAGAAATCTAAAACACTACAATTACAAAAAAAATAAAATAAATAAATAAATAATTAACTTAATTTTTAAAAAGTTTAAAAAAACTTGTAATCTTCTAGTTCTTCGTCTTCGTCATCCTGGCTCATTATATTAGGTGTATCTTTTATAATCTCCTCCAGATCTTCCTTTGTTAGTTCGTCATCATTATCTTCCAAAAGTTCAAGGATGTCAGAGGCTTCTATTTCATTGAAGCCATCGCCTTCAATTTTACGAGCTATCGATATAATTTCTTTCATAGTTTCATCAGGACACATCGTAAATTCTAAAACAACTTCTGGCCATAATTTCCACCAGCAAGCATTGATTGTTGACGATTTAATTTCATCAATCGCATCCTTTATATTTACAATGCAGTCTGTGATATTATAATTTTTCCAGTTATTAATAACTGTTACATCCTCGTCCAAATTGCGTAATAGCCTACTCAGATTTAGCCGTAGGTAATATGCTTTGAAAGCTGCTATAATTCCTTGGTCTAAAGGTTGCAACAAACCTGTGGTATTTGGTGGAAGAAAAGGGGTGATTCTTCTTATCCCTTATAAAAAAATTTAAAAAAGGAAGAAAAGAACATAAAATAAAGATGGTTAACTCTTGAATACTCTTAAACAAGAGTTGGTCAAGACAAACCTGATAGAAGAGCTGAAAGAGAGGCATATAACCCAATACTACATGAAAAAAAATTATATATCTATGAGAGGGTTCCTCAGGATTGTCATACCCATATTCACTATGTGTGAGCCCCTGAAGGAGAATTACATATATACAATACATATATATATATACAAACTCACATTTTTCCAAATACAGCGAATTTCCCTAACCAATAGAAACAACATTACTTCCCTGTAGTTAGGCCTCGCCCCCATCATTACCAAGACAAATATCTCATTCCAGGTCATTTTTTATAAGATCTAAAAAATGGAAATTATATGTACTGCAAATTACTTCACTTTGCTACTCGCTTGTTTATTTGACTCTTTGATTTACAAGTTTGCAAATTATATTGAGAAAACACTAATTTCTGAAATTTTCAGGTTCAAACATTTTGTTGACATCTAGAATCTGGACCCTACATCCTTCGTAGAACAATGTAACAATATAAGTAAAACACGTCTTTCACCTGACATAGACCTATGTTATGGTACCTCCTTAGTTCTTCTAAAATAAATGATTTTACATACTGTTACATCTTAATTAGAAATTTTAATAGCGTGTCTTGTTTTTCAGTGCTTCTGGGCCCTAGGAGCTTGTTTTGAAGTGCTGTTAGCCCTACTTATAATGCCGACACTGGGTTGGCAGTGGCTCTTGGCTCTTTCAACAGGTCCTCTCTTGGCATTTGCTCTTATTTGTCCAGTAAGTCAGTTTTAATTTATTAATCAATTATATACAGCATGTTTCAAGAGCTAATTTTGATAAGTAGATATCTTCAAGTCAACTAAATAAACTAAAAGTTCCAATCGTAGTATATCTGGAAAATCATATTTTGGTTTTCATTTATCTGTGTATGTATTTAGTTTTAAAGGATGGAGTATGGAAGATATATCTGAAAAGTATGGAGAAATATCGAGAAGAGGTTTCTTAAGTTAAAAATTTTAAAAAAAGACCCTATAAATATAGTAGCAAAAACATTTAATTTCCTATCCATCTGTCTATTTGTGCTTTTTATTTTAAAAATTTATAACTACAGTAGGGCCCCGATTATCCGAACCCCGACTAACCGAGGTTCCAGTTTAACTGAGTGTTTGTACACTGTACAGTACCATAGCGAGCGAGCGGAGTGGGGTGACCGCTGCTACTGTGCTGCAAAGAAGCGGGCCAGTTCAGTAAAACAGAAAACTGATGAACTTTTTCAAGAAGTAGGCTTAGTTTTAAAATTCAATTTTCATTGGTAAAGTATCAGTACAAAACAGTTTTCAATATTGTACCTCTTTTTAAGTGTATTTTCATATTCACCATTGATCTGGTTTTAGATTTGTAGGCTAGAATTTTTATTTACAAAAACTGTATTTTTATTTGCTCTTCAGTACAGCATATTTCTGTATTTTTTATATTATGAACGTAATATTTAGTACAGTGCAGTACTGTAGGTTTTGTAATAAAGTGAACTCAATATTTTAATTCAATTTTACGTCTTTATTTATTACTGTATCAACCCCAAAACATCTTTGTAACGCCTGTAACACAGACCGGCGGCTGAAAATGCACACTCTACCATTGATTTCAATGGCGACGGGGGATGCTCTCGTTCTCCGGTCTGTCTGCCCATGTTACCTGTATTCTGGTTATCCGAGTGTCCTTTAGTCCATATTAGCTCGGATAATCGGGGCCCTACTGTATACAAATAAATGAAATATTCAGTCCAGATTTAATATAAACTTTTGTATGTAATCTTTAACCAGTATATCAAATTCAAAACTTTATTTTGTATACTTTCAAAGTAGCGACTTTAAAAAATGTTTAATGTCAAATATCTCAAAAGCCACTAACTTTACACAAAATGTTCAAGTATCAAAATATTTTGCTCTTTGAATACTTAATTTTATACTATAGAAAAAATACCAATATATTAAAATATGTTAAAAGAACAATATATTTTGTCTCTTTCAAAATATTTGACATTAAAAACTTTAAATGTCTGCTATTTTTAAAATGTGTAAACCAAATCTGGGCTCAATGTCTTTCTCATTTCCATAGGCCTAGTTATAAATTTGTTTTCGAAAAACTCAAATAGACTGGAAAGTGTTTATGGACATATATGTTAATTGAAATAAAATTGTACATAAGGAACCTGCTTTTCAGATAACTCTATATGATTTCAAATTTTGTGTTCAATCATGGTGTTTAATGAGCAAAAATGTTAAATTTTACACACACACACACACACACACTTATATTATATGTTTGTGTGTGTTTTATAGTAAACTCTTTAAAAGTTACAATATTTGTCCACTTTAGGTTAGAAATTTCAAAATGGCAGCTGATTTATTAATTTCAAATAATGGGTTTTGGTAATAATTTTTCCCTCAATAGCACATTCGGTAGCTTTAAATTTGTCATGCAGTAGTGCCCAAAGATGTTTTCTATGACACGTAAGTACAGATGGACCAAAGTAGCTGAACGTTCGGACCAAAAGGTCGGCGGATGGGTGAGGGGGTAGGAATACTTTTCTTAAAACATTTACTGTACTTCCTAGTGCACTTTCATTCCTCCTGTTTTATCACACATTCAAATACATTTTATCCCAATAATTGTTGTATCATTCTATAGAGGAAATTACAAAGATTCTTATGATGTGTTGGTGTATTTTTAAAATATCACTTTTCGTGCCATGTTTTTATTCATGGTTAGATTTAATTTTAATTAGTGATTATTAAAGAAAAATGTTCAAATTAATATTTTATTAGAGTTTTGTATACGACTGCTTGTTAACCTACGAAAAATTCTAATACTAAATATTCTAATAGGTTGATAGAATACCAAAATTTTTATACCATTAAATTATATTGCGGCAATAACACATTCATGTCTATTTCTGAAATTTATTTTGTTGTTTTTATATAATTTCAAGTAGTTTGATTTGTAAATATGTAAATTAATGAGCAATTAGTTATTGAAGCATTTGAAAATTTTGTAATCTAAACTATGCACTTGGTAGGATTATTTTTTTAGTACAGAATTATGACTGGAAATGTTGTATTTGAAAGCTAAATTTAATTTGTAAATGTGAAAATTAATATATAAAATACTTATCTGAAAATTTCACAACTAAAACTGGCATAACTAATGTTAAAAAATAATAAAATAATAATAATGCCAAAGGTGCCATTCAAGTTCATTCCTTTTCTGTTATTTAACTTATTGATAAAATTCAGTATTTGATACTTTTTACTGTTAGCAGTCGGTTGATAACCAACCAATAATGAAATGGATGTATTGTGTCAGTGGCAGTAGATAAGCAATAGTTTTACATCCTGTTAGTAGAACTTGATCTGCGTGTACATATACATACTTTGGTCAAACTATTTTATCACTGAAAATTAAATTGTTAATTTTACAATCTCAAAATTAGAACAAAATCAACAGTAATAGTTTTATTACATGTAATGTTACTGGAGAATTAGTAAGTAAGATTGATTTTACTATTCGTTTAATAGGTTTAAGATATTTACTAAACACAGAGGTTGGAAAATTTCAAATGGTGATAATTTGAAACTAGTCTTTTGGTAGTTCCCGCGTATTGAGGACCTGCATGTCCATATAATAACTCTTTTTTATATCCAAATTTTCTGCATATAATAATTCTGAGGTCTCCAAAGGATTGAATAAATAAAACATGTGACAATGTGAAAAATTAAAGTTTGTAGTAGGTTTGAAAAGACGCGGGTGAGTAAGAGCGGATAGGCTGTTTAAATCACATTTTGTATTTGGTAAATTCATTTATAAGAGAAAAATAGATTTTCAAAACAACAGCATAAGTAATGATGTTAAATTTTAATATAATTTGTTTAAATAAATAGTGTATGTAAATTTTAGTGTTTTATGGGGTGTGTGTTGAGCTTTGGTAACAGTGACCGGAAGGAACACTTTGAGAGGTAAGATATACCTCATGGCAACACGGTCAGTCTTAGAGGGAGATCTGGTGCAGTAAGACGTGTTTTGTAGTCAGAGAAACCTTTTTGAAATGTAGTAGAAGTGTTAGAAACAGTTTTAGTTGGGAGGTTACTATGATAGACGTTGAATAGTGATCTGTAGTTTTCCATAAATAAACTTTTAACAAAAGAGACAGGAAAATGCGTTAAGTTCAGTAGAGTTATGCAATATCTTGCACGTGTCTATCGAAATTTGGACAATGAACGATTATATGCATTTGTTAATAAAAATGAACTTCTGAGATTACGACCACGACATCTTTAGAGAAAATAGCCACATTTCAACAGTGTTCATCTACTACAAATACGCGAACAGCTATGATGTTACTTAATGGACAATGAACTCCGCAAATGTGAATCACAGGTTCTATTGTTTCATATAAACTCTTATTAATATATTATATGTATTTTCTTTGAATTGTTTAAGTAATAGAGATGAACTTCATTCATTTTATAAAAATCTACGTGAGTCCAAGTATTATTTAAATAAAGGATTAAATTAAATTTTATTTTATACACTTCTTGTATCAATTTAAAAAGAATAAGTAAAGTACTTATAGCTAAACTCTTAAATTCAATTAATGGACTAAATACTTGCAAGTTTGATTTCTTAATAAAATAATTTCAAAATTAAAATTAAATTTTATAAAGCTAAAGAGATGATCGATCTTTTACAGAATTAATAAAACTTATAAAGTAACAAGATTTTAATAAGCATTTATATTTATTATAAATTGTGTATAATCAATGTATGTTAATAATTTGTTTTTGATTTATGTTAAAACTAATTGCAAAATGTTTAATAAATCTTTATGTTAATATTTCAGCTACAAGTGTTTTCATTGCTAAAATCCAAAGTCACTGTGGAGTACACTTTTAAAAGAGCTTACGACCCCTGACATTATAAATTCAGTAAATTCATTTTTTCTATGTTAAATAATGACTAAAAGTCTGGCGCCCATATATTATAAAATAAACACTTATAAATTCATTTTCTTTAAGTAAAATAAAAAGTAAGAACTCTTCAAGTTCAAAATAAATTTTTTTCTATTTCTTTTTCATGACGATATTTATTACAATTGTTACAAACACCAAACCAAAATTGAACACTTTATATCAGTCTATACCGGAGTATTATTTATTTGTTTTGAATATTTCATGAATGATATATTTTGATATTTATATTAATAATGAATATATCTATTATATAATGTTTTAGAATATCATATTTTAATCTGTGTATTCGTGGATGATAGTGGCTTCCAGAAAGTGCCAGATACCATGTGGCTTCAGGGCAACCAGACAAGGCACTTATAACATTACAACAAGTCGCTGCAGATAACGGCAAACCCATGTTACTTGGTCGCTTAGTAGTGGACGACTCAACTTTTGGTGAGAGGGGTAGAGTAGGAGACCTATTGATCCCACAGCTACGTAGAACTTCTTTACTTCTTTGGTTCATCTGGTAATATATTAAATCAACTAGCTAATTAAATTTATCCGTGTATAATTTTTTTCAAAACAAGAAAATAATAAAGCACTTAAGATGGCACTACCGGGGTCCTTGTACGACACTTCAGTAGGCCAATCCAGCTGACACCAACAATTACAAATATAAAACAAGTTTAAATAAAAATGTATTCTTTAAATTAAGGATAATTCCTTAATATTTAATAGGAAAACATGTGTTTTAATATTTGTTTGACAGTTCTTTAGACTTTAATTTTATAATTATTTATTTATTTATTGTTTAAGAAAAGAAACATTTTATTCAATTAAGGTACCATTTCTACATATTATATAAAATGTATTAATAATTTTAAAACAGTGTACCTATCGTTTTAATGGCTATTATAGAATTGATGTTTGATGTGTAATTATTTTTTGGAAAACAAATTTGAAATTTTGACAATTAATTTCTATTTCTTAGGCTTGGGTATTAAATCCTAAATATTGGCTAGCTCCTCCACCCTTTTTAATGATATAAAAAAATGTGTAAATGTTAGTCACTTATATAGCAAATTTTGAATTAAAAAATTGTGTTACCTAATTTTAAATTAGTGCAAATTTATTCTTGGGTTATTAATTTTAATATAACTGAATTTATATGTAATGTGGTCTCTTCAATGTTTTGAAGGTGGATGATAGAGTTGACCTCTTTAAATTTAATCCAACTATATTCTTGGAATCGGTATAACCTGTGAAAGCTATAATTTAGTTATCATTAGACAGACTCAAAATGTCTAATTCTTAATTTAGTTTACTAAATAAAATTATAACATTGTATTACAAATTTTAATAATTTTGAAAAACATAAATGAACATTCAAGAAATAAATGTTCAAAGTAATAAAAATAATTGAAAGAATTATAAGTTGATAGGATTCAGAATTAATTGAAATGAAACAGATATAAAATTCAGGATTTAACAAATCCAAACAGATTGAGACAAAGTGCAGACTAGCACATATTTGAATTAACATTAATTTTAATGTGTAAAAAATCATTGAGCTAATTATTAACTTCTAAAATCATTTAGAATCTCAAATTGTATAATAAATAGCTAGTATATATTTATATATTGTTTTCCTGGTTTTATAGAAACAGCCGATTAACCCTAACTAGGTGAAAGAAATTTGTGAAGTACCACAAATTCCTTTTAGAAGTGAAGGATTAAAGTTAAAAGGCTTCATTTTTAATTGAATTGAATTTGAAACAGCTTTACAATACTGCTTGCCTATGGAAGTATATAATGCCAAGGGTTTATATATCTTTGTAGCATCAATGATGTCTGCCTTGCTTGCAAAGTAAGCAATTTCATCATTTTTCCAGGTCTGTCACAATAATTGTTGTCGTACTGGCTTCTTATAAAGAACTTAGACTTTATTCCTAAATAAAAGTATCTTAATTCCTAACATATCCAAGACATCTTCATAACTTCTGGTACTCTAACTTCCTGCAAGCCCGTACAACGTCCTCAACAAATCACAAAGACTTGGGTAATTTTCATATATGGGGTTTACGCTTACCATTACCAAATATATGAACCTAGAGAGTGGTTGATGAAGTAATAAAACGAAATAATTATTAACTAATAATGAACAATAAATAACATAAAAACCCTTATACACTATAATGTATGCCACTCTAGCTACACTAAATGACTGGTTGGTAAAATTTGAATTAACAATTATTTTAGGTCACATAAAATAGCTTTGATTACCTCAAACAGCAAACCAAATACCCTCTTAGGAACCTACTAATTAATATTTTGATCTAAGGAGAAATATTTAAGTTCCTCCCATTATGGTTATCTATTTTTTCCCAAAGAGGTTCTTCCGCTTGCTGGAATTTAAAGGCAGTTCGACCATCATTTAATTTCAGTGTTAACTATATGTCAGATATCTCAAAAATTATTTAAGATAGACCTGTAATTGTTTTATTTTTTTTTATTTTGAAGATAGACTCTTTAACTAGTTCTCTGCACACAGCATTATTTTGGTTGGGTTTTTAAACAAAAATTTCATTTTCTAAAATTTTCATGTATTTTTTCCAAAAAAATTATTACAAATAAATTTTTACTTTGTCTAAATTATAAATATCTTGAAATCCCTGTGTGCGGAACTAGTTTTCTATATAAGTTGAATTAAAAATTTGATAAAGATATCCTTAACTTTTTTTTTAGATATCTGACATCTAAAATTAAAAAAGTAGTTTTTCTAAAAATTTAAAAAACTAAAATAATTGTAATTAAGTTAGACAGCTTACCTTTTAATAGTGTCCAGCATTATAACTAGGGTTGTCTGGGTTTTCATTCACTATCATTCTTTTTATAACACTTCTTTCTAGTCTAATTTTTTTTTATCAAATATCAACACAATACCAGATGATGCTTAAATGTATAAATTACAGATGTACAAGATTAGCCTCTAATTTAACCAAAGATGTGTCTATTACAATTATGAAAACAACATGCTATGCATCTATATCGAGTAACACACTACAAGGTTCTAAAAAACACTGTTTTACCACAGTAAAACAAATATTAACTACCAAGTGTTATATATCATTTTAAAGAGAAAATTTCATAGAATAGTAATCAATCAAAATCTACAAATTGATTTAAAAAATCATTTTTGCCCGGTCAACTGCCCTTAAGGTTTCAGATAACAACTGAACTTGAAATTTCAAAATTAATCCTGTCTATAAAAGCAATGTTATTCGTATTTATTGTAATTTCCTAGCGGAAGGAGACACTTCTTCCACAAATCAAATAAATCAAAACTATTTCTTTACAGATAAAAATTGAGTTAGTTCTTTACAGTTATACAACTTTATATCCAAATGCCAAGGTTATACCGCTATCTTGGACTGAGCAGTAGTGATTTTTTCTTGTTAAAGGCGAGAACCTCTCGATCATAATCGTGTTACATTCCTGACAGCGATGAACTGAGCCTGACAAAAGGAGTGTACACGTTAATTAGATTAAATTTTATTTTTATATTAGCAATCTTACAAAAACTCGGACAGGTAAGCTTTTGTAACTTTTCTAGATCTTTTGTACTCAAAATACAGTTATTTCTTAAAGTTGAAAAGCTTATAACAACAATAAGAGTTGACAATATGTCTAACTGGTGTGTTATAAAACAATATGTACATTTTGTTACAGTTGAATTACAACAATCCTGAATGTTACAAACAGATTATCTTTAGGTTAACAAAATTTGTATGATGCATAAATTTAAACATTTAACAAACAAATAAAACTTAACTCATTGCTGTCAAAAAGTAGGTGAGGTAAACTTAAAACAAATATTTAAAGTAATTTATTATTTAGATTAGTGGTTTCCAACTTGTGTTGTCTGGAAATGTAATTGTAAAAATTATAGACTTTTTTTAAATAGCCATTATTTAAAAATAAAATCTTTTCCTATCTAATTGTTATCATAAACTAAATATGCTCATTTATATTGATTGTTATTTGTAACTTAAAATATATTAACTATTTGTGTATTTTTATTTTCATTTTTTTTTAACCTGACTTTACCCCACCTTACATTTTACTAAAAAAATAACCATAGGCTCTCGACTATACGGTCTAATGTTGCTGTCGGCCAGGGTGGATAGCAAAAAAACCCGGATGTAGTAGGTAAATCACCTCCTTTGTAATCTATATCCAAATTTCTGATAGCTAAATCAATAGTGTTTCATGCCATAGACTTTGATCAAAGAAAGTTTGGCTTAATTTTGAAAGGAAAGTTTAATAAATTGACAAAAATATTTATAAGATCTTAACATTTTAAAAAATATGTAACAAAAATTATACATATATATCGAGCAACGTCTTTCATTTGTCACTTATAACGAACTGATACAAAATTACATAACTGATCATAAATCAAAATAGGAACACGCCAATAAAAACTGAACGGTGCATAAACAACTGATCACGTTAGATATTTTCTGTTAACAGAGTACTGTAAATCAGTAGAGCCTTAATTTTGTTGTACGGCTATGAAAAAAGTTGGACACGTTCATGCACTTAAAGTAATCTCTATATCATAAAGCAATTCAAAAGGCAACCACTTGCAATTACTTGGGATATAAAAACTAAACAGAAAATGTGTACTGTGTGTATAGGCGTGTATTTAATAAGGCTTAACCATAGAAAAATTATAAATTAACTCTTTTACAGACTAAATTTGTGAGTCCAAATTAATATTCAATTTTTTTTTTTATACATATGTTTTACCACATTGGCATATATGTATACAGAGAAGAGCTTTGAAACATTAACTTACCATCAATGCAAAATATATATTCATTATAAACAAAATAAATATCTAGTACAATAAATCATAAAAATAATAATTGTATAACTCACATTTTATGAACTTAAACGACTTGCTAACAATAATACAACCTATTATTTGGTATTAATATAAATATTAGTGCTTACAAAATCTGCAAACATTTCCTTAATTTTAAACTGTACAAGACAAACAAATATATATTTTTAAGACTCTCATCTGCCTTTTTGGTAAAAACATCAAAAATTAACTCACTTGAATGATACATCCCTAAGTAGTTAAATCTAAATAAATTGTATCCCTCACAGTCCAAAAAAAAAAAAAAAAAAAAAAAAAAAAAAAAAAAATGCATTATTGCGTCATTACGTGATTTTAAAACCATACACATATCATTAGGCTTGAAATTGTACTTTTCACCATGAAGAATGATTCTGTTATATTTCCTGCCTGCAAGACGTATCTGAGCTAGAATATGTATACTGGCCTTAATATGTATAGTGAACACCATGTATAATAGTAATGCTCACCCAACCTTAAACTACTCAATTGGTGGTACACTAAACTAAATTTACTATTTAAAACTTTATCTATATCCGCACAAATTAAGTTGTTATTGAATTTTGAAATCAGAGCACTTTTCAATTTAATGAGTTCACAATTATTGCTTGCCATCGATAAGTCGTCAGCACCAATCCTTCAGATTATTAACTCAATTGTATGGAGCCATAGTAGTACAGCAAAGTTTAAGATAGCACAAGTAGGACAAACTTTCTTTATCCATTTTCAAAAATGCCAACCACCAGTTTAAATACCTGTAGCTCCATATGTATTCTGCCTGCTTCGAGTCGTATAAAAGCATTTGGTGTGTTTCGTGGAAGATGAAGTATCTGTTTTAGGTATGCCAGTTGTACTCTTTCTAGCATGTCAGTGTAAACCGGGACCCATATTTCACAGAAGTGTGATAAAATACTACTTACAAGTGAATCAAACAGTCTACAAACAGCTCTTCAACACTGGACTGCTCCTTATTTGAAAGTACAGCAAACCCCATTGAACACCATCTAATTTTACCAGATGATGAAAACCTCACCCCCAAATATTTATGATCATTAACAAAATCTTTTGGCTCATTATTATAACAAAGATTTCTCAACTTCTCTGAGCTATTTCCATTATGAAGGTTCAACACAACTGTTTTAGAAATGTTAACTTGAAGACCATTTGTTTCAACATATTTATGAAGAACATCCAATTTTTGCTGAGAATCATACTAAGAGTAGGAAAACAAAACAATGTCATCAGGAAATAGTAGCATTTGAACTTCCTTTTTTTTCATTAATACTAACTTCAGTTAAGCCATGATTATGGAAAATCAACAATATTGTACAAAAACAGTATAAACAACGTAGGGTTCAGAATTTTACCTTGCAGAACACCAGCCGTTACTCTGTGCTCACTGGTATACATGGATTGGTATTATTGTTATACTGTAGAGATTTTGTATTATTCTTGTTAGTTTACTTCCCACTCCCAGATTTCGAAACTTCATCCAGAGTCTGTTGTGAGGAACACTGCCGAACGCTTTCTGCAAGTGTACAAAAATACCAAATAGTTTTCTTCTTTTAACAAGCAAGATGTATATTGATAATAGATGACAAACAGAACACACTATCTCTGCATCCTTTTTTGATCTACCTAAATTGTTCTTCAGGTAATAATTTTACTTCTTCAGTATATTTTACTAACCTGTCTGATAGTAAATAAATATTATTTACATCACAGTCCTAACCGAATAGTCAGGAGTCTACTGTAAGTGCAAGTGTTAATTATAATCTTTTTTTTTTTTAAGAAGGGCTACCCCTATAGGGGAGTAGTTTGTGGAAAAGGATTACCAAGAGGTACACAAGTATAAAAAGTTTGGGAACTGCTGTTCAAAAAATATTACTGGGTGTTATTTATAGTAAAGAACAAAAATAAACAACACATATCAGATAGGTGATATGAAAATAGTTATTGAAAATATCTTTAAAATTAAATACATGTTTTGGTAAATAATTCTTTTCTTAAATGCTTAGGACCGCTTGTGCTTTCTGTTATTATGGTGTTGTTCTGATGACAACAGAACTGTTTGAAGCTTCAGAACTACATTGTACCGGTACCAATGGTATCCTGAAACCTGTCGATAGTTGTTCTGCAGATTGTAGGCAGCTTAATACACAGGATTATATGGATCTTTTGTGGACGACTTTAGCAGAATTTCCAGGTTAGAATATGTAATAGAACTGTTTAGATTAGTTTGAGCTTAAGTGTAATTGTTAATCCGATTCCAATAGTAATGGAACAAAAATTTGTAATAATAAACCTCCCCCACCCTAGAATAATATGTAATGGAACTGTTTAGATTAGTTTGAGCTTAAGTATAATTGTTAATCCGCTTCCAATAGTAATGGAACAAAAAATTGTAATAATAAACCTCCCCCACCCTAGAACAATATGTAATGAAACTGTTTAGATTAGTTTGAACTTAAGTATAATTGTTAATTCGATTTCAATAGTAATGAAACAAAAAATGGTAATGTTAAACCTCTCCCACCCTAAATAATTTATGAATAAGATCATTTGTATTATTCAATATTTATTTAGATTATTAAATAGAATTAATTTCAATACAGGACGAAAGTTAAAAACAAGATTTAAGGAACGTATTAAGTTGTACAAATATAAAAGAGAGATTGAAATTATACTAGTTATTTACTAAAAGAGGTACATACCCCAAATGAAATGAAAGATTCTGTGAGTTTATGACATTAGTGCAACAAAGGAAGACATCTAAATATAATGAAAAATATGGACTTTTTAAACTAAAGATGAATGGAGAAAATATTATTAACAAGCAAATTTATAACTAATCATGAGTAATGTTCCAAAACTTTAAAATGTTAAAGAAAAAGAGATAAGTTAGTAAATCCACCAAAGTAAATAACACTGGCGGTGGAGCTTGGTGATAGGGGGAGGGGGTAAAGCTATATATGTAGATGTGTCCTTAACGGACGAATACATTACTAAATTAAGTCTCGAAATTGCTGGAACTTTGAAACACGTTGACAAATATAAATAATAAGAAATATACTAGACTTGGCAGAAGATTGTACTCAAATTAATTATGTAGATATTAGGAGATATAATTATTATAATAATTTCAAATAATAGAACCATGAACTATTTTTGAAAGGAATTCAATAAACAATAGCTGTAGGTTTGAGCCAATACTAGAAATGACCAAGTATTCCTGATACCAATCTGATACCTCCAATTTCCAATATCGATTTCAATACTCTAGGGTGGGGGGGGGGTAGTAGGAATAAGCAATGTGGGGCAGGGGTAGAAAGAGAAGAAAAGTTATTAATAATTCCTGAAACCGATTATGATATAGAAGGTAAATTCAATGTGAAGAGGGAGGGGTGAACTGGCTATGAATAATGGGTAATATAATTGTTTCTTTGTTTTGCATTAACAAATTGACATACTGTACTATGATAATGAAGACAATCTATGGTCCTTCTACGAAATAAAATTGGATTTAACAAGACAAAAATGAATAAATAAAATTTGTAAATTATATAATATATATATATATTTATATATATATATATATATATATATATATATATATATATATATATATTTATATATCTAATGCCAGAATTGAAGAATATTCTCAAAGAGAATTATGGGAAATTTGTTTCATAATGACAACTAACATAGAGCATACTCCATTACTCCATGTGTTTCAAAGGGACTCAATTCATGTAAACCAAATTATTATAATTTCAGAAAAACATTTGTTTCTCTAGTTATTTAGTTAGTTGTTTTTACAAATTATGATCATACAATTATCATCAGAATTGTACTATAAAGTCTGTCATAAACTATATTTATGTTTTGCCACTATGGAAGACTGTAAAATGTGCGTAAATTTTTAATGGAAAGTGCCGAAATGCATACGTGAAAATAAAGAGATTCAAAACACCATTTCAAGGCTAACAAATCTCCAACCTCATTTCTATTTCTACTAGGCTTAACGCTATCATTTTATTATATCACATTGACTTGAAGTGATAACATCTTGTAGTCTATCTTTTGTTAGCTTAATACACACACACACACACATATATATATATATATATTCTTTAATGAACAATGGACAATGTATTCTGTCACTTAAAGTGAAAGAGTATAGACCTAGTAAATGTTAAGAGGGATAACTTATTTAAAAAGTGATAATTTGCATACTTCCATTTAATATTGTCTTATGAAATCATATTTTAGGGAAATTCAACAAATAGTAGTGTTCTGTTTATGTTGCAAAAACAAGCTCTTACAATTATTTTTGGACAAAATATAAGAGTCATCTATGCTTCTTATTCAGTTTAGTTAAACATTACCTTTACCATGTCTTTTCATTTTGGAGAGTGTTATTTGTACATAAACACCGTGAGTTGTAGTAAATTTTTTAACCTTATCTAATGACTCAAGTCTTTTGGCAAAGTCATCTTTATATTGTGACCCATAGTCCTTCATGGGTTTGTAAAGGACTCTATACCTAACTCTGTATCCAGTTGAAATTGGATATACCTGTGGTCTGAAAGTGAGGGTTCCTCTAAGACTTCCCACCCTTTGACCAGTCTTAGCATGTCCTCAGAACATATTGTAAAGTTGATAACTTCCTCTCTTACTCTATTCCTAAAAGTAGGCCTGTTACCAACATTTAATAAATTATTTAGACATAAGAAAGTAAAGTAAAGACTTATCTCTAGGGTTGGTATCACTGCTCCCCCAGCCTGCTTGATGGTGTGTATTGACGTTGCTGCCAATAATAAGCCATCTGGTGACAGATCATCTTCAAAAGAAAAGACCTGATGGCTCCTTGAAGGAGAAGTCATAATTCCCCCCCCCCATCATCCTCCATAATAGGATGTCTCTGATATTGTCAAATCCATATTTCTTTTCTTTTTTTTTCTTCAGAATGCCATTATAATAACAGTTTATAACAAATAACAATTTTAAAAAATTTACGTCACTTAGGATAGGTCTATAACAAATACACTGAATATAAAATTCACTCAAAAAAATAAACTCTAAAATACGAACACACATATTATAACTTGTATAAACAAATTATAATAAATAAATCACTCTACTTAACAAAACAAGTTCATAAGAACAGAAATAAATCAAGCCACGCACACAAGACTTACCAGATTTATGGACGTGGCACGGAAACGGAATTTTAACTTCACAATGCATATCTAATATTAGGCCCATGAGGTATTGGTTTGTACCACCTAGAAGACCTAAATTTTCTGTTTAGAATGGTTTGCAGAACAGTTACAAAATATTAATATTTGACATTTCATAACCGCACCTAAAAGAAAATGAGACTGGTTCATCTTTGTTACTACTTCGTAGAATGTAATATATCTCAAAACTATGATAACAACAATAATCTGGAATACATGGTTCAAAAGTGGGAAAAAAAATTGAATTGTCAAATTGTGGTATTTGGACAAGTATTATCATTTACAAAAATTATATGATCAATGACATCATATTTTGTTATATTGCGACAGACTGTAAAGTGCTCCTCCCTAACGGCAAAACATTCCAACTACATCGAATTCTTTAATTTTTACCTTTCGTAGTATAGAATTTTGGTTATATGATTTTGGAAGATTGAAACATTAGCTTTACAATGATATATAAATTATTTTGAAAGGATTAATTTTAGTACTCTAAAAGTTGAATTCAATAAAATGTGATATGAAGTTGTTGCGTTACTCGTTAGAGGGGAAATGCACAAAATTTACCAATCAATTAAATATTATTTATAACGTTTTTTTGAATATGAATATTTGGTGCATCAGTTTTCCAACAGTATATAAATGATTGTGGTATAATGATTTTTAGTGGACGAAATTTTGAATTGAAAAAAAGTTATTTTGTGTTGTTTACCACTACAGAAATGGAAATCAAGTATATCTGATGTTGTGGTATTGGCAAAATATATCAAGGACAAATAATGTAGGATAGCAGCAGCTGGAGATTTTAAAAGAAATTGTCTGTGCGGATGATTTAGAATCATTGAGTAATTCAAGCATCTCATACAGTACTTGTATATTTTAAAACTAAGTTATATAGACTATATTATGTACTTTTCACATGTTTAATTAACTACAGTTGTTACACTTTGTTGGAAAAGAATTAGTATTCTAAACAACTAAAAGTAAATTTGCATCACTAAAAATTTTTGTATTTAAAGAAATTTAAACCTGGCAAGTCTATAAGTATTAAAAATAATAAACTAAAGAGAACACTAAATTTAACAACACTAAAGATATGTGAATATATATATATATATATATATATATATATATATATATATATATATATATTGTTAAAAAACTGTCCTTTTAAAACTTGTACATAGAGTTTTTTTTAAACTCTGTCCTTTAAAAAACCTGTGTATCTATAGACAAATTTGTGATACAAAAATTCTGTGAGATAATTCAAGCAGCACATACTTATATATTTTAAAACTAAGTTATATATACTATATTATGTACTTTGCACATGTTTAATTACCTGTAGCCCGCTTTGTGGAAAAAGAATTATTAGTACAGTACTACCTCGTTTATCCGGACCTCATTCAACCGGATGTCTGGATTATCCGGATCGATCCGGAACAAAAAATAAAAAAATTAATCAAGGATAAAATAAAGCAAAAGCTTAAAGTTTCAAAATATTTTAATAATTACTGTATTTTGAATAATATTTTAAATAATATTTATAATAGGCCTATTTTGAAACTTTAAGCTTTTGCTTTATTTTATCCTTGAATATGGAGTTTCAACAAGAAATATCTGCTATTACATTAATGTTGATAAAAACGTGATTTCTTCAACACTACAGTGTCGCCTCGAGGTATTAGGGCGGGTTGTTGATGCACTGGGAAGAGAAAGTGGAGGAGCAATGACCTCTGCGTCACCATCCCCCTACCCCGATGCAGCATGACAGTGTGAAATAAATACAAACCAGGTGCATGTTTACAACGCATCATAAACCATCATGTCATTTTTACAACTTTATTGTTGTCGGGTTGCTAAGACTCAAGGGTGTAAATCAGTAAATGTGAACATTTTGTCACATCTTAAAGCGGTGCCGCCAGCTTTGGGAACCCCCGTTCTTTTTTTTTGGCAGTTGGCACATCACATCCCCAATCGGGAGTATCGAGGACGTGAATGAGAATCGGCATAGTATTTAGAGGTGGGCGTTGTTACTGCTATTTATTTATATTCGTGTGTTAGCGTTTGTGCGTGGAAACGAAAACGTAATGTGCTTACAATGGCCCAAAAGTTAGACGCATTGAATCGTATAGACAGGGCCGCATTGAAACGTAACACCAAATTAAAACAGAGGAAGATAAATGACTTTTTTGTAAATAACAACTAAACCCTGTGTAAATTAAAAGCATGTGTAAATATTTCAGGTGTGTAAATAAATGTTTTTCATCATTTACAGTACATTGTGTAATTTCGTGTATTGTGTAAATTGAATGACTGTGTAAATATTGTGTTTTTTCATGACTTATATATGGTAAGTTATCATTTTATATTTTGTTTTATTTATCTTTCTATAATTTTGGATTATCCGGATTTTTGATTAACCGGATCACTTCCGGTCCCAATTAGTCCGGATAAACGAGGTTGTACTGTATTAAAAATAACAAAGTAAATTTCCATCACTAAAATCTTCGTATTAAAAAACATTCAAACCTGGCAAGTCTCTCAGTATTAAACATAACATACATATTAAATTTAAACTAAACATATGAAAAAAGAAATACACTTTATCACACACACACACACACACACACACACCATATTAAAATTTTGTATTTATATTTTCTTCAACCAGATTAATTCTTTTGTTTTATTTTTGAAACACTTATAGGATGCAACTGTATTAAAACCATCTGGTAAAAAGCTAATAAAATCTTTGGTACACAATCTCTTTGTATATAAACGGTTGTTTATATACAATCATATAAAGGTTGTTTAAAGGATACATTGTGCAATTTCTACAATGTGCACCATACTTATCTTGGTGCACATACATCTTGAGACCACATAAAACCTCAATCTAGATAAATAGGAGTGTATATTTTTATTTCCAATTAGTCTTGGAAAGTGTTCAGTAATAATGAAATAATGACAAAGTTTTCACAAATGTAAAAATTATTCTAAATATCTTTTCTTGTAATTTTCAATAAATATAGACTTGAGTATGAACTTTAAAGTCTAGCATATTTATATTCTTCTTTTGTAAAATATGTTTGTTTTCCTTTATATTTTGTATTATGACTTTTTTGTCATGTTTAATAGTCTTCAATTCTAAAATAATACTGGTGATTGAATTTAGAATATAATACTTACGGAGGACCAGCTAATTAGACATAATTAACATCTTGATTTTATCATATAGAAATACATCATGTAAATATATGAACACCAACATTTATGTCTTAGAACTAATAAGTATGATTTATTACCTTGTGTCGTTGACTCTAGTGAAGATACACATTATAGAGTACTTCCACTTGATTGTCTCTATTGTTCAATTGCATACAATTTAATTGTTTAGATTAACCGAGCAATTTAGTTTCAGACATGGTCTATAGAATAGCTAGCGTGAGAGCGGCAAGCGAGAAACCATGTAACCGCACCTTAGTAAATTCTGTTCTAACATATTTTTGGCTTGTCCTCTCTGCCGGGTGAAAGCTCAGAGCGTACGAAATGATTCAATTCGAGGGTTGCAACCTTGCATACTAAGCAACATTGCTTTAGTCAGTTCAAACTGAATTTATAAGTTAATTCGTCATTCCAAACAGAATTTGTACCAGAATCGTTACAACCAATAATTAGCTAGGAGTGTAGCTAGGAGCGGAAAACTGTATGGAAGGTTGTGCATTGAGGATGGATGAATAGGTCTTTACTAAACAGTTCTTCTTTTTGGGGGAAAGTGTTTTTGTTTTAAGGACAACTATCCAACTCCTCAGGCTATTTATTGACCGTGAGATAGTGTCTTTAAAATTTTGTTTGTATATATTATTAATTGATAATTATGATGTTATTATTGTACAGTAAAATTAATAACAAATTTGTATTTACTAAAGTTTGTTCTATGTATATCAGGAATATTTGCAACTATATTTGTGATTGAAAGATTTGGAAGAAAGAATACAATGGCAGTCCAGTTTGTTATATTTGCAGCATGTGTCTCTGTTCTCTTCTTCTGCACCACTAAGTAAGTGTCTTTATATTATATAATATAAAATGTTATGGTATTTTTTTATTTATGGAACTGCTACTAAACACAGTACAATTAGTGTAAAAAGTCAGTTCGATGTTAAATAGTGAGACTTGAACCAGCACCTTACACTAAGTGGCAACTCTGCAATGCTACTAAATCATTACACAGAATCAAAAGTATCTTCCTCCATTTCATTGCATAGAACATTTCTACCATACTATTGCGATTACTGATAGGGATAATTTTTTTTTTTCATAATCTGAAAAATTTATCTTTTGAAACAGTATGATATACAATTGTAATTAATGCAGTACAATAGAGGTTTTTATGATATCTGACTGCTCTGATTTTATTAACACAACAAAATTAATTAAGATAGCAAACTAATCTACATCTGAAAACGTTATGTTTTGTTACTATAGCAACATGTTTAGTAACCCAACAATAAATTACACCAATATTGTTACTGACTTTACAATTACATAACAAAAACATATTTGTAGCTTTATGACTATTAAAACTTGCAAGTCCATACATCAAATGCATGTCAGTAATTTAGGTGCATGTAATAAATCCAATAATAATAAGAAATAACTGATGTAATAAAGTTCTGTGATTGTAAACAATTACCATGAAATTTTGTTAACTTGGTTATCCTTTGACATACAAACATTTAATATCTTGCTTGTTGTTAATAGAGAAAATGTTTAGCTCTTATATATATATATATATATATATATATATATATATATATATATTTTTTTTTTTTTTTTTTTTTTTTTTTGGGGGGTAAAGTTAATGGTTTTGAGATATTTAACATTAAAATGTTTAGTGACCGCCATTTTGAAAGTATACAAAATAAAGTATTTGTGTTTGCTACACTTATAAAAAATAGCATTCAAAATGTGTATATGAAATCTGAATTCAATATCCTATCTATTTTCAAAGTTATGATGATTTTTTTTAACCATAATTGCGGATTGATGAAAAACTAACTATTTTTGGACATATGTTTAAAGAAATATTTTTCTTTATTATGACCCAAAAAATCAGCCACTAAATTTTAGGAACATAACTAAGCTACAGCCTGTATATAGTGAGTATGAAAAACGAATTGAAATAAATTTATAGCAGAAGCTATGTATGTATTTGTATTTAAGAATTTAATATACTGACTGTGGAGTCAGTAGGCAACATCCAAGCTCACCATTCTTACACATCAGATTGATGTTACTGATTCATGTTTCCACTGATTTGTAAACATTGTGGTTCATTTTTATGTTTCTAAATGTTAACTTTATTTACACGTTGCAAATTTTGACCACTTTCCAAGGTAAGCCTGTCTCCTGTCCATATAAAATCTAACCAATCAAATTTTGATGTGTTTCATTCCTAATACATACTTTCTTTTAACCCTCCCTCTGCCTTAACAAAACGCATTCACGTTTTTTTCATCGGGTGAAATAATTTCAAAAATTCGCCAAAAATAGAAATTCTATCCCAATCATAAAGTGATCCATAGCTTTTTTTTAGGAAAAGGTCCAAATTAATCATATATGTAACTAAAAATTTGATTGGTGCAAAATTGTAAAAGTTATAAGCTCAGGAAGCAAAAAATTTCAAAAACGGAAAATGTTTTTCTAAATTCAGGCCTAAATAAATACTATAAAAATGTATAGGCCTGGTTATACAAAATACACAAAAGTTTCATAATTTAGTTGTGAATAGAAATATGTAAAAACATTTACCAATTTCAAAGTAGTTTTTATGAAATAGATTTTTTTATATCCGTACAAACGGCACTAAAATTTAGCCTATTTTGAAACATCAATCAAAAATGTATCCTTTACCCAAAAATGAAATTTTATATACCAAATTGTAGAGAATAAATCATAGAATAGAACTGTAAACTTGAACATTTTATATAACTTACCATTTTGTAATCAGAAATTACGAAACGAAATTTCGTTATGTACCTATGTTATGAACTCACACCTACAAACATAGCCTACACTGTTACTAAATTTAGCTTGTCTAAAACTAATTTCACTAAACAAACACAATAACAAACACTACACTTATTTATTTATATATAAAACACAATTTCATAAACGTTATTCACTATAAATCAGCAAAATAACATTCAATTCAGATCAAACTAACTAACCTAAAACGTGTCTTCAGATACAATAACGGCGCCAACGGCGGTTGATTTTCAACTGTAAAAACGCTTGGTTTGAGAGGGGGTTTGCTAAATACTCAGTGGAACAAAATGTATACAAGACATACCAATGGAATCAGTGAACCTTTATCTTCAATACCTTGTAAAAAGAATTTTACAAACACTTCATCTGTGAGAAACATATCGACTTCCAAAGAAGCTTGTTCATTGGTTGAAACCTTTGCCCAATAGCCAAGGTTTATGCGGTTGGACACAAAACCTAAACCTTAAACGTGATCTAAGATTTGAAAGCAGTGGTAGAAAGATCGAAATGCAAGCTTTCTATTGGTGTAAATATCATTGTCCTAAAGTCGGTGTGTATAACTGTTATAGATCTTGAAAGTTGACGAAATTCTACCGTTCGTCGCCGCTCGGGCCAGCTGTTTTAGAGTTCTGCAATTATTCCATCGATCATTAGACGTGTTAATATTCATTTTAGAAACATATGGTAAATACAAAGATTAAAGTTTGAAAAGTTTCCTTTCCAACGGTATAAAGTTTATTAAGATTGGATGACAATTAGTGGGTCAAATATTAGAATGTATCGCGCACTGTTAAAAATGCAAAAGTACTACAAGTTCTTGTAGTTTGGCAGAGGGAGGGTTAATACATGGATTATCTCGGAAGTAACTTCTGTTTTCATGTAGCATTCAAAGTAGTGGAGAGACCACCAATTTGTACAGAACTAATTGCAATTGACAGTTATAAAACAAAGCAGGTTCTGTTTTAAGTAAAATGTTGTTTTCTTTTTGTCTCTTACAGCCGCTTGTTCCTCACAATTACACTTTTTGTAGCAAGAGGTATCATTGCTGGTGTCTTTCAAGCTGCATATGTCTATACGCCAGAGGTAAGGGTGATTAATATTGTATTTTGTATATCTCATTAATTATCCCAGTTGAAAAAATACATTTTTACTTTCTCGCTATTTATTTTAAGGAAAAAACTATATTAAACAGAATTAATGTTGACATTTTTACAAATATAGGTCACTTTGTTAAAAAAGTATTTTTATATAAGTCTGTACTAATAACTCAAAAACCTTTAGACTGATTTTCTTCAAAATTGGTAGCTAAGTTTATTTTGATTTCCTAACCGTGGCTTAACATGTTAACTATCACAGTAATTTATAACTTTTGTATGTTTATAATATGAACAAACATCAAAGATTTAATTTATTAAATATTAGTATAACAAATTTTTAAAATTATTCGAATTATTTTTTTTGGCATATTTTCTAATGTTATTATTGAAACAAACTAATTTGAATGTGTCACAAAAAATTTTAAAACTTGTTGGACAGGTGCTTATATCTAGCAAAATAGCAACAGGATACAGATATTTCAATAGGAGATTATTGGAACTCTTGTATGTTTTATAATACAACTACCCTCCGAGGCTCACATATAGTGAGTACAACCATGGTAATCCCAAAGTTGGAGCTACACCTTTTTACATGTGATCTCGGGTTAGATTCCTCTCATCTTTCTTAACATATCTCTCTTGAACATCTTTTGTTCTCTTCCAATCCTGACACTATTAGTATATGAGGGCTATGGGTCTTTATTTTATGTTCTTTTCTTCCATATTTTTAAAAGGCGGTGCTGACCAAGAGGTTTTTCACTTTTAAACAGCAAGTAAGGAAGACGATAACTTTTTGGCAGTCAGTTTTAAGCTGCAATATAGTTCAGTAACTATTGCAATTATTTCATTTTACAATTCTGAAGTGATGATGCACTTTATAAAATAAGTTCTAAATTATTTCAATAATATCAATAACAGTATTTACATACCGGACAAAAAATATGTATTAATAAATCTATGATTTTTTGGCAAGGTAGGCTGTTTTTCTTTAGGTACAGAAAGAACAAAGAAACACAAATACAGTATTAAACTTTGTGAAACTATGGAAATAAAATGGTATGGCCATTCAAATAAAAATTGATTGTGGAAAAGGTGAACAACCTAGAACCATGGTAGCTTATATTACATTTGATGGAAGATAAGATAAGATTACATTTTATGTTTACAGTTTATCTATTATATTTGGATAATTTTTACAGTTCTGTTCCTTTGACAAAACTGTCCAATTGGAAAACTTATTTGTCCAGAATATTAGTTAGTGTTATGAAAGAAAATTCAAATGATATAGGTAAACAAAATCTGAAAAAAGGGGGGAAAAAAGAGATTTTGTATTTATAAAAATTGCCCCATATTTATATATAAATTAAAGGACAAAAGAGATGTCTTTACTATTTCTAATGCTCTCGGGGGCTTACTTTAATGAATAAGGGGCTTGGCAATTCCAATAGACCTATCTGATTCAACACTTGTTTTCATGTTGTCTTGGGTTAGATCCTGCTCTTTCATCTTTCCTGTCAGGTCTCTCTTGACCAACTCTTATTCTTTTCTGACCCTGGTGCTATTAGAGTATTCGAGGGGTCTTTATTGTACATTCATTTCTTCCTTTTTTTTTTTAAAGGTGATGATGATTGAGAGATTTTTTTCCTGTAAACAACAAAGAAAAATATATAATTTCTAATATAAATAAAGCTAAAAAGGTAAAAGTATATAATCGAAATGGAAACTTTTCAATTAAACCAAACATAATCAAAGATTATAATAGCAGAATGTCAGGTATAGATCAGTCAGATCAATCTGACCAAATGACCAAATATTATTCAGTTTTAGAAAAAAACTATTAGATGCCTGAACAAAAATTGCATTGCATATTTTCGAAATATATATATTATATAATGTGTACATTCTGTTCCATCAAGTAGAAAGACTGAATTTATAATACCTAAAAAGGGTTAATTTAGTTTGAATATAGAATAACCGGGAATCGTTTAGAATTAATGTGGGGGGGATAGATAAGTCGAAAACATGACTTGTATTACATTTCAAAATAAAGGGAATTAAATTAACATAGGTTTCCAAACTTAAATAAATAATAATGTATAGGATTTTAGATATAATTAATAATAAAAACTAAATAGTGTTTTGTGTGTTAAAAATATAGACATGAGATTTGTAGAATAAGACTATTGAACAGTGTCAATGTATGCAAGACATTTATCGCGTGCATCTGTGAGTTTTGAATGAGAGTCCGTGATATAGAAAAGTGTGAACCCTGTGGAGAGACAGGATATGGATATGCACCATGCGGCCGGCAGTCTTAGCATGGGATCTGACGGGGTCAGACCTATAAGAAATTTGTCTAAAAAAGTTTTTGTTAAAAATGTAGTGTATATAATTTCAGTCTTAGTTGGAATTTTGAGGTGGTGAGATGTGTTTAAATGAGTCTTGTTTAAATGATGTGTTTAAAAAAAAGTTTTGTTAAAAATGTAAAGTATATAATAATCAGTCTTAGTGGAGGAGTTAAAGTGATCAGATGTGTTAAAAAGTATTTTGAACAATGTAGACAAGTGTCACAAACAGTATAAATTTTGAATAAAGTAGAGAGTTAGAAGCGTTTGGTACGAATAGCGTGTTTTAAAGACAATAGACAATCACGTGTGTAGTATCTAAATACGGTAGAATGATGAACAATCGCAAGGTGTTGAATGAACTAATAAATTAACAGACATTCTTAATACAAACATTTGTCAAGTGAAATGAACGCTCGCGAAGTGCGATTGACATAATTCCGACGGACATCCATTCCGCTTACAGAATGGCGGAACTATCATCAAATACGACGCTACATGGACCGCAATTGAGTAAAGTGATTTACGACAACGGACTGGTAATTCTGCGTTATTCAACACTCAGAATTCAATTTGTTTATTATGTAAAATTTAATTTGTTTGATGTTTTAGTTTTATAAATTTATAATTTTCAAGTAATTATAGTTTTTCATGTCAGAGGACAATAAATATCTACTGACATAATTATTCTTTCTATATAACGTAAATTCAATAATAAAAAACAGATAATTTCAATCTGTTTAATCTTATACATAAATTTCTAGTTGCAACTTAAACAATAAATTCAAGATTTAAAACTTAGACCTTCTTAAAAGGCAATACAAAATAACCAATGATAGGATGTATAATATAGATGATCTATCAGATTTATTTTAATAATGATGTTTAATGTAGGTACTGATATTCTTTGTTTAATAAATTCATGTCAAGTTTCAGGAAAAATAAGAGTTGTTCATTTCACCATATAAGTCACTGTGTAGTACACTTTTAAAAGAACCTACCCCTGAGATGTTTTAATAGTAACTTCATTTTTCAAAATTGGTAAGAGGAAGCTTCCTGGCGCCCTAATTGCTGTGCAAATATTTTAAATAGAGTAATTAATAACTTGCTTTTAAATTTCAAAATAAAAATTAATTTACAAAACCCGTTATATTTTTATTATAACAAGAAACATTTATTGAAAATTCAATTTGAAATAAAACGCCAAACAAATTAGAAAAAAAGGATCATTGATGATTTCCATTTTTTAAAAGATTTACTTCCTTTCAAAACAGTAAACTCGGCTTTTTATTGTATGCTGAATATGTGCAAAAGAAAAAATGGAAAGAAACTCTTATTTTTGGTCAGTGTATGAAGAAAACTTTATGTAGTAGAATGTTTAAAAGAATGGCTTCAGTAAATATAAACTTAATTTTTCACAATTTCTGATATAATTATAAACTAAAATTAAATGGATTGTTCTGGAATGCCAAATTGTGTTTTATTTCTTATTATTGATACAAACTATTCAGTAACCACAATTCTTTTATATGAATATACTCAAAACTGCTGTTAGAAGACAGATTGTTATCTACAACGTAAGCTGTAGGTGGTTTTTATTAATAAATCATCAAACACAAGGTAACTTGTAGTAGGCAGTGAAGGAGTTAACTATAATTTTATTGTAGCTCAAAATTTAAAATACAACAAAGTTTCGATTTCCTCTAAATTGCCTCTTACAATTTTGGTCAAATTTTTGACAAAGTTCCTAACAATTACTGACCAAAAACTAAAAAAGAGCTGTATTCTTCCTACCTTCTGTGGTCGACAAATTTACTGATTTTAAAGATTATTTACCATACTTTACATTGTACATCCATACTCAAACTATTTAAATTCAAATATAGGGTGTCAATATATGATTGAGCACATGTATTCTATTTAAAAATAAAGTTAATCCCGAGGTTTAAATTCTTTGGGAGAATGTACTTAAAACAGTCGTGATATCTGAAATGCAACCATTTATTACACAATTTAGAACAAAGAAAAAATACTTAATTACAGCATTAATCTAACCTGAAACACATGTTCATAGAATCAAACCAAATCAAAATGTTCATAAAATAGTCTTAAAATTTATTCAAATCAAAATGTTCATCAAATAGTTCTCAAAATTTCATCAAATCAAATAAACCTTCATGTCCCTTTTTATTTTTTAATAGCTAACACAAATTTCCCAAAAGTCAATATATTTCAATAATTCTTGAAATTTTTTTAACCCTTACCGTGCGGCTAGCGCCTACAGACGCGGCACTGCCCACTGCCACTACGCGGCTAGCGCCTATAAGCGTGATCGCTCAATCGTCTGCCATTACTGCATTGTAGATCGTAAAATATCCGATAGAGTGCATAGTAATGTCGCTTTTGTCTATTTGGACCCTCTAAACCAATATGGCGACTATTTAGAAATATTTTGTTATCGTTATCGGTTGCCTAGCAACAAAGACTAGTATTCGTTCCCTCCCGTACTGCTTTTTGCGCCTATAAAGGCGGGCTACTACGGTCAGCTGTTTTCGTGTTTTCACTCTCGCTTCCATTTGTTGTTGACGTCTGTTGAGTGTTGTGTCTTTATTTACGTCGAGTTTTGGCAGTAAATAAATATAAATATTTTGTTAGTTTTGTCTTTTTCTTATCGACTGTGTATATTTGATATACACTGTAATGGTTCATCCAGACGATCCTGATTTTGACGAATTTGTAAATGGACTTATAAACGCATAGTTTTCTAGTGCGGTTGACTTTCATAACCTAGAACAAGAAGAGGCTGAAAGTGTAATTTTACACAATATTAATGAAAGTGATGTTGATAGTTCTAGTAAAAATGAAGAAAATCAAGAAGTAGGGTTAGTTCCAAGACTTAGGCCTATGGTTATTGGTAGGCCTATGGTGGGCCTACCATATTATTTAAATGAAAATTTTATAACATTTCTGTTGTCTACTTGACTAAAACTACCTAAATCTAAAAAAAAACATTGAGAAAATATTATTTTTATTTTTTTACAGTAAATGAGCGTACTATAGTATTTTTACATAGCGCTTTAAGGGTTAATTAATGTCTAAATCAAAACTTGAATTCAATAGTTCCTATAATTTTTTCATTTGTAAGAATTGTAAACTTAGCGTGTGCTATACCAAACACATATTCACTAAATTTATTACTTTTAATACAATTTAACACTCAAGTTGCAGTTAAAATAACCTCAAACTCGGAGTAATACCTCTGAGTTTGAGTAATTTATTGAATACCGCACTTGGATATCCTCTTAGAATAATAACTTGTGTTATTAACCTAAGATTTCAAAATAATACTCTCCCATCCATAAATTAGACCCTTTACTCAGACAGACTGTATCGGTTAGAGTTTTCTCGAAAAGTGTCTTTTTGGCTCCACTCTCCTCAAGGTATGAATAATGAATTTCCTACTTTTTCTATCAACGATGACTTAGCAAGACATCACTATGATATATTCTAGAAGGTTTTACCTTAGTCAACAGAAACAATATAAAGGGTCTGAACAGTGTAGTCAGATCTCTTTTCTATAACTTGAACTAATATAGGGTTGTCAGATGGACCCTATTATTATCATTTGTTTTATCTTTAACCTCTTCAGAACATTTTTTTCTTATAATTAGACACACGTTCCTGACCATTTTATATAAAAATAATCTATTATGTGATTTATATATATATATATATCGCTTTGAATATCTTACATCTTGTTGTGTAATAAGTCCTGTCAATCCAAAGTCCAATATTTCACGGATAAACCAATGAAATGGCAGATGAATTGCTAACTTTTCTCTATCGCAACCAGGATTATCTACTGGTTACTAACTTCACAATCGGCAATTATCAGATCATTTCTACTGTACTTTGACTTAGACTTTGAAAACGATAAGCTCAAAATTGTGAAACATTACGGAGTTATAACAAAAAAAGTTATTATATTAAAAGAGTTAATATCTCAAATATATACCAAGCCGCAGGTAAAAGAAAATAATTAATCTGGAGTAATTGGCAGAAAATTTCATTTACAAATTTGAAGTGTGCATCACCAATAAGGTGCTTACACAATTTTATTACATACCACTCCACTACCTGCACATAAAAGATAAGTGGAGATAGAAAATTATTAATATTTTATAATTTGTTTTTAGATTTATTGTTTTTCTGATTTTAGGTTTATCCTACACCTTTACGTTCTGTTGGTGTTGGAACGTGTAGTGCGATGGCACGTCTTGGTGCTATGGTAACTCCATACATTGCTCAGGTAGAAATAAACCGTTCTGATAATGAAATGTAGTTCTTTCTTTCTATTATATACAATTAGAAACAAAAGTATTGATATATTTTAGTCAAAATATAACATTTGATATACTAGTCTTACAGATTTTTAAAAGTAAATTCATTCCTCTCTCTATTAGTCTCTATTAGATAATATTCATTAATCTTTAATGAAGTTGTATGCATTTATATTTAACTTCTTACTACTTGAAAAAGTTCTGACACAACCAAAATGTAACAGTTTTTATACAAATTATTATATAAATTTGCCTGTTTTTGTTTTACTTAAAAAAGTATATGTATATTTTAGATGAAAGAAAATTTTTATTTTTCATAGAGACAAAACCATAGTAATCTTTGGAGTTATAAGAGACACATAAATAAACCTTAAAAATAAATATACAATTCTCCATGTAAAACAAAAGAAAATAATAACTAGCCCCTAAAATCTGTAAAACAATCAAATGTATATTTAATAACATAACAAATAGTGCCATAACATAACGAGAAAAACGATGTCAAACTTAGTAATTGCCTGAGCTCAGCTCTAATTATAAACCTGAGCACACAACCCTAAAAATAATGAGTAGTTCTGTAATTATATTTTCTGTTTATATATCATGACAATCCTATCCTTTTTTATTTCTAAAATAAAACTGTAAATAAGTTTATCCTCTTCACACTTACTTAGATCTATACTATTTCAGTCTAAGTGACAGAACATTGTTGTCTGTTGTCCATTAAGAAAAATAGTAAAATGATTGATTTATTTATTATTTTACATAAAGCTTCTGTTTATACCTGTTTTATACGTGTTTGTGTTTGTGTGTGTGTGTGTGTGTGTGTGTGTGTATTATTTAACAAAAGATAGACTTTAAAATGTTATCACTTCAAGTCAATTTCACAGAATAGAATAGTGGCGTTAAGCCAAGTAGAAATGAGGTGGGAGATCTTGTTAGCCTTGAAATGTTGTCTGTATCTATTTATTTTCAGGTACTTTCCCTTTACAATTTACACACATTTTACGGTCTCCCGTAATAACAAAACGTAGGTAGTTTATGACCCATTTTATAGTAAAATTCTGATGATAGTTCTTTGATCATAATTTATAAAAACAACTAATTAAATAACTAGAAAAACATTTTATTTTTTTTCCCAAAATTGAAACAAATTTTTTATTTTCGAAATAAAATATAATTGAAGGTTGCAAATTGGAAGCCAAATGTGTTATTCCTCATTTTTCAATATTTTGCCAATTTTAATTCAGTTTCTACTATTGTTGTTTTATCGGCAAAATGTTAATGAACTTTATATTTACATTCAGTAATGCAGCCGCTAAACATAGTCATAGTGATAAGAAAAATCCAGCTGATATAAGGGTCTGGCTTGTTTATTGTGTCTAGAAATGAGTCATCAAATTCAAAACTTTACTTCCTTTATCACTATTTTATCTCTTTTGTTAGCTTCACAATTGAAACAAAACTTCTCTTGAAAAACAAATATTTTGAGAATGACCTCTTGTTATGTTTCTTTTAAGATGTTATATGCGGATATTTTAAAATGTGAGCCCCCTCCCCCTCTCTTTAAACATTTTTGTGATATTGTTTCTCAACTAACAGCATTTTTTAATATCGTTGTTTAAATTATATAAATTAACACAAATTTTTTTTATTTCCCTATTTAAAAACAATGGAAGAACACAAATAAAAAGAAAATAAACCCTGTAACAAAATATTAAAAAACAATGGTCAAGACAATACATTTCTAGTTTTAAAAATACTTAATTGTTTCCGATTGTGAAATAAATTAAAATAATATTACACCAATTATGAAAGCAATTCCCTTTACTTCAGTCAAGGAGTCTTATCAAACTAAAGCTTATTTTAACTCATCATACTATAAAATATAAATACATTACTTTTTACTACGCATATGCGAGAAAGTAATGTGTTTAAATGACAATTTGTTGAAATGAGTTGTACTTATCTGAATCTGACTGAAAAGAAATACAACTGTAAACAAGTTCAAGGGCAACTAGTCCCCCCCCTCTCTTACTGCTTGCTTTTTCACTCTATATAACGGAACACTGAAACCTATCAAGTAACAATTTTAATACAAACTTAACATTTATAATAAGTAACAACCTTTAATGTGAAAAAAAAAATCAAAACAGAGTTATCTTTCTGGTTACTTAGTAACAATTTTGGTAAAATTGCAAAATTAAGTAAATTGCTGGGTATGCTCAATTTATTTTCACGTTGCACCCAAAGTGTTAAAAAGTGAACATGAATTGGACAGCATGATAAAAGCTCAAATGTCTTAAAATTTAGATTATGGGTAAATTGAAAATAACATGATGAACATTTTGACTAGTATGGGATACAGTATTATTCAAATTATTCAGAACTATAAATGAATTTGTTTTATGCAAATCAATTTAGGTTATAAATCGCTACATTTTTGAAACAAATTTGATTAGCTACAGATGATTTTGAAATATCCAACCTTTATGACACTGTACTTTTCAATCAATAACCTCAGATTTGAAATTTTTAGGGAGATAGTGAAAAGTATTTTTTTCCATCTAAGTTTTGTTTATGTGCAGAAATTAATAAAATATTTGTGTACCGTTTATTTCTTCCCTTTTCCAGGTTTTGTTGCAGTCTTCTATGGTTTTAGCTATGAGTGTATATGGTGTTGCCGCTCTAATTGCTGCAGTTGCATGTATGCTCTTGCCTATTGAAACCAAAGGCAAGGAAATGAAAGAGACTGTCCAAAACAACTAACACTGTAACCTGCTACATTACCAGCATTGAAAAGTCTTCATATTAAAATGTATTAACACCAAAAATTTAATATTATGTTTTACATTTAAAAAATGGCTAGTTAAGAGTTTTAATATTGTGTAGATTTAATTATAGTAGAATATTGCTAATACAGTATTATATACAATCTCATTGTAGTGACTAATTTGCTTGTACTTATAATTAGTTGTGAAGTATTATTTTATAAAAAAATACTTAGGTTGTACTTTGGACTGTGATGATTACAAGATATTATTTAGCATTTTTTTAATATATTTATTTATATACTTTTAATAGTTAAATTATTTATTTCTACAATTTTTGCAATGAAACAAATACCAAATAATTATTGTTAACAATTTGTGGTTTATGTGTAAAAATAATATTTATAATATTATTTCTTGTATAAGAAGACATTATGTTATTTTTAATAGTTTTGTTGTGTTTTAATGTTTTTAATCGTTTGCTTTTAGGTTATCCAAAACAAAAACAATTTCAACTAGGTATTTTATAATCAGAGGTTGAAATGTATTACTTATGGGCGAGACGATTCAGAACTTACTGATTACGATTATTAACGATTAGTGCTCATAAAGTGCCTTCAAACGTAGCTTTAAATCATTACACAGTGTTTGTTGAATAAACAATAAAGAAAGGATAATTAATAAATGTTACCGTTTATTAAAGTGTCAAATTAACTAAATTTTACTCAGCTAAACTATCATTGAACATTACAATTAATGCTCAATAAATACCTTCAAACACAGCTTTAAACATTACACAGTGTTTGTTGAATGAGGGATAAAGTAAGGTTAATTAATAAATGTTAGTCTACCGTTTATTGAAGCAGCAAATTAACTCAATTTTACTAAGTTAAACTATCATTAACCTTTACAATTAGTGCAATAAATGTCATCAAACTAATAATCGTTATAGTGTTTCTAGAATGAGGAATAAAGTAAAGGTAATAAATGTATTAATTTATTATAAAGAATTAAATCAATTGTACTCTCTTAAAATATCGTTAAATATTAAGATTATTTTTAATAATCAGCATTTAGTGATTACTTTAGTACCTAGTACAACTACATGAGTGTCTCCAAAAAACTTAGAAGCAAATATCGGAAATTTAGCTTGACTAGTTCGAGAAATTCCCAAGTGAAGTTATTGATTAAGAATTGCAGGAATTTGCTTCATAATAAAAAAAAACAGTAATAATTTGTTTGAAATTTTTGTAAAATAAATATCCATTGTCTCTATTGATTTGTTTGTTTTTAATCCTAAATAGACAAAAATAGTTTTAGGATCTACCGCTGTCGATGCCTGAGAGAGAGGATCCATTTTCGTTGATTAAACACCAAACAGAATTTAATTATTAGTTTACCTGTTTGACAAACATAAATAACCATTTAGATTGTGGGAAATATATATAAGTTATGTGTCCGGTTGGTCACGTTGAGTTTTCAAAAAAAAATTTTATAATTCTAAAAACCCTTTTATTCATTATAACAAATAAATTTCCTTTAAATATTATAATAAATATTTCATACAGTTATATTCATTTAACTTGTATGGAGACCTTTCTCCTGTGCTGGTTGAATAGAAGCTGAGGATGATACGCTAAGCTGGATATAATACTATTATGCTTACATTGCTAAACTATTCTAACATCCTCATTATTTATACAAACTATGCAATTATTGTTTACATAACTCCTCCATCCCTAAAGAGAACTTCAGGGGGTTGGTTGATGGTGTCTCGGCAACCTCGAAGTTGAAGTTACGTAACAAAATCTATAGACTACATAACATATTATAATAATTAAAATGCTAAATAATACTAAGGTCCATAGATTGAAATCATAAGTTATTACATTTCTTGATATTTTTGAAATCTTATTTATGTTAATTTCTCCTAAATCTAATCATTGCAAATTTACTGAAAATTCTGGTTATTGATCTAGAGTTAATTTAAAATCGGTGGCATCCAAAATCTTAGGATGCCCCGTGTTAATATTGGTTAAATGCAGAAGTATCTGATCATTATATGTTACAATTTCATTATTATTTACTTTCAATAGATATATACCATGCGAGACATTTCACTAGTTTCTTTATCACTGACAATTTTGTTCTGTCTAAAAATCTGTCTATTACTAAATATTGTTCTAATTCTGGAATCCAGTTAATTACATTGTCCTTAATTTATAAATTTACATATTTGAATTCACTGACTGTATCTGAGTTTAACACTGAATTCGCACAAATGTCCTGATGAGCAATGTGTGTGAATGAGCAGATATGAGCATTGTGAATCCTGTTAGTACACTTTTCCTTTAATCTTAATATTATTACATTAGACATGGACATACACTAGAATATATCTTATAGTTGGAATTATGGTGATATAATTTGATTCATACAATGTTGGCACAGAATCAAATTTATACAGTGTCAGTGGCGGCTTACTCATAAGGACTCTCGGACGCGGCCCCCCCCCCCAATGATAATATTATTTTAATAATGTAAATACCTATATGTATTTAATTCTGTGGAGATAAATGAATTATGAATTGCCGCTATGGATTTCACCATCATTTGTAGCGGAAGTTTTACAATATAAAATATTTGACGAATGTATTCTGGAGTTCGGACGGTGGCCAGAGCGTCCCAATTTCATTGCATTTAGTCATATGGGGCAAGCAGCAGACAGAGCTGAGGGTGCCGTGACGTCATTTACACAGCGTGTAATGGGCTTCTAGGGCAGAGTCCGAAGCTGCGCGCGCAGACATCAGTCAGTGAAGCCACCATAAATTAGATGTTCCGCATTACTAAAAACCTTGTTTTCGATGGGCAAAATAAGTTGGCGCAACTGTTCTAAATACCTTAGTGTCTCGCCACTCACACGAGTTGTTTGTTTATGTTTTTAAGTTTAACCCTTTGTGATTGTGAATGTTAAGTGAATGATAGCATGCCTTCCCTTACGTGTATAAAATAAAACAGAGCCCTCCCATTGCCCTTAACCATCGGCCGCTACTGTACAGTGTATATTCTACAGGGTCCACAATAGGCAAATTAATAAAATAAATAATTTCATTAGTATCAATTTTACAATTTACTTGTAATAATTTTTCTAATTCCCAAATATTCTCTAACTTAGGCTCTACAGGTAGTCTATCTTTATAGTACAATTTTATTTTACTAATTTCTTGTGTGGATATTACACTGGGTGAATGTTTCTAATTTACAAAAGTTTAGTGAATTTTCAATGTCTTGTACTAACTGTAACATAACATTATATACAATATTTAATTGATTCGGAATGCTTCGTACTTGTTCAATTTTAATTTGGACATTAAGTTGTTTACTTTCAATTAACAATTTATTTTGTAATTCATCAAAATTACTCTCTATAATTTTTACTGTATTATTAAATTTCTCAACAATATCTGTATTTATAGAACACTGTGATTCAAATTGATTTATTATTTAATTTTTATAATTTTTAAATGTTCTAATATTTTTAAAAAAATTTCCCCATCATAGGAGTCTAAGTTTCCTGTTATAAGTTTTTTAATTTGGCTTGACCTTATACTATTGGAATCACCCTTATGTTCTTTGAGATATTCCTTATCTCAATTCCTCTCACTGCTATTATAATGTATGCGAGGTACCTGGAACACTAGGTAAAGGTATGGAATTAACATTAGGATTAGGAATTTTCTTCCTTGGTCGTTTAATATTTGACAAGTGAATTTTTTCTTTCGTATTATGATGCCTAGTTTTGATTTTTACAGTTTTTCTTTCCAAATTTACAGAACTAATTTCTTCTTTATTGTATTTATTCTTAGTTTTTCTTTGTTTTTGAACAGTCTTAACATATACCTCTCATGGAATTTCTGGCAGAGATTCTCTATTTAGGTTCCTTTTCTGTTGAATAACATCTTTGTTTTTGCAATTTACCTCTCTTACGTGATCGGACAATTTCTTAGTTTTTTTCTCTGTGTGAATTTACATAATCATTAGTAATCTTATCTCTAAAATTGAACTATTATTAATATGACCATATAAGATTACTATAGGTGTTAGTTTCATAACTGAATGAATCATGTTATTGTAAGCAATGACGATGTACTTAACTTTATTTGCAATTGTCTCATTTTTAAATTCTGTCTGATTGTTTAAAAGACGAATGTCTTCAATAATCATGGAATGAACTATTTCACATAATCCATTTGATTGAGGATGTTGCGTGCTGATGTAGTGGAATTCTAATTCTATGAAGCTCTAACAGTTCTCTTACTAAGCGGTTATCGAATTCAGTACCGTTGTCTGATATAATGGTCTTTGTAACTCTGTAGGTGGTAAAGTGATCGTTATATATATATATATATATATATATATATATATATATCCCTTTCAATGCCAACGTCCTGGTTAACCGGACGTTTCAAAATATGCAAGAAGTGCCAACGTCCACTTGGACCGGACGTTTAAAAATGTGCGAGAAATGCCAACGTCCGATTGCGCCGGACGTTAGTTAAACAAATCATAAAAAATCGAAAAATGATATATTTTTTAAATATTTTATATCAATCTGTGCTTAGAAAGAATAGTTCTTTGTTTCATATATGGTATAGTATACAAAATCGATAATGAGAGTGATAATTCAATCGAGTTGGCTGTGCATTGTAAAGTCAGCTGCTATACAATTATTCTTTCGCTTAAGTCTTGAGGCAATGGTTGTTTTGTTTAGTTTCAAATTCTGTACGTAGGTTATGTTTGATTGTTTTGTATTTATGTAAATTGTGTAAATATATGTAATAATGGATCGATCAAGATTGCCCTTGAGCGAGAATACAGTGAGAAACTTAGTGGAGGGAGAATATCTTGAGGATAATTTTGTGTCTGATATTTCTGTATCTGAAAGTGGTAGTGATAGTGACAAAAGTATTTTTTTTGACAACACTGACAGTGACCCAAATTATGATCCTGAGGATGATGTTAGACCTATCAATAATTTAGGAATTAGGCAAGATATATTATCTGACAGTTCTGATGAAGAGGTTAGGCCTAATGCAACATCTACTCCTCCCAGACCTATTGCTAGGCCTAGAGGTAGACCAACACTTCCTAGGCCTAATTTAGATGACTGTAATTCTGATAATGAATCTGAAGATGGGACAGGGTGGACTGAGATTGAGGAGGGGAATGATCCAGGTTCCAATCATGATTTCTTTTTTGCTGAAACTGCTGGAGTAAAACACTGTCCCCCTAAAAACTCACAACCCTCTGATTACATGACTTTATTTTTTACTCCATTATTATTGGATATTTTTGTAAAGTGATAATAACATGTATGCCCAACAATATTTGAAAACCAATGCTCATAGGCTAAAAGTAAATAGCAGGTCCAAATCATGGAGACCAGTAACACGCCCTGAAATGTTGGCCTTTATTGCCGTAATTTTTAATATGGGGTTGAATCCAAAGGCGACAATTTACTTACCGGTATACTGGACTAGGACTTCTAGTCAATTTATCCCTTGGTTTAGTAGAATGTTTAATCGCAATAGATTCCAAGCAATTCTGCAATTTTTTCATATGGTAGACACATCAAACATACCTCGTCCTGGACAACCTGGCTATGATCCTTGTGCTAGGTTCCAACCTTTAGTGGATCAAGTCAATAGAGTATCTAGGTTTCATTATATTCCAGGTAAAAATATATCAATTAATGAAAGCATGATTAGTACCAAAACCCACTCTCAACTTTTGCAATATATGCCTAAGAAAAGACATCGATGGGGTGTAAAGCTCTGGTCACTTTGTGATTCTGTGTCACATTATTGTTTTTCTTTTTTTGTCTATAAAGGAGCAAGAAATGAAGAAGATAAAAGGAAAATTAAAGAAAATGGGTTGGGTCACTATGTAGTTGTTAAACTTTAAAAATGACAAATCTTCTCAACAAAGGTTACCACATTTTTATCGATAACTTTTTCACATCCATAAAGTTAGCAAAGTATTTATACTCAAAACTTACATTTCTTACTGGAACATTGAGACAAAATAGAAAGGGTATACCACCAATAATGAAACCAAAATTTAATGTTGGGGACAAGAAATATTTGAGGAAAGTTAATTTATTACTCTTAGGCTTCAGGGAAAAACAGTCACAAAACACCAAGTTTTATTACTTTCTACAAATGATAAGGCTGAAAATGAACACAGGTCCAAAAGAAGTGGTTCGTCAATTCGAGTTACAAATAAACCAAAAATAATTCGAAATTATAATAGCTTTATGGGTGGTGTAGATAGCAGTGACCAAATGTTATACCAGTATCTTGATGACAGAAAATCATTAAAATTTTGGAAGAAGGTGATGTTTAATATTTTTGGCCGTATGTTATTGAACTCTTATTTACTTTATAAGCAGAATACTGATAAACCTCTTAGTAGATTAGATTTTAACATATCTGTTGTCGAAGAAATTTCAAAAGAGTGGCTTTCAACACAAGAAAAAAGACCAAATGTATCCGATTTAAAAAACATAACTCCAACACGAATTTCTCGTGGTGGTGGAGATGGGGACAGAGTTTGTACTGGTATAATATTTGGCCTACTTGAAAAAATTCCTGATGGAAGGGAGAAAAATTGTTGTATTTGCAGTAGGAAAAGTACACAGGCTGGTGGTAAGAGGAAAAAATCTACATTTATGTGTGTGAAGTGCAAAAAGGGCATACATAGTAAATGTATTACCGAACATAAGTGCTAAATTAACATTTTTTTTTACAACTCAATTATAAATATTTTAGTTTAAATGGTGCTTAAGTGGTTTAATTCATAATTATTCTTTTACTAGTTTGTTATTTTTGTTTGATGTGCTAAATATTTTTGAAATATAAGTTATTTTAAAAGTTATTTACTACTTATACTAGCGTTTCCTAGAAAACATTAAAATGTTCTTATTTCGAAAAAGTAGCATAACTTTTTTATTTAGCAAGATATTGGCCCAAAATTTTGAACACAAGTATAGAACAAAATGTGTCTTAAAGTGATGTGCAAGTTTTTAAGTGATAGATTTTTTCTCCATCTGTTTTCTTCATAAAAACTGGAAATTTTATCAAAAATTTTTGTTAAGGTAAGCAATTTTATTTTTTCTAAATTTTTTGGTATATTATGAATGTGTTTAGAGTAGTAGATATTATTTATAGATCTATTAGAAGAAAAACAAAACAAAAATCATGATGATATCTTTTTAAATAACAAAAATATAGCTTTTTAAAAAAATCCTTACAAATTCACTAAAAACAGGTCGGCACTTTTGGATACACTATGGGAGAAAATGCCTGGCACTTTTGGGTAGTGCATACAAAAAAATGCATGGCACTGAAAGGAATATATATGAAACGGTTTTGGAGTAAGTACGTTAGGTGTCAAAAAATGAAGTTAACATTTTTCAGAAAAATCTGTATCATCCAAAATCAATAGCTTACCACCTTTTTTCAAGCTATACAAAAGTTTTGTAAAATATTTGTGAATATATTTAGAAAAAAATAAATTTGTTACATTTTCAAAAAAAAAGTTTTACGTAAAAAGGGGAAATGTTTTGCCTAATTTGAAATAATCACCAAAAAACTTTAGCAATTTTTTAAATATTATAACGTTTTGTGGTATTTTTTTTTGCATGATTATGCATCTACGGAACATTAGCTTTCCAACACTTTTTTTTTTATTGCGGTAGGGCGATTCTAAATGGGCGAAATGTTGAATTGTAAAAAACGTGATTTCTTGTCACATAATTGCTAAAGACGAGCGACTTAACACTTGTAGGGTTAAATCATTATCAATTTTTTTTCTTTATTTTTTGAT
Organism: Aphrophora alni; assembly: GCA_963513935.1. Lineage (NCBI taxonomy): Eukaryota > Metazoa > Arthropoda > Insecta > Hemiptera > Aphrophoridae > Aphrophora > Aphrophora alni. Next base: position 59,567,632 of record OY740765.1, on the reverse strand, counting down.
ATTTTCCTTTCTGTTATATTTAGTTGAATTCTGGATAAAGCGTCTGCATTTTGATTTAATTTACCACGTTTGTATTTTTTTTTCGTATGTAAATTCCTCTAACTTTAATCTCCATCTTACTAATTTTGAATTTGGTTCTTTGACGGAAAATAACCATTGTAAAGATTTATGGTCAGTGTAAATAATAACTTTTTACCATACAGTATAAGTAGGGTCTGAAATATTTGGTTGCCCAAACTATTGCTAATAATTCTTTTTCTATTGCAGAATAGTTAATTTAACTTTTATTTAAAGTTCTATTAGCATAAGCTATTTGTAAATCTGCGCCTTTAATTTCTTGACTTAGAATAGCTCCTATTGCAATATTACTTGCATCTGTAGTCAAAAGAAATTCTTTTTCAAAGTCTGGGTACTATAGTATTGGTCCATTGCCCAATATTTTCTTACATTGTTCGAAACAATATAATCTTGATTACTTATATCTATTTTAGCATTTTTTTTTAAACATATTGTAAACTGTTTGGTTAATGTTGCGACATCTTTTATAAATTTTCTATAGTATCCTAGAAATCCTTTAATTTGTTTAGTTGTTTTTGGAATTGGATAATTTTTTATTGCTATAATTTTATTGGGGTTTGGTTTAATTCCTTCCGGAGTTATTACATGTCATAAATATCCTACTTACCAGTGGCGGCTGGTACTTGAAAAACTTGGTGGTTGCAAGTGTTTTAAATAACAATATATATGTTTGTATTGTAGATTGTACTTTTGAATTGGAGCCCATGTACCATAAACTTAGCATCATTTCAAATATATATTTGTATTAAGGAAATAAATTATTAAACTTACAATATTTGAAAAGGAAGTCCATTCGTCTTTCTTTCTGGTGGGCGAACATAATTTTTTCTTGACAGACCTCTAACATAATTTGCAAAAGTTCATTTTGGATTGTTTTAGATGTCCCCTTGAACACTGTAGCACTGTCTAGATGGCTCTTTAGAACTGCATCTAATGCAGCACTGAAATTAATCAACCCTTTAAACACACCAGGATTACTTGACTCATTTCTCTCATCATGACCTTTTAATGCCAATTCAAATACACCACAAAATCAAACACAATTTATAATAATACTTAATACATATGTATTGTTTTATGCGTTCATTATGTGCTGAAATGTTCATCCTATATGCACTATTTAATTGTTCTGTTACATTAGTTGTCCCGAAAAAATGCTAATTGTAAGCTATTTTTTATGTGCTTAGCTAATGCTTCATGTTTTTTAATTCTATCAGCAATATGATTTAGATCTTTCCTGTCTTAACCCATGTGTCATATCCACCAAACAATAAACAGGGGAAACAAAATAATGCCAATTTTAATTCACAACCAACTGCACTTTTTGTATAAATCCGAATTAAATTTTCTGTAAAAGACCCTTTTCCAGTTTGGACAATTTGGGTAAAACCAGGAAGGTCAGGTGTAAGTCTACCCAATCGTTTAATTTCACATTTTTCTTCACTTGACAGCAAACTGAAAGGTCTTTGTAATAATTTAGATTTAATCCCAACTCTTTCATGTTGTCTAATCCTAATAATAAATCAAAATTGTTATGGAAATCAATTAGGTAGAATTTTGTTTCTTCTTTTCCTAACAAAGGTAACTTGCAACTATATTTTTCTCTTGAAACACCATGTGCAGTTATTACTTCAAACGGTTCTTGCTTTATTGTATTTTTGTGTAATTTAAATGCTAGATTTTTCTTAATATAAGATTGTGTGCTTCCAGTATCTATTAATATTTTAAAATTAGTTTTTGGGTCGAAAAAATATGGTAACTCATTATTTTTATTATGGATATTCATTATGACAATTTTTTCCGAGACTGGAATCTCCTAAAAAATAGTCATTATCTAGTCCACAAGTGTTTGTCTTCTTCATTTTAGTTTAATTCATCAAATTGTTCTTAAAAGGTATCAAATTCAGTATTTGGGTTATCTACATAACTTTCATCATCATTTCAAAGTTTTCTTCAATTTTTTTCTCAATGGGTTTTTTTGTTAATTGGTACATGCTCCTAACTGTATTACCGGTTTGTTTAGTCGAAATACTCATTGGAGTCGACTTGTACGGTTTTTGTTGCATAACTGTTTTCTGTTGATTATTAAATGGTTTTGATTGCATTGGTTTATGGATTTTATGGTGGATAAGATAAAATATAATGGATTTTGGAAGATTTTATTTTGTACTGGTTTTTGTGTCGGATTAGGTTTATTATAAGCAGGCTTATTTTTTTCAAATAAATTATTATTTTTAAATTGAAAATCATTAGTAAGCATATTTAATGCTTCTTCTAAACTAGCATCAGCAGTTTTAATAAAATGCTAAGTAGACATATTTATGGATCAACACTCATGATTGCATTCCAAGGTGGTGTGCATAAGTGGGAATTTGGAATATTTTATTCTAAATCATAATAATTCTAAACCTTATATAATTTTTTTTTCAGCGTTTTAATTAATATTTTTGATGAAAAAAAAGCCCACAAATAGATAGGTTAAGGTTTTGTTAGTCATATATTATTCAATTATAAAAAAGTCTAAAGTCGTTTGCATTGTAATCTGATAGGATTTCTATTAAGACCTCTTGTGTAGGTGCAATGAAATTATCATGATATATAACCTGAAAATTACTGGACTACTTTATTATTTTTTTAAAATTAGTAAATTATAAATTTTTAAGAAATTTCTGTCCTATAATTAAAAACATTATGATGGAATAATATGCCCACTAAAATATGTTCTTATATGCCAACACTACTTTTATAATCTTTTCTTTCAAACATATTGAGTAGTAGTTGTCAATATGAACTTGCTCTGTAATCTCTAAAGAATAATTATGTAACATAGACTTTGTTAACGTTGACTTACTGGCTAATATTTATTATATCTCATACATTGTTCCCATTTTTAATAATTATTATTGAAATACGGATCTATAAAATGTAATTTGTCACTGTTAATCAAGTAGTTGAATAGCATAATTTATATTATGGGGAGTTCTAATTATCAAGGCCGAATCGGTTAGAGGGGATTAACGATTATCATATTAATTGCTAACTTGTTCATTATGATTTTTTTATTTTTGTTCTCAGATGTTGTTGCTTAATAATCTTTTTCAAACAAATTAATAAATCAATATTACTGAAGCATAGTAATCAGTACTAATTAGATAACTTAAACATTGTGTTACTGGCTAATTATTAACTATACCGTTTAGTATTTGTTTTATTGTTAAAATTATAACATGTCACTGTTAAGTATTAATGAAGTAGTGAATTAGTCTACTTTATTTCATGGTGAACTCTAATGATAAGAGAAGTATGAATTTGTGAATAATCGTAATCACCGATTATCATAATCTGTTTACTATTAATCGATAAGCAAATCGCTAGTATTAATCCCTAGTATTAATGTTTATGTGTGACAAAGATCTGTTTCTATTGTTAAGTATAGAAATATTAGCATTAAAAAAAATTCAAGGAAGGGTTTATTTTTTGTAAATCCCAATACAATTTGAAATTGCCAGGGTGGTATTAAACAATTAGCTTTTGTAATATAATATAAAAAACACCCTTACATGGTTTTAATGTTTTAAAATGTATATGATCTAGTAGATTGTTGTAAACGAGATTCTATTGTACTTTCTATTGTTACACAATATTTCAAAGCTGCATGGAAGCAATTCAGTTAGTAAATTGACTAGTTTTGTCTTGGATAAAATGTGGATGACTTTTTCATAAAATATTAAACCTTGAGAAACACCATTAAATTGGTATAAATGAAATATTGACAGACAAAATAAATTTAGTTAAACTCAGAATCTGTTACCCTAAAAAAACAAGCTTCATCAATAGCAGTCTTATTTTTCATAGAAGTATTTTTTAACTTCAGTTAGAGGTGTTGCATAAGAACAAATTACAAAGTTTAAAAAATTTCAAATTTAACAAGATAATTATTGCAATTAATTCTGCAGATAGGTCAATTAACATTTTACAAATTATAATTTTATATGCACCTGTAAAAATGTTTTTACTGTTGATACTGGTCTAACTTTTATGTTGTATTTTGTAACAAATTGGTGAATATGTTTAATATTATGTATTTTAATTATATTTATTAATAATGCAAATTTATTTTAAGATTATGATTTCTCATGTAAAGTTTAAACAAAAGTAGAATAATTATAATAAACTTTTACAATTGTAAAAATTATTTATAACATACCAGTAATGATAAAAATTGAACTATACCTCAAACTTTTTTACTTTTGTACATGAAGTTGAATGTGTTTTAATTATTGCCACAGCTGTACACAAAAATTAACGAAACTCATAAAATAATTTTTTTAAAGGATAAAATTTGTGAAAATATTTGCTTAAGAAAATATGCACAATCTGGTAACCATAATCAAGAGGAAGTCGTTATTAAGAGACAGTTATTTATTTCCACTTATAAATGGAAAATGATTCATTCTAATGTGTCTGCAAACCCACAGTTTTAGTTTAATGACCATATTTAGTTTTCAAAGGACTTCCTATTATAATATAATTTTTTGAATGTATCAATAATACATACATAAAATCAAAGAATATTGAATAACTGTGTTCTGATTCTCAATATGAACATCCTGTTATCTATTGCTTGGAAACCAATCACAAATTTTGTCAATTCCTGTCATACAAAAACTTGAGTTTTTTTTTACAATTTGTGACTGTTCCTCCACTATAAGAAGTTTGTCAATTAAATAACGAGAGTGGTACAATAACTAACCTTAATTTATATGCATCACAATTCCAATGTTTTCCACTTTCAATATAGTCTACGGGTATAGGTTTACAGATATAGTTTATAGACATAGATATACAGTACAACCTCGTTTATCCGGACTAATTGGGACCGGAAGTGATCCGGTTAATCAAAAATCTGGATAATCCGAAATTATAGAAAGATAAATAAAACAAAATATAAAATGATAACTTACCATTTATAAGTCATGAAAAAACACAATATTTACACAGTCATTCAATTTACACAATGCACGAAATTACACAATGTACTGTAAATGACGAAAAACATTTTATTTACACACCTGAAATATTTACACATGCTTTTAATTTACACAGGGTTTAGTTGTTATTTACAATAAAGTCATTTATCTTCCTCTGTTTTAATTTGGTGTGATGTTTCAATGCGGCCATGTCTATACGATTCAATGCGTCTAACTTTTGGGCCATTGTAAGCACATTGCGTTTTCGCTTCGTCGCCATTTCCACGCACAAACGCTAACACACGAATATAAATAAATAGCAGTAACAACGCCCACCTCTAAATACTATGCCGATTCTCATTCACGTCCTCGATACTCCCGACTGGGGATGTGATGTGCCAACTGCCAAAAAAAAAGAACGGGGATTCCCAAAGCTGGCGGCACCGCTTTAAGATGTGACAAAATGTTCACATTTACTGATTTACACCCTTGAGTCTTAGCAACCCGACAACAATAAAGTTGTAAAAATGACATGATGGTTTATGATGCGTTGTAAACATGCACCAGGTTTGTATTTATTTCACAGTTGTACATTTTCTTTAAGGACTGTTACAGGCATCGTCATTGTATTACACTTTCTAAAATATCAGGGATTCTTTATTTTTTCCCGGTTTTTAAAAAAATTCCCTGACATTTCCCTGACTTTTCCCGGTCGCTAGACACCCTGAAATACTATTAACCGTATCCGATCAAAAATGTAAAGAAACTAAACACGGCACAGCACGATATGGTAATGATGTATTCCGGTCGCTAGCACGTGATAAGACTACCCGCCGGCATAGACAATAGACAAGGTCACTGTCATGCCGCATCGGGGTAGGGGGATGGTGACGCAGAGGTCATTGCTCCTCCACTTTCTCTTCCCAGTGCATCAACAACCCGCCCTAATACCTCGAGGCGACACTGTAGTGTTGAGGAAATCACGTTTTTATCAACATTAATATAATAGCAGATATTTCTTGTTGAAACTCCATATTCAAGGATAAAATAAAGCAAAAGCTTAAAGTTTCAAAATATTATTCAAAATACAGTAATTATTAAAATATTTTGAAACTTTAAGCTTTTGCTTTATTTTATCCTTGATTAAATTTTTTATTTTTTGTTCCGGATAATCCGGACATCCGGTTGAATGAGGTCCGGATAAACGAGGTAGTACTGTATAGTCTATATTATAGATGCTGATAGAGCATAGATCAGTTTCTGTCAGCTGTTGTTTTTTCTTTACTGCACTTGACTCAATATTTGTTCTTTTAAGCACAGATTTCATGTTAACCTTTCGGTACCCGTACTCATTTTTTTCATACAAGAGCTCTCACTGTTATACTTTTTACAACACATGTTTTGTATGTGTGTTATTAACTGAAACCAATAAATTACATCATATAATTAATTGTATATGTTTAGAGAGTAATTTTCAACAGTTTTTGGCATGTTGTGCCTATACTTTCTTTATTTAAAATTTTACTAATTTAGCCTTAATTTACAGGATTTTATTTATTTATTATTTTTTTTAATAGAGAAGGAAAAATCCATCATGAACCTTTTCTCACCTAGGGCTCTGCCCAGGTTGTGCCGGACTCTTACCGACTAAAAAACCGCGGGAATCCAGACTGGGACCGCTTTCGCATAACTTCAGCCTTCAGGATAAATTATTAAGACATTTATAAATACAGTTATTATTTATTTCTACTTACATGTATATTTAATTTATTATCGTATTATGGGTGTGAAACATAAAAAAATATATATATAGATATATTTTGTTCAATGTCTAATCTTCAACTCATCAAATATTATATGGAAATCGTAGGTCACTTGACATAATCTTCACTGAAATTTCTTTCTTCTCACGCAGCGTAAACAAATCGTGTTTTTCAGCGTGCTGCTTGCATATAAATCTGGAACATGTATTGCACTTCATTGAAGCAGGCGAGCTCTTCTTCCTTCCGGATAACCAACAGGTCCCCTTCTTTTTTCCAGGTTCATCCACTACTACTTCATTATCTTGTTTCGGTCCTCTATAGTGAATTCTAAAATGAATAAAGTTCTTGAGGATGTGTTTTAATCTGAGTTCTCATTTCTAAATGATCTTTCATTAAACTCATTACCAGATTTTTTTTTTTTTATGTGATGAAAAGAATAACAGTCTTGTTCTTTTTTGTCACGAACGATACCCATATATTTTGTCTTATCATATTGACACCCATACATGGAGCTTCCAACTTCCTTAGATTTGCTAGGTAAAAATGAGGGAGGGATGGCTGCCTTGTTCTTTCATTGTTCCTACAAGCATCAAACCTTTCTCAATCTCTCTCCAGATAAAGTCAGATATAGATAAAATATACTTATTAGTACATCCTACAATCTCATTAATCATCTCTATATTTATAATTTGAAAAAAAAAAATTGAATGGCATTACTCACATCTCTAGCACATGGTTTTGGTCCTGGAAATTTCTTTACAATGTTCTTTTTCTTACTCTTACAAATTTGTGCTACTTCTGACGTACATCATATTGTTTCTTGATCCTTTCCCAAAACAAACTCAACATCATCGTAAGCTTCCCCAACATACTCATTGTCTTGTCACCTTCAATTTCATTATTATCAGAAAAGTCATTGTCTTCAATAAACTCTTCACTCAAATCCGATTCCATTTCTACAATATTCACATCGTCCTCTTCCTCTGAACTATATTGATAAAAAAAATCAATTTCACAAGAACGTAGCATATTTGACATTTTTAAACCACTAAAAGTAACAAAGAAAGAATAAAAAAGAAACTGAACAAGAGGGAAAAACACTACATGAACGCATGTGTGTTGTAAAAAGTACAACAAGACCGAAGTTACAAATACAACTAGCCTCTGGAAAGTTACACCCAAGTAGTTGACCTTGGCAAGACGGACAAAGGAATACTCACTTTCACAAAAAACCTGCCTCACAAATTCAACCCAATAGAAAGAAAATAGAATCTGTGTTGTAAATTTTACAACAATGCAAGTACCGAAAGGTTAAGGAAAAGAAATATGTCACATAGTGCCAAATATAGAGAATGTTTCAGTGTAGTAATGTGTTTATTGGTAAGAAAGTACTATGTGAACAGGTTTAATTTTCTTATGAAGAATGAAACCATTTTTCAACAGTTCTGATGAAACAGTTTTTCCTGACTCTTTGTCAAATTTCCGTATAATAAATAATGCTGATTCATTGTTGTGCCTTCTGGAACTCATTCATCCAAAATTACAACTTTGAGATAAAAAAAGAACAGAATATTTTTTAATGCTTATTGAAGCTTACAAGAAAAGCCGCATGTGTTTTTGAGTAGTATCACAGATTCAGTGAAGGGTGGTGAATACCCTGAGCAATCTTCCATTTCAAGAACTAAAGAAAATGTATAAAAATTTAACCATATTGTTCAAGATGACCGTCGACTCGGGTGTTCAAATTTTAGCACAACATTGACAAAGACACAGAGAATCTCAATATAAATATAGATGGTACGTAGATTTCTCACAGTAGAACAAATAGAATGCAGCAAGGAAGTTTGAGCTGACAAGACCTTGGTGCCAATCCTAACCTTTTTAAAAAACATCATAGATAACCAGATTAGATGGTAAAAATCTTTTTTAAATATACAGGAAGCCTACCAACACTGACCACATGATCCATGCTTCATCCAATCACCCAGTGGTACATAAGATAGTGACATTCAAGAGCTTAAAGTACATTGCATCCCAAAACAGTTACAATGCTCTAATTGTAGATAAATTACTCAGGAAACAGAACAGGATGTATAAAATCAAACAATTATCTCATGGCATAAGACAAGTTTTTACTATTTAATTTTTGCAAGCCACTTGAACACATATTAGGGAATATCCTTAACAAACAAGGCTACAAGGTCTCATAAAACCAAAAATAATTTGCAGGGAAACCTAAACAAAAAAACCAAATGGATAAACAAATTTGAAGGTACAGGAATATAGCAGTTATCTTGGAGCGATTGTCCTAAAATATATATAGCACAAAAGGGAAGATCGTTTAACAAAAGGTTTAAAGAACACATCCCGTCAGCCAAACAGAATGCGAACCTCACAAAAACTGAGTCCAAGTTTGCCGAACCTTTAATCCAAAATGACCATAGTATTCCAACATGGATAATTCTCTCAAAATACTACATGGATGTAAATTAGGAAAGTTTATGAACACATTGGAACAGTTCGTAAAATACAAGAACTACAAAATAAATAGCAGCATATTAATAAACGAAAAGCTAAACTTTGATTCCAACGCATTGTATAATACTGTGTTGACACAAATTGATAATACATCAACCCTTCCTGACGATTAACTCAGGCATACCTACAGTACGTACTGGGACACCATACAATGTAGTCGACTCATGAGTCTAGTGCTTTTTAACTAATACAGTGTATAAATATTTTTGTTGTTGTTTACATGTAATTAAAAAATATTTGTGTTATATGCCAAAGGGAACACCTGACATAAACTTCAAAAAGGCTGAATAGTTGAAACGGCAGTCTAATGATAAGAATAATACAGAATATTGAAGACGGTAAGTCTTATATTTATTATTTAATATATCAATATTTGGAAGGGCAATTAACAAATGTTATAATCCTTTATACTATAGCATTTCCATCTCATCTGTTACATAGTTTTTTTTTGCAAATTTGTGCTGCTTCAGGTCTGTAGATATATTTTATTTCATTGTTCAAGGATTAGAGACTGCTTATATTTAAAATCATAATTCTTTTACCTGCTTTAGTCACATCATTTTTCTGTTAAATATGAAATTTTCTGCTGTACTGTTGTTACACTTCTGGAGATCAAGGAAATTTATTCTCAGAATTCTTATCTCATAGTCTAGTTGGTTTCTTCACAGATTTAGGATACTAATCTGTTCGTACTTCTAGTATTTATCAGTTTGTTATAGTCTTTGAAGTATCATCAGTAACACAAAGTTTATAAAGAATATTTTACAAGGCAAAATGTCCGACATTCTCAATTGAAACGTATCAAAAATATATCGTTCTTCAATTTAAATGTTCTTTAGATTTATAATTAATGTTCTGTAATTTGAATATTTCTATAAAAGTTTATGGTTTTTAATTCAGGTTATTTTTACATATATATATATAGGCCCTATATATTGTCAATAACTATTAATATAAGTGTCTACTTAATAACAATTTTAAAACTATTTTTTGATGGGTCGCTCTTGCAGACTAAGAATCGTTGTGGTTATGAGAAATTCTCATAATTGCTCTAGCCAGATCTTACATATGCTGCTACGACACCTCGGCAAGGCTCTCGCATCTATACACATCACTAATGTCCAACTTATTTATGCCTGTCTTAAAAATAATATATATACAAATATTTACAACCCTACCACCCACCCAAAATCTGTTTTCTTTACAACGAATCATGGTATTTCTTTAAACATGGATCTACACACAAGCCCAGTTTTTCTGGACAGTTTTCACATATGTACACAGATTGCACATCTTTTTCTTCTTTTCAACACCATTAACCTTTTTATGTTTTAGACAATTGTTCGTACCACATTCAGTGCTGGACTTTTTTTGCTAGCGATTCAATTTCTGCTGGCGGTGGAGCAATGTGCCCTTATTATTTCAAGTCTGAAGTCATACAATGATATCTTTTCTCTATACATATTGTGAAGGGCATGGGAATTCAGAAAGATCATATGAACAAAAACCATTTTGTAACATTCTATCACCTTTCTCTCACAAGAATAGTATGACAGCATTTGTTTAGATCTGTCGACTCCCTTTGTGAAGGTATTATATTTTATAGTTGGAATAGGTCTCTCTTGTCAACAAAATCACCTAATTTATTTTCGTGTTCTGTGGAAATGTATGTCACCACTCTCTTGTCCTTCCATTTCCCAATCAATACACTATTTCCGTAATGGCCAATGATCTCTCCTTTTTTCAACAATGCTGATTTTACTTCAGAAGGAATATGCTTTCTATCTCAACGCAATGTCCCTGTGCAATACATTTTGTATGCTAATAGCTTGCTTGCAAGAGAGTAGCTGTTATAAAAATTTACATATAGACCGAATGTCCTTTACTTAGCTTTTCTTCTGTAGAGAACCACATTTTCTGTTTGTCCTTTACCATCTAGGCTGTCCTCTTAAAATAAGTCCTTGGTGTTCAGTCAGGATGTACAATGTTAGGCTATATTTATGTCATTTGCATTTGATGTATTGTCTAGATCGTAAACGACCATGCCACAGTACCATTACCTTATCCATTACCTTCTGTGAGTAGTATGTCATCAGCATTTTGGAATTGAAGGAATCAATAACTGTTCTAATTTTTTCCATAGAATCAGGTTTCCTACGAGGTATAATATTAAGTTTGTAAAAAGTACAAGCACCTCAAAATTAACAAAAAACTGTCTAGACATTGAATCACCAAATTGCTTGAAATTGAAAGAGGTAATACTTTTTCCAGTAGTCTTGAATCCGATTGAGCCTATTAGTGCCTGTGTGCAATAACAACCCTAGAAATGTTTTAAACTCAGGAACAGTAAGTGGTTTCCATTTATTTATCTTAGATTTAGGGGATACGGACCAAAAAATATTTCGAAGTCATGGATATTTGTGTACACAATGGGCCTCATTCCTAAAGTATTTACAAACCAAACAGGACATTCAGCCCTTAAATCAAAATCATCATCATCATTAGATAGTTTACAATTAGACTACTCTGAATCACTATATACAATATACTCTATCTTGTAAGGAGTCGGCTGTATCGTACCCCTCCAGAACAGTTTCATTATGGTTGCAGTCTGTGGAAGTGGCTGGTCTATCATCTATTGTAGGTTGAAATGAAAGATTTTCATATAATGAACAAAAGATTGAAACATAATCACAATATAAAAAGAAGCAATAATAATAATAATGCTGACTCACGCTCCAGAAATGAACTTGACTATAAATCACATCTACTTACTAGCTAAGCTATACTAAGCTCATATATCAACTTTAAAACAAAACTAAAATAAAACACAATTTCAAAACATTCTCACAATAAAAAAGAAGCAATAATAAAAATGCTGATAGTTACGCGCCAAGATGCATACTCCAGAAATGAACTTGACTATAAAACACATCTAGTAGCTAAGCTCAAATATCAACATTAAAACAAAACTAAAATAACGAACAAAACACAATTTTTCAATATGTTTCATATATCCGCATCAGTCTTCCGTATTTATCTGATCAAGAGCATTGTTTGTTTGTTTCTCAAGAGCTTGAAGAGACAATTTTCCTGTAACGTTATTTTCGCCTATCACTCTTTTGACATTAGCCCAAGCTAACTCAATTTAGCTCACACATATAGGGTGGTATTCCACTAAAGTGACAGTTTTGTTCTAAAATTAAGTCAATTTTATAAGAAATTTGTTTTGGCTTGTGTTCACTAATAAGGTCATAGAGTGTGCACTTATGAAAGTTCATGTCACAAGGAATACCTTTATTTAGCAGCCATGCAATCATCTTTTTTACAAGCGTATTTACTAGGAGTTTTGTTTATCTGTATATTGTGATATGGAGCATTGTTGAAAACCAAGACAGAAGCCGGAGGCAACTGTAACACCGGTCACATCGTCATTTTGCCAACACTTCATAAATGTCAAATCAATGTCCACCCAGGTTTCGTCACTATACAATATTTCTCTACCCTTGTCTCTTAAATGTTTTATTTTCTGAAGATATCGGATTCGCCAATTTACTACGTCAGGCCGTTCAATTAGAATTTTCCTCTTGTTCTGACATTTTTCTATCTGAAACCCGTTTCCTTCAAAACTTTACGAAGACTGTCCCGCTTCCAAGGAAAATTAATTAATAACTATCTACACTGAAATCATACATTTGCTTACGCTTAACACAGCTATGGAAAATCCCAACCTGATATTTTCTAACTGATTAGTATGGTAGTTGTTAAAGGGACTTTACTAGTCTAGTAGTCTAAATGGGATCATCGCATGCGCAGTTCCCTCTTCACCCCTCATAAGCTTTGTTCATTCTTGTGATCGTCAGATTTATACGGTTTACAGCTGCTCTAGGTTAACTCATGATTCCTTATCTTGGTGCCGCACGTCTTTTTTATCAACAACCTGCCTTTTCATTCAAAGCCAGCAAAACCAAGAAGATATCTCTCAGCTCTACTATATTATATTCCTCGAGGAATACCCAAACTTCCCTGCTTCTCATTTATTCGTAGCTACTGCTTTAACCCTAGTCTAAAATATAGTATTCTCTTATACTTTTAAAACTTATATATTTTTTAAATGACTAAATGATATACATGATTCTAATTCATTTATTATCGTTAATTTAAATTTTACATTTAACCCTTAACTAACCTGGTGGGGTCAAAATTGACCCACAACAAATTATTTCATAATCTTTTAACTTGGTTGCAGAGCTATTTGTCTGTCACTCTCAGTAGTCTCAGTGTTTGACAAGTAGTAGGGCAGTGTTGGTTTGTTTTTGTCGATCTTGGTTTTTGTGCTACAACGTGTTTGGCTCGCCTGTTATTACACTGTTGACAGTTCGTAGATTCACAAGAACTAGTTGTATGTCGATTGCTCAGGCAATTTCTACAATATTGTTTATTAGTAATAAAGTTTAATCTCTCATATGGAGTTTGAGTTTTAAAATCGTTACAATTGTAAATGTTGTGTGAATCTCTATCACAAAATTGGCACTTGAGCGTAGACGTAGTGTTTACATGGTAAGCATGAGGAGGCGGTCTATTTGGTTTTAAATTATGCGATTGTATGGAAAAATTAGGTTTTGTAGTATGAGGGGGTTTTTATGAATTGGAAGTGGCAGTCTTCAAGATGAATAGATTCAGTGTTAAGAAATTGTATTAGTTCACCAATAGTAGGCATACTATGGTCGGAAGTACGTTGATTTTCAAATAGTTTTCTAGTTTCACTATCGATTTTACTCAAAAGAATGGTTAGAAGGGTTAATTATTGACTGACATCATAATTTAAAAGTTTCAAGGCTTGTGAATTTTCTGAATAAATGTCAAGAAAGTTTCTAGTGCCTTTCAAAGAATTATGAGCAATATTCGGTAAATCCAAGATTTTTTTTATGTGGAAACTAATTAGGCGTCTAGGGTTCTGATATCTTTTATTTAAAGTGTACCAGGCTAATTTATAGTTTAATGGGCTGAGTGGTAATCCTTTCACAATGTTTAGTGCTCTCCTGATAAATATGATAATAAATAATTAAATTTCTCAATTGGTGCTAGTGTGTCATTGTGATGTATAGTGGAATCAAATATCTGATAAAAATTTGCCCATTGTGATAAATTACCATCAAAAGTAGGTAAAGTTAGGCGAGGTAATTTTACAAAGATTTTATGAGACTCAACTCGAGAATGCTCAGAGATATTCAAATTTAGTTCTGTTGAAGCAAAATTTGGAAGTAGGAGTTTAACAAATGTTTGATTTAGCTGTAATAAATTGCTAATAATTCGGAAATATTATTTTGTATTTCAAGGACATCTTCTAATTTAAAGTCAGATGTTTGTTCATCCGTTGTCAATCTATTGATTAGATTATCAAAGTCAATTAGTCGTTTTTTAACATTTTCATAGTAGCCTATTCAGTTAGTTTTTTTTTACATGATAGGAGATAAGATCTCTGCAGTATAATCATCTGCAAAACTTTGTACTAATTCACAAATTTTCGTGAATCTGCCTGCAATTTATCAGATTGGCGAACAAAGGCGGTAAAACGTATTTTATTTAACTTTATATTGTATAAGTTAACAAAATAGTATAGTAATAGCAAAGCGGGAGCACCGATGGAGGCCAGGTCAAGTCCCCTCGCACGCACGCACCCTCACACTGCGCGCAAATGATTTGGACCGTCATTCCTTCCAACCTTATGAGTCACCTAGTGTACTTCAGTCTATCGAACATTAATTTTGTTATACTTAAATTTATTTAAAAATTAATTATGTATACAGATTCTACATAACATTTCATGAAAAATGATACCAAACATAGTATGAATATTTACTCTAGTAGACCTTAGATCACAATACATTGATAGTTAACAAAGTACTGGCTAATATCGGAGATTGTTGATATATTTTAACCTTAATTTTTGTTTACTAATTTTAATTTATACTGTTCATTTTGTCTTTCAAAATAGCGTAACACGTCCTTCCTTATAACCTCCTCTGTAGTCTGAAACATTTATTTTATGCAGTCTGGTTTTAGTAATGTATTATTATAAATTATGTGAATATTATTTGTAAATTATACTTATAAATATAATTTGAGTGTATATATTATTTAAATAATATTTAAGTATATTTGAATAATAAATTATAATGTGATTACATTACAAGTTTGAGTTTTTATAAACCTGAAAAGCTTGTGGATTGATATATTATTGGATTACGTGGAATGTGAAATATGATACCAAACAAGGTACAATTTATAGTAAATATACATTGTTTAATATCATTTTTCTTGTTATAATCTATAGAGTTAAAAAAATACTAAACAAATCAACAGAAAATTACAAATAAACAAAATTATATTTTGATTGGTCAGGTATTGTAGGGGACTTAACGGAGCGGAAATGTGGCCGATCCTAATCCCCTGCGCTTGTGTGTGTGCCTGTGTGCAGTCTACGTGGCTACCTGGCCTCCATCGGCACTCCCGTTTTGCTAGTATGTACTATAAGTATAGTACAAATATTTACTTATTTATAACTTAAAACAAATTAAAATGCTTCGTAAACAAAACAATAATATCAGAAAACTTTTCTTGTATAGAAATAATTAATTTGTATCATATTAAATGTGGAGGATATCCAGATATTACAAGCGTGAGACAGTTTTGTAAATGTATAACCTATGACGAGTGGGTTCTATTTCATATGATTCATTTCGCATAGTATTGGTCAGGTATTACAAAGCGCATGCGTAGTAAAATTACAAAGCAGTTTTAATAATAAATAAAGCAGTGTCCACGCCGTGACGGCACTGTCGCACTTCACAAATAACTCTAACTAATTATATAAAGTCATTAAACATAAACATAGATAATTCACTGTTAATAGCAGAAATGAAAATATTAAAAGGCAACTTAGGCCTATTAGTCTTTATTCAAAATACGATGGACATTTGGTGAAATAAGAAGTGTTGGTGTCTAATTTTTAAAATTGCTAATATTTTTAATCAGTTATGATGTATTTTATTTATGATATGACAAAGGCTAGGTATGCAAATAAATAAATTGAGATTTTGAGAGAAATTAAATTTACGAACTAGTGTAAAAGAATAATAAGGTGCAAATATTGTTACTGACGTTAAAATAATAATAATAAATATGGTAAAAAAAAATCGTTGGATAAACTTCGTCTTCTCCCAGCCCTAAAACCAAATAAAAACCAACAAAAACAAATCCTCCCCCAAAAACTTCAGTTAGGTAGTTATCAATGAAAAAAATGAATAAGCACCATGGACGATGGTTATGAAAAAATAGTTATATTTCAATAAGGGACAAATCTTGCTTCGCTTGTACCATAAACACGACCCTAAACCGTATTTGGTAAACATCGAGCTTTTATTGACGGCGTTCAAGGTTAAGTTTTGTTTTTGTTATTTATTTCTGACATGTGCTACTCTTTTTACTTGGGATTTAGCACACGGATTTAGCTTATTATTATTCACATTCTAATAAAATCTGTGGATCCATGACTGATTATTGATTTTTTGATAACAGCGTTATCACGCTTTTTGGAGAGATGGCAACCGATGCGTTTTGTTTGATCTCTTAGAGGCTACACATTCGCAAAATGTTTAGAAGAAAATCTTTAATCCGTTTATGAGAAAATCGTAATTTTGTGTTTTTCTTATGGCAGCTACCTTCTAATTTTGAGTTATCAGCAAAGTTAAAAATAATATTAATAATAATTCTGAGATAATGCCAAACTATGGCCTCAAAACAAATTTGATTAAATTCGGTCCACGCGTTTGATCTGTAGAACTTACGACAGACAGACAATATTCTAAAAGCCACCTTTGTGGACTCGGGGGACCTACGAAAACAAAACTAGACTTTGCATCTAAACAAAACTAGATTTTTTGACCCATCTCATAACACTCTATATAGTACATACATGTGAAAAGGTAGTAGCTATATAGCAACGTAGTAGTATATATTTTAAAAAAAACTATGAACAGTCATTTTGAGATATGGCCGGCGTTTTTTTATAATTTGTTTTCTCGTTTCATAAATGTTTTTCGAATAAGCTATTCTCGGCTTACAGTGGAGGTGTAGCGTTTCGTTACCCATTTAGCTAGAGCATCCAAAATCTCTATGAGTAAGTTTTATTTGCCTATTAGCAATATAATATCAAATTTTATGTGGGACTTACACATGTATCTTGCAAAACATCATGGCAGTCAAACCTTTTTTTTTTAAATCGGATTTTAGTTATAACATATACCAGACACCTAAAAATAAAATAGCGGAGAAACTACTATATTTTTACGGAACCATTTTTTAATCAAACTAATTTCTAATTTACTAACGTCTTTTTATGTAGGATTTATACTAACCCTCAAACATAAAATGACAACAATCTCAACATTTTTGTTTTACAACTCATTTTAATCATATTATTTTACATATTATGTTTTTGTGCCGCTGATTTAAAATTTACCAATAATATTTTATTGCAATTTTTAACTTCTGTGATCAAAATCTGAGAATATTAAACACACCAAAAAATGGGTTAACTAATATTTTTTGTTTTTTCAACCGATTTCGTTAAAACTGATTTGCAATATGAGTTTTATGACGTTGGTCTTAAACTAATAAATATATTTTTCGTATATCCGTCTTCAATAAACCCGCCCCTAAAAACAAAATAAGCTTCCAAAATTTAAATCCTTTTGGGTCTAAACCTTTTTCTATAACGATGATTTTTAATAGGTAATTTATGACTGGAAATAATTTAGTAACATATTTGAAATTGGAATAATATCAGTTTCTTAAAAACCAAATTAAACCATCGGTGTTATAGCCCATTATGTAACATTTAATTTCACTAATTTGAATCAAAAATTTTACTTATATCATATAGAACATAAATAACAACAGACATTATTACTAAGTATTAATTCCTGCACGTTCAAACGTATAATAATACAATACAAATTATAAATTATGTAACTAAACAATACGGTCGTGTCTACTCGTAAATGATATCAAAAATAATAGATCTGTCTTAACACAGAGGTTTGAATAACATCGATTTTTAATTCTCTCCTTTTCTTCTACAATATTATGTGGTTCTCTGATGGGACATGCTTCTCCTGAGTCTGGGGTCAATAAATTCAGGCAATAAACAAGTTGTGTAAAATTTTGATAACTTTTCGACCATTTCTGTTTTCCAAAACTCGTAATTTTTTTAAAAATTTTCTCTATCTTGATTCCGTGCTTAGATTCCACAATAGTTTCTCTGTGCAATATGGAGTTGCTCTTGAACGTGATAATAGTAGTTATTTTCTTGTTTATAATTAAAAAGGCATCACTCATTTGCTGCCACAAACTACCAACAATTCCTTTCTTTCATATGATTTATTATTTCTTCTGGAGTCAAACCTCTGACAGAATAGGGACATTTAACTTCCACTATGCTAACGTCATCAATCAGGCCGTCAGGAGTTGCTGCCAGATATGGAAGTTAGCTATCTACAAATAAACCACATTATTTTATCTGTTTACCTAATTTTGTTTCAATGTCTATGAATATGAAGGCAGGTTTTTCATCCCCCCCCCGTAAGTTGTTGCTGCACTTTCTACTTATAAAAAAAAGTAGATAATGCCAAACTATGGCCACATATCAAATTTGATTAAATTTGGTCCACGCGTTTGATCTGTAGAACTTACGACAGACAGACAATATTCTAAAAGCCACCTTTTTGGACTCAGGGGACCTCAAAAGGTATTCGAAAACAAAACTAGACTTTGATTTTTTGACCCATCACATAACACTCTATACAGCATGTGAAAAAGTAATACTGTAGCTGTATAGCAACGAGTTCCTGATAACGACATTAGAGTTCATTTTCGTATTTTTCAAAACTATGAACAGTCATTTTGAGATATGACCGGCGTTTTTTGATAATTTGTTTGTTTGTTTTTAAATTTTATCAAATAAGCTGTTCTCGGCTTATCGTGGGAGGAAGTGTAGCGTTTCGTTACCCATTTAGCTAGATGAATCCAAATCACTCTACTATGTGTAAGTTTTATGTGCTTATTAGCAATTTAATATCAAATTTTAAGTGGGACTTTCACATGTATTTTGTAAAACAAAAACATTTATATTTTTGTATCGGATTCTAGATATAACGTATACCAGACCTCCAAAAAGAAGATAACGGAGAAACATTAGGCCTACTATATTTTTACTCAACCGATTTTTAATCAAATTTCTAATATCCTAATTTATAATTTACTAACCTCTTTTAATTAGGATTTATACTGACCCTCCAACAATTTCAACATTTTTGTTTTATAACTCATTTTAATCATATTATTTTCTATATGTTTTTGTTACGCTGATTTAAAATTTACTAATAATATTTTATTGCAATTTTTTATCTAATCTAAGGATCCTTCGAGAGTTCCTTATTACAGTGAGCCACTGAGGGTTTTGTGAATTGTTTTTGTGAAAATTGTGTGAGGATCTATATATTAATTATTCATTCTGTGATCAAAATCTTGGAACATTAAACACATAAAAAAATGGGATAACAAATATTTTTGTTTCTTTTTTCAACCGATTTCGTTAAAACTGATTTCAATATGAATTTTACAATTTTATTTTGCATTTTGAGTCTTACTCCTCATTGTTTTCGAAACAAGCAACAATAAAGAAAATGTGATTATAATTATTGAAAAATACAATACTTAGTTTCTACACATAATAATAAATCACTGCTAGTTCAGAATCGTGTTGGTACTATCCTCTTATCACAATACAATTTCTGCAATATGGCAATACAACTTCCTCACTAGACTAAACCTTCTCCCACCCATCCCAACCCAACTACAACACAGGGAAGATACGGCGAAAAAGTTCTGTAGTTACGTGACTGGCGGGCGTTTTAAGTTTTGTTGTGTAGGCCCTAATAATCTGAAAAGGGCTTCGGCAGATAATAAACTTACTAACATTTAATGTTATAGATTTTTAAAAAAAGATCAACACTGTATTACGAATAAATTTACATTTTAGTTATTTTTAAAAAATGGCAAATTAGAGATATTTATAATATAAGACATACATTTGCATATAATATATAAAGAACTAAAAAAACATTAAAGAATAAACTATTTATTCTCATTAAAAAAATAATAATAAAAAATATTACATAAATATTTTCTTTTACTTAGAATCTTTAAAAATGCAACTAACGGTTTTGAAAAACAAACTTGTCCAACTATTCACAAAACCGTGCAAACCCACAGAAAATGGTGACACATTACATCTGTAGTAGATAGGATCAGTTGACATTTCATAGTCTCTGATGTAGAAGTTTCACAAGCAATGAATATAAAAGTCCAAACGTGTTCTGTATTCATTACAGTAAAGGAAATTGCAGTAGCTAAACTGCTAAACAAATGTATATGTAATGAATATTATTCGTCACACAATAAAATGGTTTAATAATTGCAATGTAGAATTGGCTAGTAATTTTGATTAATGTAAGTAATAATGTAAAGAAATAAATGAATTATTAAAGTTTAGCAAAAATGGTTTACATTAATGGTTATACAGTATTTGACATTATGTAAAATACTACGAAATATTTTAAGAATTAACGTACTGTTAGTTTTAGTAATATTATGAAATATTAAAAAAAACAGGCTTATCAGTGCTAAAAGCTATATTCCTCCGCGTCTGAGTAGTTCTCTTTGAAACCACGCGAGGGCAGCCTTGTACGCATGGGTACGTTTTTTTTTCCATTTAATCCGTTGTATCTACCCTACTATTAAGTTAAACACTTGGGCATTATTTATTGTAATAGATAATAAATCACTGAGTGTTTTCCCTTTTAAATTTTTTTTGAAAATATCATTCACTGACTCACAAAAAATAGCAAAATAGACAATCGATTTACAAATATCCACTCCATTTGTTCAACCACTAATGATTATATCCCAATTTTTAAAAAAGGGAAACATCTGCGTTTACGTGATCTTTAAAATGATATTTTAACGATAATTCTGAGATGAAAATTGACATCAGTACAACTGCTCAAGTCTAGTATTATTCTTATTGGAGATGAATCCAATATGGCGGAGGTGGAGCAGAGTCTTAAAATAAGAAGCAATGCAGAAAAAGGAAGCAAATGTATCTCCTAATCAAAACAAATAGACCTAGAATTTTTTTTTAATCTAAAGAGAGTAAACAAAAAATAACCCCCCCCCCCACAGTCAAATATCACTCGAAAAGAAGCAGCTCAAAAACAAACTGAACTTAAAATAAGGAGCAATGACGAGAAAAGGACGGAATGTATTCTCCTTACCTAATCAAATAGAACTCTAGATACGAAGCAACAGAGACAAGAAACGACAAAATACATCTTGTGACATATTTGACTTTAATTCGGGAAGAGAAAAGGGATAGAATGTATCAATCAAATCAAATATTACTCGAAATAAGAAACAATGCAGAGAGTACAAAAGAATGTATATTCCTCTCCCCAGTCAAATAGGAGACACAATCAGAAGCAAAGTACAGAGAACTAAACTAAATAATCAACCCCCCCTCCTTCACTCTCTCCTTCCAGTTAAATCACACACCACACACAAATTGAAATGGATTGCAGAGAAGGATAATATGAAATGTTCCCTCATAAAGTCATATACTGTAATAAATAAGAAGCTCTGTGAAACCAATTCCCCCCTCCCCCATATAATAGGATGTAATAAAAAGCAACGCAGAGAAAAAAAAACGAATGTTCTTTGACTAGTTTGGTGGGAGAATTCCATTCTTCTTTCTTTATTACTTTTTATTTTAAGTGCAATCTAGGAGGAGGGGATTTTCTTTCTGTATTTAGTTTCTTCTTTTGTCTTCTACCTTCTTCTTTTGAGTCCTATTTGATTGTAAGGTGGATTTCGTTTCTACTCTATGCATTACTTATTATTTTGTGCTACTTCATTCGTTCTCTTTCCAATGCTTCTTTTTTCCCCTACAGACATTAGACTGGGATTATTTAGTTTCTTCTCTCTACATTGCGTTTTTAATTTAGAGTCCCACTTGACTGAAAAAAATTGGGAATATATATTAAATTAATATATTTTTAATTAATCAACGGGCAGTCACTGAAAACCAATGAGTTATCCCACTACATAGGTTCAACTCTTGTGCACCGATACAAAGATCAGTTTTTCAATTTTTAATTAGCAACTAATCGTTTTAACCAGTTCGTGTAAATGTACATATATAATCGCATTCAGTGTGTCAATGTTGTCATTATTTAAATGTTGTAATAAGTATTATATGTTATCAAGTTATAAGTGTCAGTTAATGAAGATGATGCCTTTGAACGGCTGAACAACAGATGTCTTGGATCTGATGATGACGGTTTAACCGTCGAAACCGGTTATCCATCTGGATAAACATTGTACTGTCTGACGGGAAATAAGGTGATTAACCTATAATATATTAATTACAATTCAGGAGGCTATATCTGCATTATGTCTAAATATAAATTTGTGTTTCTTCTCTCTGCACTGCGGTTTATTGGAGGGGGGGGGGTTCTTCTGATGAGAGGGGAGAGGGTAATTTTATCGTTTCTTTTTTCAGTGTTACTTCTTGTTTTTAGTCCTATTTGTCTGGTGACGGAGAATATTTAGTTTCTATTCTCTGTATTGCTTCTAGTTTTGAGTCCTATTTGCCGAGTTTGGTGGGACTATTTCGATTCTCCTCTCTACATTGCATTGCTTTATGACTGGGGAAGGGATCAACCTTCTTTCTATATAATTTCTGACTTAGAATATTTCGTTGATTTTTACTGCATTGTTTCTCATTTTGAGTCCAATTGGACTGGGGATGGAGAGAGTAGGGGGAAGGTTTAAACGTTCGTTTCTTCTTTAAGCATCGTCTTCTTATTTTGAGTCCCACCTGACTAAAAAGGGAGATATACAGAGTGAATCGGACCACCCGTTCGCAATGTATAGCGACTGAATTAAATGAGCTACAGCCTTCGTTTTAACTTAAACCCCTCTATTTCTACCCTAGAGAATTCAGTAAAAATGTTTTCAAATCTCAAAAATGCCCTAAGAGTACGTTCTGGGGAGGGGAGGTATTTTTTGGAAAAATTTCAAATCTAAAGGTAGGTCGAGTGCTACCTCATTTTAAAGGTCTCTCTTCACTGATCATTTAGGGAAAAAAAACTTATCTTACTGCGTATGTACAGAGTGTTCCAAAACGTCAAAAAAGTAGTGTTTTACAGTTAGTTTTATTGTTACCACATAACATAGCCTACATAAACCAATTTTTTATCCTAGATTCATGAGAAGATATCCTTTCTAAAATGTGCTTTAAGTTGCTCATTACAAAAAAATGTTTGTTTTTGAAAGACGTTTTAAATGATTTGCTTCACGACTAACGTTACTATTTGGAGTTTTTGAGTTTTAGGCCTAATCTGTTTTCTTTCCGAAATTGTATGCCTTTTTAAAATTTGAAAATTTTTGAGTAAGGGGAAATTTAAGCACATTTTTGGAAAGGGTATCTTCCCATGAATCTAGGATAAAAATTTAGTTTATGTAGGCTATGTTCCGTGGAAACAATAAAACTAACTGTAAAACACTACATTTTTGACGTTTTGGAACACGCTGTACACACGCAGTAAGATAAGTTAAAACTTTTTTCCAAAATGATTAGTGAATAGACCTTTAAAATGAGGTATCACTCGACCTACCTTTACGTTTGAAAATTTCCGAAAAACACTTTTGAGGCATTTTTGAGAACATTTTTACTGGATTATTTAGGGTCGAAATAGGGGGGGGGGGTTTAAGTTAAAACGAAGTCTATACTGTACCTCATTTCGTTCAGTCTTTATACATTCCACACAGGTGGTCTGATTCACCCTGCATATTCGTTTTACTGTAAGCATAGCGTCTTTTTTTATATCCCATTTGTCTGGGGGAGGAGAGGTTAAACGATCATTTCTTCTTTAAACATTGTTTCTTATTTTGAGTCCCATCTGACTGAAAAGGGGAAATACACATTAGCTTTTACTCTAAACATAGCTTCTTATTTTGAGTCCTATTTGACTGGGAGAGGGGAGGTTAAATGTTTCTCTTCTTTAAACATTGTTTCTTATTTTGAGTCTCATTCGACTGAAAAGGAAGGTATACATTAGTCTTTACTCTAAACAGTCTAAACATAGCTTCTTATTTTGAGCCCTATTTGACTGGGGTAGGGAAGGTTAAATGTTTCTCTCCTTTAAACATTGTTTCTTATTTTGAGTCCCATCTGAATGAAATGGTAGGTACAAAAAAAGTTGGATCACTCGTTCTTGGTAGTTGGGATATTGCATGAAAAGTGAAAACCTAATAGTTTTTTTTTTACTCCTAAGTCCCACCATAAATGGTGTGTTTCTCCCTAACTCGGCACTCTGTACAGTCACAGCTAGCATTTTCACACTGAACGTTAGGAACCGAAATTAATTAACGTCAAACGTCAAAACATCTAGATGATACTGTACACTGCTACACTCCCCTTTTTTAGTGATAAAATAAGCTTTGCGCGGACTAGCCTCCAGCCGGGTTTTACTACGCTGCACTAATAGCCTCACAGCCAGGTCCGTGCGTAAACCTCAAAAGTGCCAAGAACGGTCGATCCTGTACTATTGCTTTCTTTTCTCTGCATTGTTTATTATTTTGAACCATATTTGACTCGTGTGAGGATACACATACGATTCTTATTTATTTAATTTATTAGGGCTATTCTAAAAAAACAATTTTAATACAATTAATTATAAAAGTAAATAGCAATATTTGGAACATAATGCTCATATAGGTATGTCATGTGTGTAAGCGCAAGATGTGTACAGTAAATATACAAAATTATAGTCTATGTATATAATAACCAATGGAAAAACAACAATAAAGAAGCAAAAACCTAACAATAAACTATCATTGAACAACTGTAATAAGCAGCAGAGGCAAAAAGAAAACTAAAACAAGTAAAGGAGCCATATAAGGAACACAACCACACGTAAAATCATATAATTATAATAAATACCATTTGTGGGGCGGGAAACAATTATTGACATCACCTACTCGAAATACTACGCTCTCAAGGTATTTTTTAATTTCCCACAACCATTTAAAAAGACGCTTTTTATATACGTAATCTTAAAATTTGAACTTAAATATTGTGTATTTAAAATACACAATACGAATTAGTACTGTAAATGAATAGTTTTGGTAACTTCTTCTCTATTCTTATTTCAACTGATTGAGATCGATGAGTAAAATACTGGTCATGTAGGCCTAAGTTTGTAAAAACTGAATTTAAATTTTGAAATACAAAACTTAATAGGAGTTTAGTAAAGAGTCGCTAGTGATATAAAACGTTGAATTGATTAAATAGTTAGTACCTTATTGTCTTATTGCAACTTTCATGACGTAATCCCCGTAATGGATTTATTACAGAGATTGATAGCAAATTACACTTGCCGTATTTAAAAAATGTTTACAATATCATTAACACTTATATTATCTAGTTTTAGTTTAAATATAATTAACGAGTAGAGGACCAGTTCAATATCTTATTAAAAATTTCGCCTAAATATCTACACTTTCAATTTGATCACAACAGATCAAACCAAGTGAATGTTTAATGTCGTTAAATTTAAACTAGGCCACCAAATTATCAGCATTAAATATATTCACTCTGATTATATTTGTTTAGGACAAACTGGAAAACTCAACGAACAGAAATAATAGTTTACTACAACTTCTCTTATCTATCTGGTACGTCAACAAACCCGAGCAAACGTGCTTCAAAGGGTTACCTTTGAACATTTCAGTCAATCGAGAACTCACCTGCCGATTGAAGTATACATTTTATATACCTTTTGCATAATTTAAACATCACACTGAGGTCAAATACTTGAATTTGATTTTTTTTATAATAGCCTATCCATTAGTTTTTTCGTTACAAAATAAAATGACGTTGAAATTGTTATAATAGGCCTTCAAAATTAAATAATAAAATAACCTTTTAATTGTTATTTATTGGCGTGGTTTTAATACATTCATAAAGGATCTGAAAACATGTCGTTTTCAAAAGCAAAATTAATCCGTTTCAACGAAGAAATCGGTAAGTAGCCTACATTTGCATTTTATTTGTTGTATAGCCTATGTTGTAATTACATATTTTTCAGAATTGTCATGTCTACTTGTATTGATATCCTGTATGCCCTTAATGTATGTCGTTATAATTAATAAAAGGTGCAGACACATTGTTTATACTTTCTTACACTTCAATCTACAAAGTCAAATGTTAATCAAACTAAATTAATTCGTTGCCATCTTTATGAAAAAGTCAGTTCGCTAGATATCAGTTGAACAGTGAAAATGAATCATCAACACCATCTTAAATTTATACAAAATATATTTATTTTTAAATAGAGTTTGAACTTAATTTGCTTGTTGCTTGTGCCATAAACTAGTTTTTGTGCCAATCATATTTGATTGAAATCGAGTTTTTAGTAATGCCTGAAAATTCATTTTCGCTTTTAGGCAACCATGGACTTTTTTAACAAGTTTACAAAAATCAAACTCTCCTAAGAAGTAAATTTCAATAAATCAAAGTAGTATTGGGTGTGGGGGGGGATTCACTTTTGTTTTTCTCAGTGGCATTTGCAAATATAAATATAATATTTACAAAATATAAATAATAATATTATTTATAAATATTATAAATAATATTAATAATAAATATTATATTATTAATATTAATATTAATAATAAATATTATATTATTAATATTAATATTATTTTATATTAATAAATATTTATAATATTTATTTATATTTGTTTTTCTTGTAATATATTTACAAAATATCAAACTGCCCTATGCAGTAATTCTCAATAAATAAACGTAGATTGGGGGGGGGGGGTATTCAGTTTTTCTGTTGCCAATAAAATTTGTTAACAATAGAATTTTTGATAAAACAATTACTAATTCGACATACAAACGCTGTTATTACTGAGAAAATCACTCATGAGGAGTCTCTTTGAAATAAAATAAAATAGTCCTTCTAAGATCCTGGTCATCATTAACGCAATAATTGATTAAGACTTATTATACAGGTAAGCTTTTTTTTTTTTTTTTTAATTTAAAAGGAAACAACAATTTTCAAATTGTAAATTTTGTGGAAATGACTAAACTAAAATTTGTAAAAATTGCTAAAAATTGTAAAAATTACTGGAAAAATTTAAATTGCAATAAATGACTATGCTAAATATAGAAATGGAGAAATTTTATTTCTACAACTTATGAAAGAATGATTGATAATTTTGGAAATTTACAATAAAATAAAATTGAAATAAAACCTGTTATAATTTTCAAATAAGTCCATGAAATGAGAGGAGATTTAAAATTAGGCCAATGATTGTGAGATGTGTGAAATAGCTATGTGTAAATACATATTTGGGAATATGCCAACAAGAAATTAGATTTCATGAGCTGAAGAATTTTAATGACCTTCGGTTAGAATTTTTTGACCAGCTTCATTATGAAGGTTGCATATAACACTGGTAAATGTAGTGTTGTGGTTTTTTTTATATGTTGTGACACATCTTTGTCTTCCTTAGTCTAATGGAAATATATTAATGTAGTAACGCAACAAAAAAGAAATAATAAATAAACAATAATATTAATTTTATTTTGGTTGGTTTAATTGTGCAGCAAAGAATGTTGTATTTTCTTTACAGTGAGTTAATTTTTTGTATTGCTGTTTTTAGATTATTCATTGTATTCAAACTTTTTATTTAATTGTTTTAGGTTGTGCTCCATCTCCAGGAACCTATAATCCAACATCAGATATGATCAGTAAGGTATTTTCAAACAACACAGGATTAAAAAAGAAGGATTCTAAATCTGGAGAAACAATGACCAATTCTTCTCCTCTTAAATGTACAAGAACATTTTCACTTCCAGTATTTCGAACGGTAAGTGATTTTCTAGTTAAAAGTATTAATAGCGAGATGAGCCAATAAGGTTTACAACTTCAATCAAAAATTAAATTGAAATACAAAATATCTGAAATGTTCCATGGTAACTTTTGAAGATATTCAGTTAACATCTTAAAAAAATTGTTAAGCTATAAAGTCCAATGACATGTTTCCATTGCGCCTATTTAATTACATGTAAATTCCCCAATGGATATAGCCCCATTTATAAAATACATATATTCCCCAACTCATTAGAACTATATATTTACTTTTATTTATTTCCATTTATTTAAGAAATCCATAATCAAATACAATCCTGTAACATAATACTGCTTTAGTACAGAGTACCTACATTAAAATAAAAGATAGTTAAACACAATCGCAATCCTGACTAAAGTCTAAATTATAATAAACAGTGCCAAACATTGCACAAACTTACCCACTTACATCCCACTCACCAATCCTTAAAACCAAATAAAAACTAACCAAAACTAATCATCATAAAAATGTCATTTCAGTAGTTGTCAATTAAAAGTTAAAATAAATCATGGGCACCATTTATGAAGAAAAAAAAATTATATATTTTAATAAGAGTAGGCTCTTATTATATTAATAACTTGCTTCGCTTTTGCCTTGAACACGTCCAGAGCATAAGTCATATTTGATTAAAAACTAGCTTTTTAAAAAACTAAGTATTTTATAAGAGCCTCATGGCCGATTTTTTGGTTTTTTACTAATAACTCATGAACTGGTATTTTTGGAGTGATGGCGACCACACTCCAAATCAATCGATTACCAGTATCGACTACGCTCTAAATATTTACTGTAGTTGATACTGGTAATCGATTGATTACGCTCAAACAAAACCCTTTTAGTTTCCTACAAATGAATACGTTTTGTTTGGGTTCGTAGAGGCTACACTTAAATTTTATCAAAATCATTAGAGCCAATTTTCAGAACTTTTGTTTGAGTAATTTTGTGTTTTTTCTTACAAAAATTTACCCCCGAATTTTGAGTCATAAAAAACTGAAAAAAGTCCCAAGATTTGGCCAAATTTGGCCGCATACCAAATTTGATTAAAATTAGTCCATGCATTTAGGCTCTAGAGCACTTCACAAACAACAAACGGACAGACAGACAGACAGATATCACTCAAAAATCACTTTTTTTGACTCGGGAGAACACGAAGCAGATACATTTGGAAAACAACATCAACTATACATACATTATTTAAACCCATCACATAACAGTCCCTAATGTATATATGAAAAAGTGAAAAGAAAAGAAGAAAACAAAAAGCAAAACGGAAATTAGGTATCCAATAGGAACTGATTTCTAACTGTGGGTTTACCATTATTAGAGAAAAAACAACAACAAAACAATTTAAATCAGACTGTATAGTCAGAATGTAAACCTGCTGTGATTCTTTTCTTCTATGCATTAACAAACTTGTCAAATCCCTGAAATTTAAAAGTAGTTCAAATGTACTCTTCCGGTTGTAAAATTAAATAAACACAGAAGAAATTTATCTAGTTTATGATAGTTATACACAAATATTTCCTCTTATGCAACTTTTTAACATGTTTCTATATCATTCTATCTAAATAACCACTTTTTAAATTTGTTTTTAGAAAATTACTCTTAATTTGAATATGTTTAATATTTTGAGGAAGATACACTCTAGAACCTATGTACAAAATGAACTTTTGGAACAAGTTAAATTTGCCTTTGGTAAAATTCTATTTAATAGATATCTAAATAGTTATTTTAAAAAAAATTATAATTTTGCTTACTTTTTACAAAAAATTTCTCAAAACTTTTTTAGACATAAATATATTCTAGAGGTAAAATATTTAATTTTCTAAATAAAGGAAATGAGTGATCATTTCTCCTCAGCTTCTTACATTCGTCTCAATGATAAGTTTCTGCACCCCACATCCCAACTAATAATTCTGTAAGTTAATTAAAGTGTGAATTTACTTGTGCATGATATAAAATATTTAACAATTTTTGTGAACATATTTTTCTTAAATAATAAATCCCATTCATTAGTTTACTTAATTTGGCTCTTATATGTTTTATATGACTTTTCCAATTTATAAATAAATCTAATTTAACCACAAGATACTTCAATGAGTTAATTTTTTCAGGAACTAAGCAATTGCACAACCCATTTTATAGTGGTGATATATTAGGGGAGCTTCAAAAAAGCCTCAGTATTTTAAATCTGATTTTAAGACATCAATCAATCTAATATAATTGAGACCTAAGTTGTGTTATGGTATGGCAACCTTTAAGTAAGTTATGATTTTCGGAATTTATGTTCCATCTTCAGAATTTTGCTCATAAGAGGTTATCAAACATCAAGAATATAAACATTGCAA
This sequence comes from Aphrophora alni, assembly GCA_963513935.1. Classification (NCBI taxonomy): domain Eukaryota; kingdom Metazoa; phylum Arthropoda; class Insecta; order Hemiptera; family Aphrophoridae; genus Aphrophora; species Aphrophora alni. The sequence goes on along the minus strand of OY740765.1, from coordinate 59,536,831 downwards.
CAAAAAAAAAATGTTATTATTATATCACACGCAACAGATGTGCACCAAGACTTTCGAGGAACAACACATAGATTCAGAGATGTGTAACATAATGTTAAAAATAAGTCCCATGAGACAGAGTGGGTATAAAGTTATATTAAAACCAGTGACTTGGATACTACAACTCAAAATGAGTTTTAAATAATAAAATTGGTATTACACCAATATCTCAACAAGCCTAAATCTGACAACATGCTGAACAACAGTTGCAACTTAGTTTTCATGGAAAATAGCTATATCATCTTCAAAAGCTGTTACTTGGCCTTTTTACTGACCATTATATTGGCCATTGATAGAAACAAAAAAATAATAATGTCCCTAACACTGAACCCTGTGATTTTCTGAACTTGAATTACTAGCACACCCATAAATTTTAACAGCCTGTAAATGACCTGACAAATAGCTGGAAAACCAATTATGTTATAAACCCCATATTTCCACACTTCTCATTTTCTCCAAAAGGTTACTACATACAAAATTGATTTTCTTAATTGTCTTGCAAATTACTGTGTATTGACTTCCAGCATTTCTTAAATGTATTTTTATAAAGTCCAAAAGCCATTCTTCTTTTGACAACATTTTACTGAAACCAAATTGAAACTGACTTAGAAAGTTTCTAATGTTAACAACTTTCTCCAGATTTTTTTATAATTACTGATGAAAGAGAAATCTCTCTATAAATAAATATCCCATAATATGCTCTTTCTTGTACATTTTGGTACAACTGTAGCAGTTTTTTCTTTCTTTTTTTTTGTATAAAACGAAAAACCTTTTGGTCATCATCACCTTATAAAAAAGGTAGGAAAGAATATAAAATAAAGCCCTCGAAGACTCTAATAACATCAGGGACAGAAGAGAACAAGAGTTGGTCAAGAGAGAGCTGATAGGAAACATGAAAGATGGTGATCTAACCCAAGACTACATGAAAAACGGTGTAGATCCCTCTGGTTTGCCAAGCCCATACTCACTAAAGTGAGCCCCTATGGGAGAAGTTTTTAAACCATGTGGAACTTCACCAATTTCTATACTTTTTTTTTTACACAGATAAGCTACTATCTGAAATAGTTTGGAAGATACCTTTTATTAAATTATTATTTATCGGATCATTCATTGGAACTTTATAACCTTTCAGAGATGAAATTATTTTCTCAATCTCATTTTTAACTACAGGTTTCGTATAAATTTATTTTGTAATATTTTTGGTACAAAAATTTTGTTTAAGGCTTGATCATCTAACATAAACTTATTATTATATTCTTTCAGTTCATTTACAGTTTCTAAAAAAAACCTGTTGAAGTGATATGCAATTTCAATGACTCAATTCAATTTGATTAGAAACTGGTTTTATATCATGTTTATTACAGGTCCTGCCTACAATTAAGAAATTTATTACTGACTAATATTCCCTCTTTGATCCGAGATATTATTGAAAGGGAATGACCTTTCATAATATTGTGTGGATGAGGGTACACAATAAGCTTCATAGCTGAGAAGCAAGATCATGCTGGGAATCTTGGCCCTACTTGCAATAAAAAAAAATCCCTTTTTGTATTCCCATTATATTTTTTAAAAGAGCTTTGCAATAATTTTCTTTAATACTGTGTAGAACACCTTCCAAATGGATTTTATATACAATATATTATTGCATCAATCTTTTATTATATACTTATTTTGGTCAATATATAAGTAATAAATTCATGGTTTAAATTTTACATCTTTGAAATCTAATTAAGGTTTTTGTATTTGATCTACTTACACTACCAAGAAAAATATTTTACAAAATGATTGACCCTGAAACTGATGCATTTTCATATACAAGAGACCAATCCACATTTTCTAAAACATATAACACAAATTTAATGTGGGTAAATTGAATATTGATTTTTGTACATGGGTTATCTAAATTTAAGTTCTTAGTTTCTTTATATACCTAGACTTAAAATTACCAGTTTATGATCTGTAATATACAAATTAATATTCAGAATCTTATACTAATTTCTTGAACTTTATAAATAAATATTGAGCTTCACATGTGAAATAATATTAGATGGAATAAAACTTGAATACAAGATCTCACAAAAATTACGTTTACTTAATCACATGTGTTTCAATGACAAAGTCACCATCCTCAGTGATATGTTACTTATAGTTTAGTTATTGTAGCTCATGTATCATGAGCTCATGACTTTCTTGTTGAAACTCGTTTGATTAAGTAAACATAATTTTTGTGAGATCTTCTGTTTGAGTTTTATTCTATCTTGAACTTTTTTTATTTAACTTGAGGTAAATATGGTCAATTCAAGAGGCATTAGTTTGGTCTAGTTACATGAGTTGCTTCAGTTACACATTCTCATAAATAATTGCTTGCCATAACAAAAGTGAGTGAGTGAGTGAGGAAGTGTTTGTGTGTATGGATATATATGTATATTGTTTTATTATTATGTATTGTGATGTTTTAGAGAAAATATATCTAAGTTTATTATTTAATTTGTATTTTATTATTGTTGTAGAGGTAATTAATTTTTTGTAATGTATTTAAATAAATTGTATTTAGGTTAAGTTGAAACGACCCTACAGTCCTAATAAAGTTTATTTATTATTATTATTATTATTGTCTGGAACACAATAACTGGACTTCAATCTTGTTCTCTTACACATATTTTCCTCCCCTTTTGTTCTTACATTTTTCCCTAGTCTGGTACATGACACATTAGAAAGATTATTATTATTTGATTGTGGTCATTTTTTTTTGGTATAGTGGGCAGCCTCCATTGTTATATCAAATTTTAGTCTGATTGACACACAGTGACAACCAGTAAAAGTTGAGATGAGAGTTATTTTGGTGGGCTACTGAGGAGGAGGGAGTTAAGGCAGCAGAATACCACTCAGCAAATACCTAAATATTGCTCAGTGTAGTTACATTTCAAACTAATTTTGTTTTTCAAGTTCCTTTAACGAGTGCTATACTAAAATGTCAAACATTAAAATCTTTTAAAGTGTGTACTTTGTGTATTGTTTATACAGGCATAAAATGTTTATTAGTATTGTGAGTTTCTTTTTCTTTGCCATTTTTGCCTTTTTTTTTTAAACATTAGGCAAGTCCGGCATTGAAGAGATTGTATTCCTTTCCTGCCTTATCATACACCTGATATAATGACTTTTTTTAAATATATACAATGAACTGCTTGTTATCAATTATATCCACATATATGCAACAGCAAACCATTGTCTGCAAACTGGCTAATAGTGCACTGACCAATTTCTTTCCCTATGTTGTCGAACCTTCCAGCATCAAAATACTTCACAATATTTGTTGTATTTATGAGAATATAAATCAGTGAGAAAGTTTATACATATTTCCTTTAAACCAAATGCTTTTCACTCAATAATATATTATTTCATATTTTCTATGTTTTTGTTTGTTTTCTTTGTGTAGCCTTCAATGAAAAGAGAAATTAAACTTGTTACCAGATCACAAAGCTTAGTTGTGGAGAAAGATAAAAGTGAAAATATCTTTACCTTGACTGCTTCAACTGAAGATAGTACAATTAGATCTAAAGAAAACCTTGAAGAAAATGTGTCAAGGTAAGATTTTAGTTTTTTGAATGAGAAATAGTGGTATTTTAATTTTGCCTTTATCTTTAATTATATAACTGACATTATTACAAAGGAAGTTTTGACCTGTGTATACAGCATTTGTGTTGAATATGATTGATCCATCATAACATGTGATACAGGGCTTATATAGATGGGCTGTGAGTTATAATACTTTTCAGTATCTTATAATCAGGGTTACTGAGACACTGGATAAAATTGTTAAAATGAGATTAATATTGAACCATAAGACATAGTTAATTACTATCTACGTATTCCTTGAAATAAAGTTAATATTGTGTGTAATTTTCAGAAAAAATTAAAGTAAGGAAAATATTTAATGAGTGTTACTTATAAAATAAAAGACAGTGCAGTGTATAATTGAGCAAATTGACAGGTCTAGTATTTTTGTATGTGGTTTATTTATTCTATATCCACAATATTTAAAAAAAATAATAAAAAACAAAAAAATGTTATAGCACTGTAGATTTACTATTGTAGAATCAACTGATTAAAGATTGTTAAACATGTATAATTTTGTAACAAAATGAAAAATAGTTTTGAAAACAACTGTTTGAAATTCGTTGTATAGTATTAACAGTTTTAATGATAGTATACAAATCATTATTGCAATATACATTATACATTGAGTTTATGTAGACCTTGGGTAGTAACTAAAATATATCTAGTTAAAACAGGAATTGGTGTAAAGATTAACTCAAATTTCTGGTGATTGTCATAGGGAGCAAAAGTACAAATATTGGACTGGATAAATATTGGGTTTATTGGTAACAAGCTACATTTAATGGTCTATCAAGTTTTTATGAAACATTTAAATTCTTAAAAACTGCTCTGCAGTTTTATTTAACATTTTGATGAAATATGAAGATTAATAACCCAAACCAGACAAGTCTAAATCGTTAAAAAATATGTAATTATAGTTTGGGAGTAATTACCATACAACTAAACTGAACCTGGGTCGTTGTCATTAAAAATTCAATTTCAGTCAGTAACCTGATTTATTTCAGCTTATTATACGAACAAAGCTGGTGGAGGTTCTATCTATCCGACTAAGAGTGGGGATTGGATGTACCGAAATTACTTATAGGACTCGTCCCCACTCATCATCCTGATTCTGCTTGGAACGCTTGGCGAATAAACTTGATAGTTGTAGTACTCTTTAATTACAAACAATTACGTGTTTCATTAGGACCAAATTACCAACATGGGGGAAGCGAGCAAAGGGAATACACAGCATTCTGATCTAGAAAGTACTAAATAAATTTGATGACACATGAATTACTGTAAGGCTCACAAGAGCGTAACAAGTAGAATCTCAATTTAAGAATGCAGCATCAAACATTAAAGTATCTAATAATTTGATAATATATGTTTCTGAGCATACAAATGAATGAGAAATTTTCTACAATTTTTGTGCACCAGCTATTCATCAAGCTATCCAAGGTCTTGTTTTAACTTGATTATTTGGCACTTATTCTGTATGTTTTTTGCGGGCTTTTTAACTAATTACGGCAAAATTCTTGTACCAATTGTTATACCATTTAGGAAAAAGGTTCTTTACATTTAGGCCGATAGTTGTATGTACAAGTTTTAAAAATTGTATTTTCCATTTTAAAATGGTAGGCATTTAAAACAATTAATTGATGGTTTCAAGGCATGGACACAAGTGTTCCGACTAGGAATATAGTGCAAGCTTCAAAGTATTAAATATAATAGTGTAAATGAGGCATAATAAGTAGTCATACAAAAACCTTAAAATGAACATTTATATTGTTTAATTTATTTTTGAATTATAACTAAATTATTAATATTTCATTTTAATTTGAAGGATATTGTAAGGTTGATGGTATCCAATCTATTCAACGATATGTTCAATTACATCCCCTTTATGAACTTTGATATTTTAAACCCATTTTTTTGCTTAAAAGTGTATGCTTTGTATTAGTAAGTAATTAAATTACTATAGGATTTTAGTTTTATTCAAATGTTTTAATAGAATAATAAAAAAATAATAATGAATTTCAAAAATTGATAGTTGGTTGTAATAAATATAATTGATTGTATTATTTTCTTTGTAGGATTCTATCAAGTTCATCAGAAGAGAAATTGAACATTGACCCAGAGGAAATTATGGAATTGTTTAAAAAAATTGCTGGTTTGAAATATAAACTAACTATATGCCAAACTACTGAAGAAGAGTTGAAAAAAGAATTGGAAAATAAAAACAATTTTATACAAAAGATAAAAAGAGATCAAACCTTGATTAGAGAGAATATTAACGACCTTACTGACAAAATGAGAATAGAAAGAGAAATTAAACAAAACTACACTGATGGGTTATTGTCTCAGATTGAAGACTTAAAAATTAGGCTTGATAATGTGTTGATTGAGAAAGAAGATTTGCAATCAATAATTGATGGAATGAAATCAGCATTTATTATTATCAATGATAGGTATGTTTCTTTGGAAAAAGAACTTAAAATAAAGGATGAAAAAGATTTGAAGATCAAAGAAATAAATCACCTGAAGTTAAAAGTAAAAAATGAATTATTTGAATGTACCGAAGAAGAATGTATATCATATGATTCCACACACAAATTTGGAGCAGCTGCATCAAATTTAGAAATCACAGCCAATGATATTGAAACTTATTTTAAACACATAGAAGAAGAATTTCATTTATTAAAAGCACAATTCAACGAGGATTTTGAAACTACCATCAGTCTCATACATGATAGTGTTCTCTGTGAAATGAAAAATATGGAAGAACAAACTTTGCAAGGGCTTTATCAACTGAACAAATTCTGTGTTGTTACACATGCTGTGATTAAAGAAATTTTTGAAGACACGGATAGAATAGTCGAACAGTGTGGGACCATATGCAAATTTTTGGATCATTCTGAAATAAAAAATGTGGATTTGGAAGTGAACTTTTTGACTTGTAAAAACTTAGTAACTGAAATCCAAAAAGAAAATATAGAGTTGCAATGTAATTTAAAGGAAACAAAAACTAGATTAAAAAATTATGAAATTTCTTATGATGTGCTACAAAATACAACCAAAGCAATTAGTAAAAGATTAAATGAAAGTGGCAATGAAATAGAAAGACTAAATAAAGTGATCAGTGATAACAAACTGAATGTAAATTCAATAGAAACAAAATCTTTTAAAGACGATCCCACTGTATTACCTGATATAACTCACGGTGTGCAAGAGGAATTTAAAAAAATCTTGTTAGAGCTAAAAAGTATAGAAGATAATGAATTAAACAAAGCCAAAGTCTCCACCTCTAAATTATTGCTACAAATTAAGAATTTGTTGGAACACTCTATAACCGCTAATGATAAATTGCCCTGTGTTCAAATGGAAAATAATAGCCTTAAGCTACAGCTAGCACACACAACAGAAAATTTGTCAAGATTAGAAACTCAGAAGGTTGAACGAGATACAAAATTAATTGAATTTGCAACAAAAATCAATGAACAAACAGAAATTCTAGAACAACAAACGCACACCATTGCTAAATTGCATATTTTGTTAAATCATCAACATGAAGATATGATGCGAATACATTTACTTCAAACAGATTCAGAAGACAAAGATAAGGTTATTTCATTAGAAGAAAAATTGGAACTAAAAAATCAGGAACTCATAAATTTAAAACATGCTTATGAAGAACAATTACAGCAATATGATTCATTGGTAAAAATAAGCCTACAACAAGATAACGAACAAAAATTAAAATGTAACCGGTTACTTGAATATGAAGAAGAATTGAAAATACATGTTTGCATTGTAGAACAAAATTTAAAAGATCTTGAAAATTGTTTAAAAATAGAAAAACAAAGGTAATGTAAAAAAATATATTTAATGATAACATATTAGATTAACTTAATTGAAAAAAAGAAGGAAACGAATGTTTGTACATATCATATTTATTTTAGTTGTTAAGGGATATTTCTGAATATGTAAAGTTACATTAAGTAGATATTATCATTTCAGAGTGTCAAAAAAGTATTGGAAAGGCTATATATTTTACCTGCTATTTGACTTAGAATGACGATAGACCCATCAAAAGTGTCCACCAAAGATTAAAAAAAAAGGGAGTTCTGAAAATATACGAAATATCTTTTTTCTTGTAAAATTTAAATGTAAAAGATGTAAAGGTATGGATATTATTTTATATTCTGACTCTCCAGATAAAACCTTGTTAAAAGAGGTTTAGTTTGTGACTATCGTTTACTGTTAAAAAGTTATAAGTTTTTAAATATGATTTCACATGTCATTATACAATTGAAATGAAATAATGGTTTGTCATGTATGTATTTACAGCTGAAATGGTAGTGCAGAAAGTAAAACGAAATAGTTGCTTTATGCTTTATTTTGAAATCAAGAGCTCCAGCAGAATAATGAATTATGGCTTACGATTAAATTTACAACAAATACTCGAACTGTTTTCTTTCATTGCTTTGGCAATGAGCTAATCTGTAGTAGTAGGATTCTAGAACGTTCTGCAGCATATCGGGTATTATAGTTGCAGCTTCTTAAATAATATGGTTCCTTAAATCACCAATATCTAACGGTTTAATTTGATATACTTTGTGTTTTAAATGATCCCATAAAAACAAATCTAACGGTGAAAGGTCTGGTGAACATACTGGCAATTCTATTCGACCCCTTCTCTTGATCCATCATTGAAATCATTTAAAAATGCCTATACTTGTACAGCATAGTGAGAAGGCTCCCACTTACTGAAACCCCATGTTGTTGAAATTGTATCCAGCAATGTATTGAACCTCTGGAACAATCCTGTTTGCCAACATGTCATGATAATAGTTTCCATTTAAGTTTCCTTCAATGATGAATGGCCCAACTATCCTATCACCAAATATTCCTGCCAATACATTAACTTTTTTAGGATGCTGCATGTGAACTTCTTGCATCCAATGTGGATTCGAGTTACTCCAAAATTGGCAATTGTGCCTATTCATTTTACCATTGATCATGAACATTACCTCGTCAGAAAACACTATTAACACGTTAGCTGCCGAGGCCTAATACGATACTCTTGCCTGGAGTGCCACGATTACCAAATTATTTTTCCATTATTATTTTTGCATCTACCTATGTAAAATAATATAAGGCAATAGTATTTACTAATTTTATTTACATTTATGCAAATATTTAGTTTCGAGACCGATCGGACCGAGGCAATTTTCGTGTAAAAAAAAAAAATCTAAACGGGCTATTTCATTTCTTTATGTTGGCAATGCACACTATTTTATTTGTCTAATACTTATTTTATAAATACATATTTTAATTTTACAACTGTATTCTGTGTGAATTATTCATTACTAAACCAAAATGGTTTTGTAAAATTTTTAATCGGTCCGATCGTGCTGACAAAAAAGTGAAACTATCCATCTACTTTATTATTGTATTGAGTAACCATGGTAATGGTTATTAAAGCATACAATGTAATACGTCTAACACACCTCTTTACCCAATCCAGAGAATACCAGAATTGGCTGATAGGTTGCTGCACTATCCAACTGTGAGCCACAAAACAAAACATTACGTCAGTGACTTTATCGGTCCGATCGTGCCGAAACGCTGCATGTACATTCACCTTAGTTTCAGTCCGTTCAGACTGATATGGCAGCTAACGTGTTAAAGAAATAAAATGTTTTTTTAGTTCTTTGGCCATCACAATGTCACAGTATTACATGCTCTTATCGAAGTCATCCTTATCAAGTTCATGAACAAGATTAACTTTGTATGGATGAAACTTATTAGCTTTCAAAAAGTTGTGAACAGACTGATATGATGATCATTTGCTACTTTTCCAACAGAAGAATAGGGATCTTCCACAATAGACTGTTATATGTTTAAAAAATGTCTTCTCACCGGTAGCATTCTTTCTTCTTCTGGAACTAGCACGAACTTGTACTGATCTTGTATCCACAAAAAACTGTACAGTCCTAAACTCTGTTCATTTTTATATAGAAGGTCGATTTGGAAAAGTACCATTAAATAAGTAAGTAACTTCTTGGTAAGATCAAACCCACACATCATTAGTAGAACAATTCTTTCTTATTTCGTGAGCTCCATCATTCACTTCAAGTACAAGTTAAAAGAAAAACACAAACATTCAGATAGATGGTCAAATGAACACTGGAGCACATTGAAGAGACAGGTTGTTTACTATTATGACAGCCCAAGTGTGGCTTAGTAAAGGTCACTTAGCATAAAGCTATTAATTGAGAATTCTAAGAGGGTGAAAGTGGTTAAAATAGTTGTTTTTTTTTATGTTCTTATTTCAGATAGTTCAATGAAACCAATATTGGCACTAATTTAATAATAAGAAAAAGTACTTCCTAGTAATATTGATTTTAGTGTAAACAGGTTTAGACGATAAAAATGTACATATCTAATTGAAAAAGGCATTCATTCTTAGGCTAAACCGTAAAACTGTACATATGAATATTCCAAATTACATTCTTAAATTTATAACTTTTTAACAGTAAATGATAGGCCCACAAACTAAATGTCTATTAACGTGGTTTTATCAGGAGAGTCAGAATATCAAATAATAAACATACAATAGAAATTTATGAAAAAAACATATTGTAACAATATCAATCTAATCATTTACAAATAATTATGATTAATGATATCAAAAGGATAAATAGTTAATTATTCATGTAAAAAAATAAAATAAAATAAAATAATAATAACAACAGTTTAAAAGCAATTCATATTGGAGAAAATGTGGGATGCCAGGTGCAGCTTAGGAAGGTTGGAATTTAACGGTACCAAGGGAAGTGTACATGAAAAAAACAAAAGAAAACGGTACTTTAGCCTTGAAGGAGCAAACGCGCCTACACACTTAAAAAAAAAAGTAATGGGAGAATTGGCCAAGGACAGATGTGAATAAAAATTGTATAAAAAAAAAGCGAAAACAAGGGTGAAGTTAGCGTCCCTAACTGTACATCAGAAAGGGAAGTTCCAGATGTGTTCGAAAGAACCGTTCTGTTACAACGATTTGCAGAATGTAGGTCGACCAATAAGATGAGCTCCCACTTTTAAAAATCAACGGGCAGATTTTGAAAACCGCCACTAAAAAGACAGAAACTATGTTTTAACGAATCAACGAAGAGAAAGCCAGCACAAGTTTCAAGAGAGGGGATGATATTCGGTACAAACCAAAATTGAAAAAGAAAGTTAGTCGAGGACTGGGAGCGAAGGACTGAGAGTCGACTAAGATTGTTGACCCAAGAGACGAGTTGTCTCTGCGTCATCTTGTTAAAGGAGTTTTTTATTTAAGTCTTAAAGTGTTTGTTGATCAGGGGAGTTGAGCGTCTCTGAGCTTGTAGCTGAAGGTCAATCAGCACCAAGAAAATTAGTATCAACGAGGAATTAGTATTTCGTCGTCAGGAAGGAAGGCTACTGATTGTAGCTAGGACCATCCGTCACCTCTTAGGAGTTCCAACAAGGGATTTGTGAGTGCTTCGTTTTTGGTTAGTGAAAGAAAATCCAGTGAAGTAATAAAGCAGAGTCAGTGAAAGCGTGAAGTGTATTGTGAAAATTGATCAGTTGAAAAAGGAGCGAACCATTGATAAGTACAAATTTGTTAAATATTCTTTTATTATTATTCGTAAATTTCACTTCAATTGAGCCATCAAAGAATTCCCCCTGAGAAATTAGAGTTAGTGCTATTAAAAAATTAAATTGCTTTGTTGTAAAAGAGCAAGCCGTGGCAATAAATTAAATGTTTAATGTTTAAAGTTTTAAATTTGTTTTAAATGATATGTTCAATAATTAAAGTAATTAAATTGTTCTGTAAAGAAAATCAAAGCCGAGGCAATAAATTGTATGTTAGATGTTTAGACTTTTAGCTTGTTTTTCTTTGTGAAGAAAAATCAAGATTTCATTAGCCAAAACAAAAAGAAGAATATAATCCTGGTAAAATAATTGTTGATGTCCAAGAAAGAAATTTAGAGAAAGTTATGAAAACTGTATCAAATAAAAATTAATTGTAACCAAATTAAAATTAGGTTAATAAATGTAATTGTTTTTCTAAAATCAAAATATTATATTAAAGTATTATTTGAAAGGTAAAGAGTTGTGTTTTGCGTTTTATTTAAAGAGGAGCTAGTTAAGTTATGTTATAATATTTTGTACATTTTCAGAACATCCTTTATTTTTCAAAACTTTTTTTCATACCTTGTAAATAGCTTTGGCAGAAACCTTTAAAATGAGGGGTTGATCATTTTTCTATGTCAAATAGCAGCTGATATATATATATATATATATATATATATATATATATATATATGTATTATAATATGTATTTGTCTAAACAATCAATTTCCTGCAGTAGTCGAGATACTTTTCAACTGTTTCACTATATTTAGGTGCCTTCAGAAATAGCTAACTTTGATGAACATGATTTAGTCAAACAAAGTTTAAATAAACATTTGTACAACATATTAAACTTAAATTAAAAACAAACAACACAAAATATAATATAGCTTATTGAAAAACTATGCACAATACTGCCATCTTTAATCCACCATGTATCCTGTTCAACAATGTGGTGTAAACATGAAACGAAGAATATCCGAAATGATTAAACACAATTCCAGGCTAATGTAATATTTAATTTGATAGATTCCTCTTCCACTCAGGACTAATTTACCACCACACACTTCAGCATGGTACCTCTGATAAAGGTGACAGTACTTTTCCCATGTGACTAAAAATAAATAAATATGGAAAACACATCACTATTTAATACCTCTTATAGAATGAAGTACATTAAAAGAAATTTAAATAAACAACAATAGTGAAAATACAAAATAATGGAGTAAAAATTAACATGGAACAACAAATTACAAGAAGTATGACAGATAAGAAAAAACCTCAAGATAAAAAATGCAAACAATTTACCACTAATTGGAATAAAAACATATGAAATGTTTTAATTGTTAATACAATTAATATATCTAGAAGTAACAAACTAGTTTTGTAAAATTGAATTAAAATAAATTAACCACAATATTAAAATAATTGAGTTTTAAATTTGTGATAAAAATGAATAAGGTTTGTGGCTTTTTAGGAATGCTGCTTTGGAGTCTGAAATAAATTCATTGAAAAACACTCTTAAAGAGAACGAATATGAAAAAGAGAATTTACAACACCAAAACCAGTTCAAGAAAGAGGTAACTTATTTTTATGTGCAATTTTATCCCATTGCTTTATAGATCCAATCTGTAATATGTTATATACATATTTTTGTACATCCTATTGTTACAGTTCATCAAATTTTCCTTAAATTTATTTTAAAAGATCTTTTCTTCTTTAAACATTGCTTCTTATTTTGAGTCTCATCTGACTGAAAAGTGGGATATACATTAGTTTTTACTCTAAACATTATTTTAATTTTATTATTTTGTGTTTGTGATTTATTATTTAGATAAAACAACATAACTCTAAAATATTTATATTCATTTTCATCCCATTGTCTTATAGAGCCGATCTGTAATATGTTATATACATATATTTTGTACATCCTATTGTTACAGTACATCATATTTTCCTTAAATTTATTCTATTTGTAGAATATCTAAAGGAAACATTGTTTTTATTTAAAACTTTAATTTAATTTGTACTGGTATTACCCACATTATCTATTTTATGGTAATGTTTTTTTCACTGTTTCTTGTATTAATGTCTTAAGAAATAGTTGGACCACAATTTCAAAATTGTATTGGGGGTGTAATTTTTGTTTACAACTTTTTCGTCCAACTTTAAAGAAAAAAAAGTGTTATAATCACCTTGTAGGCCATCAAAATATACACATTAAATATAGCTCTAACCTAATCTTACTAGCATATATATACTCTGTAATAATATCTTTTTTAAAAAAAAACTTTATTTTATTATAATAACTTTATTTAATTGGATTAAAATGTATTACAATAATTTATAGAAAGTAATACTCTTATTCACAGAGATAACTGTCCTGAGCGGCTATTAAAAGAACACTGGCTACTAGCAGCTCATGTTTTGCAAATTAATGTATTTTTTTAACAATATAATTTTACAAATTATCTTATTTTAATTACTCACAAAATCCAACATTCTATGCTCATTGCGTTGTAGTCACTACACTATTTTGATTCACTTTTTTCCTTTAAATGATGTTCACTCACTAAGCTCCGTGTTTCTTTTCTTAATAATATCCATTTATTAAATTGTGTTCACATTACATTAACGGTTAAAACTGAAGATAATTATTTTCACTAATTTCTTGGGCTGTGTAAATTTTTTTTACTTCGTTGCTCCATAAAATCTCTCTTTAAAAAAAAAACAACTAATTTATTACAACAACTTTATCTAATTGAATTAAAATGTATTACAATTATTCATAAAAAGTACTACTTTTATTCACAGAGAGAACTGTCTTGAGCAACTGTTAAAAGAACACTGGCTACTTGTAGCTTACAGACCTAAGAAATACAAAATGCATACTCTATCTTATTCTAGGAAAACTACCTCTATTGTGCTTAGTTATTCAAAATATTGTTTATATAACTCCTCCATCCATAAATAAGACTTCTGGGGGTTGTTGAGAGTTAGGTCCAGGTTTCTTAAAAAATATTCTATAAGTTAAATATAGGATTCTAACTACCTACATTGCATAAATTACTATTGTCCATACACTAATTTCTGTTCTAATAATTGTCTTTTGCTGAATTGGTGAGATGGTGTCCAAATTGATTTTGTCAAATTCTATCTTTTTTAGGTTAATAGAAAATTTTGGTTATTGCTTTACTGAAAGACATAGTCTAGAAGCATCTAAGAGTTTTGGATTCCCACCTTCGGTTTGGACGAGTGATAGAGCTCTTCATTTTTATAGGAAATTATATCATTGTTTTGGGTTAATTAAATTTACCTTGAAGTGTCTAAGTTATAGTTTTTTTTTTATTTGTTACTTTCAAAGATTTTCACCACCTTCCATTGTTTCCGTGTGTCTGAAACAATGTAATCACTTTCAACTAGGTTGGCGATCATTGATTGGTTTTCTTCTAATTCTGGGAAGTATTTGGAAATTATGTTCGCTGAGTCTGATATTGTATCAAGGCTGTCATCATTAATTATTGTTGTGTCAAAATTTTCGGATTATTCTCAGTAATGTTCAGTTGTATTCTTGAGAGTCCATCAGCATTCTGATTTAATTTACCTTTTATATACTATTTGATAGTTGTATTCTTCTAATTTAAATGTCCATCGAAGAAGTTTTGAATTGGGTCCTTTTACGGAAAATAGCCAATGCAGCTATTTTTGTGGTCAATAGGGTCTCATCGGTCAAACTATTGCAAGTAATTCCTTTTCTATAGCCGAATAATAAACTTTGCTGTCATTCAAAATTAGGGTTGCATATGCGATGGTGACTGGGCGCCATTCTATTTTTGGCTGAGTAATGCTGTAATTGCAAAATTACTGGAATCTGTAGTTAAATTAAATTATTTTTCGAAGTCTGGATATTATAACAAGGGTTTGATAATATATTTTTACAAGTCTCAAAACAATGAATATACTCTGTATTATGTATGTTTATTTTGGCACCCTTCTTTAAACAGTTGGTGAATGGTTTTGTTATATTAGCAAAGCTTTTATTAAATTTCCTATATTATCACATTAGTCCCAAAAATCCTTTAATTTCTTTAGTTGTTTTAGGAATTGGTTAACATTTTACAACTTTAACTTTATCTGGATTAGATTTAAAGCTTTCTGCGATTACTATGTGTCCTAAATAAGCTACTTCTTTTCTAAGAAATTCTGTTTTGACTAGTTGAATTTTAAAGTATGCATTCCGTAATCTGTCAAAAATTTCTCTAAGTCTTTTTTTTGTGTTCTTGAACATTGGTTAAATATATTATGTCTTCTAAATATACTAGGCATATTTCATTTTGAATTCCTCTTAATATATTATTCATAATTATTTGGAACGTGGGAGGACTATTCTTGAGACCAAATGTCATGTGTAAAAATTTGTAATGTTTGATTTCCGTCGAAAATGCAGTTTTTTCTACACTGGAAGGAACCATTTCTACCTGGTGAAATCCTGTAGTAAAGTCTAATGTTGTAAAGTATTGAGATTGACCTAATTTGTCTAAGATATTTGTGATATTTGATATGGAAACCCATCGTATATGGTTATGGAATTTAAGCTCCTAAAATCTATTAAAAGTAGAAATTTTTGTTTTCCAGAGGCATCTTGTTTACTGGGTACCATACAAATTGGAGAATTTCATGGGGAATGAGAAGGTCGGATGATTTTGTTTTGTTTTAACATATCGTTACATTAATTTGATTATTTATTTAGTTTTTATAAATTTCCGTATATCAATAATTTCTGGAATAAACTGAAATGTTATCAGAGTTCCTAATTACATGTTTAATTTGGTTGGTGAAGGTCAGATTATATCCTTGAACATGAAATATATCAGCATATTCTTCTACCAGTTTAATTATTGCATTTCTTTCTTCTGAATTCATGTGATATATCCTAATTTTGGACGGACCTAGTCTGGGTTTTTCTTTTTTATTGTCAATAATATTTATTTTTATTTTATTTTCGTGGTTTATTGTGAAAGTATTTGTTTGGAAAATATTGTAATTATTTCAAGTTTCTAGTTAGTGGTTTTAGCGTCAATCTCTTGTTTTCCGTTGTATAGTTTATTATAGCACAATTGGCTTCACCTTCGCGTACTGTGACTATACATTGGGGAATTTCTAATCCATGCATATTTTTATAAGATAACAATCCTTCACCATTATTTATACCTTTTATTTTGACATTGTCATTTGAATATTCAGAATTAAAAAAGGTTCTGTTATCGTAAAAAAATTATCTCTTCCGTTTGCTCTAAAAAATAATTATCTTCTGTCTGAGTATTTGTTTTATCTTCTATACAGTGGTCTGATGGATTGTTATAGTCAGGAAAAGTTTCGTCATAATTTGGATTTTCTTGGTTCGATGATCGTTACATTGTCTTTATTTTCCATACTTTGTCCTGTCATCTGGTAAAGTTTAGGAATTTGTCTAGATAATTCCATCCGATTGTCATGGTTGACATACTCATAAGAGTGGGTTGATACAGTGGCTTTTGATTTAATTGAGGTCTCAAATTTTTGTTTTACTAAACTGTCCACATTGAAGTTGATCAAATGTAGTAAAAGAAGGTTTATAGTGCAGGTTTGGTTGTTGGTACATTTGTGGGATTTTGGTAAATGTGGTATTAAATGGTTTCCTAACAAAATTATTTTACACTTTAGAAATAATATTTTTCTTATTAGATTATATCATCATTTTATTATTTTTAAATTTAAAAACATTAGTTAACATGCTAAGGGCTTCCCCCAAGTTTTGTGGGGTTTTTCGTTCTCATGAGCCCTCAAGTTTTGTGGTGGTTCATGTAGCCCTCTTAACAAAACTCGTAAAGCTAAATTTTGTGTATAGCTGTATAATACACCTTGTGCCCTTGGTTCTTTGCTAACAAAATATGCTATCTGTAAATTTATTAATTTTTGGATTTTTTTAATAAAATTTAAATGGTGTTTCGCCAGCTTCTTGTTTAAGTTCCAACATCTCATGATTTAATGTATAGTAATCTTTTTAATCCAGATAACTTGATAAAAGTATTTTCCTAACATCCAGCCAAGAGTAACTATTTGAGCTTATAGCTGATTCTAAAGCTGTACCTTTTAATTTTGTCAAAATGGTAGAAGTCAAATACTCAAATAATCTGTAAAAATCTCTTTAAATACACACACACACGCATGTGCACGCACACACACACACACACACACACACACACACACACACACAACCACAGACATAAAGTTTTACTACATTAAAGGAAATTTGCTTTCTGGTTAGAGGTAGGGGAGGGTAAATACAGTATATATTTCAAGATTTTTCATAATCTAAGACATGTTCTTTTCTTAATTATGTGTATGTGTAAATTGTGTATGTGTGCATTATATAGAGAAAATATTTAAATGTTAATTTGTATGTTACAACATACAAATATATTCTAAATATCATGCACTTAAGATTATGCTTCAAGTAACTATTCTCATGATACAAAGTATATATGTATGCTTCTTTAAACAGAATAAGTACTTTGGTTCATATATATTGTTTTATATTTTAATTTGCACAGGAATATGACAAGTTAAAAGAGAATAAAAAAGGTATTTCAAAAAAAACTAGGACTAGAAAGCACTCAAATTCTAATTTATCTCATTTAAAGCAATCACCAGTTCTGAAAGATTGGAATAAATGATGTGGCTGATGGTAACTGTTTGGTAAGTAAATGAATATCATATAATTTAAAACATGTTTTGTTCTGAGCACAATGAACTCAATTTTTCACTTTGTAATTTTCAATTATATATAAAATTCGAAAAAAGTAATAAAATTGGGATGGTGACTTTTTAAAATAAAAATTTTATTTCAGCAATAAAATTGAGTATACATCTAATGGCAAATACAGTATTAGTTTTGCTTGATATTTTTTATAGATAAAAAATAATACTTTTTTACTTTCTCAAAAATCAAATTTGTGTTTTTTGTAAAATCATATGCTTCACTACAAAGTTTTTTAAATTTCATTAACAACCATTTCTACAGTGAGGTCTCTCTGTGTAGGTCACTATTTCTCACATACCTTGGAGCATTAACAATGCTCCTCAGAACTTTATTTTGAAACTGTTGTATGCCTTTGATATTTCTCTCACTGGGACAACCACATGGCTGGATTCCATAAACCCATACTAGTTTGAGCACCTGTTTATAAAGAATAATTTTATTATGTACTGACAGTTTGGACTTTGGAGTTCTTACTCGAAAGCTAATACATCTTTTTATTTTAAGATTCAATGTTGCACATTTTGGTTTAATGCTCTATTCATCTCAGCATAGTATCTAGAGTAATACTCAGATACTTAGCTGTGTTTGCATATGGAATTGTATGATTCTTCTGTTAGTGAAGTTTGTATACATAAATATACACAATTTTTAAATTACATTTAAAGTGTTAACAAAAACTGTATAAAACTATAATGGAGATGGAGAAAGTTGAATATATACAAAAAGCTAACTCAAATATTAACAACACAAATTAACTGAATATATTTTTTTAGTGGGATGAGTGTATATTTCTTAACCCTTTAAGGAGTATGGACATTCTGGAACATCCTACACAACTGGAAATATGCATTTAAGGCTGACAATTAATGTAAAGGAGTAAAACAAAAACTCAAAGTTATAAAATCTCAAAGTTTTATGTTTTTAGCATTAAAAATAAACATTAACCAAAAATGTTTTTTTGTAGCAAATTTCAAAACAAGGTTAAATGCAAACACCAACATTGTGATCTTTACATTCAAATGTACTTGTCTTTACTTTTTTCTGCTTTACGCAAACAACACACATCCCTTGTGTTTTCCTTGTCTGACCCATAGGTGTAAGAGATGACCGGGGGAAGTGACATGCTGTCAAGCGTAGTTGGAGGTTAACACTCCAAGACCGTGGAACAGCTCCACGTTTTCTTTTGTAGTATGATGGATTTCTAACAGCTGTCTGATTAGATTTAGTCTAAACTCCAAATGACCAGTTTTTTATTTTAAATATAGTATAAACATGTGATAGGAGTTCAATACAAGAACTGTTATTATCTGCTCATCACGTTGCCACATTGGCTCTGTTTACTCACTCAACACGACAACTACATTCATTTCATCAAGAATCCATTACTTGGTTCAAATTTTTATTCCATATTAATCAAATTATTAAAAAGGGTGACCTCTGTAAGTATGGCTTACCAACTTTAAAGTTCATTCAGGTCATTCTGGAACGGCCATCCTTATTTTGCTTCTTTTTGGTTAGGCCGATCCTGAATGGCCTTACTCATTTTGTAAGAAACTAATCACTCCTTAAAGGGTTAATAAGGTAAATATTTTTCATTTATAAGTTAAGAAAGAAGAATGAGTGGACACTCATTGAGACTGTTGTGCCACAGATTTGCTAATCATGGAATTAAGACATGTTAAATTCAACTGTTGGTTTATTTGAATAAAAGACATTTTAAATTTAACTATTCATTTATTTTGTTTAATGTATATGTTCTCTAAAAGTAAGTAGGGGGTGAGTTATTACATTATTCATCTCTTTTTTTTATTTGTTTTGTTTTCCTCTAGAATCTAGATTGATTTGGTGATAACAACAAGCTATTGTCTGCAAACTACAGCTTTTCCTTGTACTATGCCAAATTTGTTAGACAAGTTTTAATTAGTTTTATGAATTATATACTGATTTGATTTATTTGTATCTAAAAACTGATAATATTTCCTTGAGTAATTAGAAGTTGACTATGTGGTTTTACGGCCATTGTTTAAGTTATTTAGGCTGCATAAATAATTAAATTTAATCTGTAAATAAACAAATACAAAGTTACAAACTTAGTTCTGTTTGTGTATTATTTAATTTATCTTTAATTTCTTAACAATTACTTTAGCAAAAATGTGTTATAATAATTAGTAAGGTTCAACGGTTAGCTACTATATAGTCCTGCATAATCTCTTCTTCCATATTTCCAGTATAATTCCACATTTATTATTAGATACTTACAAATTGTTATCTTGTAAACTTTTTAACATCAACAAAAAGGCTTCTGATGAGATTAACAGATATATATTTTTATTAGCAAGATACTTTATTAACAAACTTAAAGAAAATTTGTCTTTAGAACAAGAAACATCCCGTGCATTTATTACCAAGGTTCAAGTAAATTAATTGTTGTAAACAACAAGAAGTAGAAGACAAATAACAAATAAATTGGTAATAATTAAGGTCCATATCTTAAAGGAAACTTATAAATGAGAATGATTTAAAAAAAAGAAAGAAAAAGTCAATTTATGTATTATTAAAACACACAGTATGGTTGGTACAGTAACACACTGGCACTTTCTTAAATTTATTTATTTATTTC
Source organism: Aphrophora alni (assembly GCA_963513935.1). NCBI lineage: Eukaryota > Metazoa > Arthropoda > Insecta > Hemiptera > Aphrophoridae > Aphrophora > Aphrophora alni. Next base: position 59,516,111 of record OY740765.1, on the reverse strand, counting down.
TCAGTCCCTTAAACAATAAAACATTGCATAGATACCTCATTGACATTATAAATTATTCCAATCATGAATTATTACAAAATTATATCCCTCACAGGGGGGGGGGTGCAAACTAGCTGCACCTAATAAAAGGGGGTTGGTGTCCCTCCTGGTCCCCAGCAAAACACTCTGTAATACAGGTCTTTTTGAAATATTAATATGGGAACATGTGATATAAAAGTAGCAACGTGATTGGTTGAATGATTATAAATGAGGTTATGTAATTGGTTCTATAAAATGGAAGAGGGATAATGTGAGTTAAGTTAAAATTTATAGTAATGTTAAAAAATAGGAAAATAAATTATCATATGTATCCAGACATATGTTTTGTAAGATAACAATGTTTAGAATTAATGTAGAATTAATATTTGATTGAAATTTTGTGTATGTAAAATGAAAAATGCTTGTTACCAAGCGTAATGGGTTCGAGACTATATTTCCGTGTTTTGAACCCTTGGTGAGAAGCAAGCGTGCAGGCAGTCTTCAGCACAGTTCTTGGTCAGTCTTCGTTAGAGTCAGATGTGTTGTCGATTTGTGAATATTTATGTGAAACCATGTAATTTGTGAAAGAGACGTTTTTAAAAATGAAATTGAGACTTGTAAATTAGTCAGTTGATATGTGTGGACAATAAAGAGCAATGTATCGTGTCGAGGAGTGAGTGTTTGATACTATAAATACGAGTAGTAGTTTTCACAAAGGCCAAACGAACAATACAATAGTAAAACATGGTAAGGCCTAAACGTATTCTTTTCATATAACTAATTGTTTGGTTATGAACTATTTGAAAGGTGTTTTCTGTGAAAAAGAAAGTGAACTTTTATTTAAATGAACCTTGTTTTAAGATAGAAAAAGAAAGAATACATGTGGTATTCTAAAGTTCGTGAGTTCATAAAGAGACAATTAACTCATTTGCAATTTATGTAAATTCAGAACTGTTCATCTATAGATTTGATTTTCAAGTAGCATGCCTACTATTTACGTGTAAATGGAAGGAAGATAAAAGTCAAATAATCTGACATCAGAACATAGCCCAGCATACAAAAAATGGCGGACTTCTCTTATCAACCTGGAAGTATCATCTCACGAGGCAAAATTGGAAACCAAGCTATAATGTGATAACATGTATAAAAGACAACTCTAGTATAACTTTGTAAAAAAGATTAAAGTCAAAATTCTTTTTTCTTTTTCTTTTCATAAGAAATATTAATTATGGAATTTTAAAATATTAAGATGTTTTAATATTTTTATATTAATAAATTTGAATGTTTTTTAGACAAAGGATGTCTATTTTAAAGATAAAAATTTAACTCAATTAAAATAATTTAAATGAATTTGAAACATAAGACAAAGCGTTCTTATATAGTAATTGATTTAACAAGAGTTGCAACTATAAAGATAGAGTCATTCATTAAAATTTTAAGTCTTCTTAAGAGTTTGGAAAGATAATAATACAATATAATTTAAACATAAGAATTTCAATATAAGATAATTTTTTATAATAAATTTATGTACATGTATAATTTACGTGCTTAAATAATAAACATGTTCAGTTTCAGAAAGATAAAAAAGGATTTCTAATTTGTCTTATTTACCACTTTGAGTACACTTTCAAAAGGATCTACGACCCTGAGTATATTTTAACTTCAATTAAGATTTAAATTTCAATTAGAATAATTTGGTAAACGTAGTGTTACCAGGCGCCCAATATAATTAATATTAGCTTCATTTATGTTTAAAATAAATTAAATTCAAACCTAGATATTTCATATTTTTACAACTCGCAATACATAAATTATCATCCATATAAATATACACCCAGTTCAACTATATACATTTCCTTACTGTCACCTTTACTTAGGGTTTTATTGCAGACTATCTGCACCACATTGAGAGGGGTTTAGCATCCCTCGCGGAACTCGAGCTATACAGGGGTGGAACAATAAAACATTTTTTCTGAATATACACACATATAACATTCATATATTTTTACATTTTGTAGAGGCTGTTACACTACATCTATCACTGGGCATACATAAACACTCTAGAACCATATATAGGGATTAGTTTTTGACTGTTCAGAGCTGTAATGTGTCTGAGAGTGTTTACCAGAACAAAGCGTGACTACTGTTGAATCTGGTAAACTGATGTGAGCTTCCTCTGTCGAAGATGTATGTGCAGTGTCTGTTCAGTAGCCAGCCACTTCGGTCCTTGGTCAGGAAGTGTTCACGATGGGGGAAGTATCGGACCCCCCCTCTCCAGTTGCGGGTCTGGACTGATGCCCATCCAGTCTGGTTAAAGAGAATATTCTGGGGTTTGGAAATGATCGAAAGTGATCCAAGGGCATAGCCCGTTCCCAGAGTCTAATCTACAACTGCCTAACACGGTGCGCTGGTTTATTCATGCATGGCTTCTACTTCTTCAAATGTCAACCTGGTTAGTGAAAAGCAACAGCTATCAGGATTATTCGAAGAATATATTTGCGTCAAATCTAAGGAAAGGAATTTAGATGTAAGGATCCCGGGACCTGCTCCAAGATTGCTTATTGTCCATTACAGTTCTGAGGTGTTAGATCTCCCTCTTTGTTATTAACAAAGCCATAACTGCTGCTGCAGGAGTTGTTTGTTCCATTAGGAAACTGTGAAATGGAACTTTATTAATACAGACTGACTCTGATAAACTCTCTATTAAAAATAAAGTCCCTTTTTCGATGTTGTTAATGCGTGTGTTGAACCTCATAAGGGTTTGAATTCTTCTAGAGTCGATATTTCCTGCTATGACCTATTGAACAATTGCACGGACATAAAGAAAGAGCTTGCCGAACAACATGTTATTAATGTTGAACAAATTTTACAAAAAATGGCGAGAATAAACTAACCAGATCTTTCATATTAACATTTGCTGTACCTAATCTTCCTGAGCGAGTGTTTGCTGGATTCTACAATCTAACTGTTAGACTAAACATTCCAAATCCAAGGCGTTGTTTCTGATGCCAAGGATTTGGACATGTTAGCAGCACTTGCTCAAAAGGGGAAATTAGTGGACAGTGTGGCACAAAAGCCACAGAAGTGAAGGGTTTAATAGTGATGCAAAGTGTGCAAATTATAGGCAGATGCAAGCAAAAAAAAGAGATATGCAGGTGAGAGATTTTTGAAAACGATGCAGAGGTTTTTGATGAAATTAATCAAGTGAGGGTCTAGAAAAACTTGAATCACAGCAAAATTGTGCCAAATTGTGTGTTTTAGGGAGGGGAGATACTGCAATGGACTGGAGTTTATGCAGAACTGGAAAAATTCATATTTTTGTAAAAATTCAAATAAGCATTGCTACAGTAGTCCAAGTCAAGTTTTTCAGGTTCTGAGCTGTAGGAACTTATTACTAAATGTTGATCTTCACTCAGTGATCTGTTTCAAACTGCTTTCCTACCTTAGAATATTTAGCAATTATTGGAATTAATTTAATGAATTAAATTTATGAAAAATCTGGTTTTGAGGTTGTCGCAGTATGTTTCTTAGAGTGTACTTTAGATTGCTTTTTCACAAGTTCTTTCTATCTTGTTTCGTTCATATGTTATGCAACGCTAAAGTTCAAACTATTTCAAAACTTTTCAAAATAAAAACCATTTTTAATGTTTCATGATTAGGAAAACATAACAAATAAAAAATGAAGTTTTTGAAAAAAATAAAAAGTTGGTTGATAAAGGATAACTTTCAAAGTGCCTAAAACCAAAAATAAAATTAATTTTGAAAAAAAAAAATCTAAAACACATTAATCAGTAAGGTCAAATAAAGGGGAAAATATTTAAAAAAATTAATTTACATTGTTTTAGGGAGGGGAGATAAATTACGTAATAACCCAAATAAATAGTTAAAATAAGGTAGCAATAAAATATGTGTAGAAAGAGCATAGTAAGTAGACGAGAATAAGTGTTAAAACTCAGAAATTTTAATTTAATTAATCTAAAAAATTGTAAGAATAAAGAAGACAATAGTCCAGATGCAAAAATCGTTGAAGTGTGTTGCGTACGAGTTTCACGGTGCGGGCATAAACTTTGTTAGAGACAATAGCCAAAATGAAGTGACTTTCATAACAAAAAAAAACTATCAAGTTGTGAAAATAAAATTACTTGAACAATGGGTTGTAACAAAAAGTAAAATTTCTCGGAAACAAGAAGTCGCACAGGTATCAATCAAAGTTCCAAAGATGCACCAAATCGCCAGGAATACAAAGAACATTGTTTGGAGGAATCCGATAATCCTGAAGGAAGATATACTAGTTTCCAGAAAAACAATAGCTAAAAAAATATAGGAATAATCAAAGGGCCAGACTACCGTGTAGTGGATTCAGGCAGCTAAAAAATAGTGGGGCTTGCAGTAGAGCCAACGATAACCAAAACACAGTAATAAGGCTAATTAACTAAATTAATTTAAAAAAAGACAAACAATCCAGAATAAATAATGTAGAAACGCATTCAATTAATATTGAAGCAATTTCAGACCCAAAATGGACAAAAACAGGAAGAAATGGAAAAAATATTAGGTACCAAATGAAGCAGGGAAAAAGGGAAATTGTTGGTACCAGAATATGGTACTTAGAAGGAGAAAAAAATTCAATAAAAAAGGATGCACTAAGAAATCATGATCTTCTCTCGTCCTAAAATTTGAAAGGTTGCAAGCTGTTTCGCTGTCCATCGATATCTTGAAAAATTTTGAAAACGCGCAAATAGTTAGAAGGTTTCTACAGGGTAGAAGTTGAAAAAATCAAGTCATCGAACAAACCACGGGTTTCCGAGAACTGAAAAAGTCCCGAGACGAAAATTATTAATAAAAATAATTCATTAAAAAGTTAAAATAAAAATAGAAAATGCATAAAGAAAGACAATCAAAAAAATATAAAAGTCATAGTCAATTCAAGTAAAGGAAACTGGGACGGTAAAGGGGGAAACCAAAATACGAGCCGTTGAGACGAAATACATGTTGCCAAAATCGTCTAGAAAGCAGATAAGTAGGACTCTGAACTACGCCAAATTCAGAAACAGGACCCTGAACTCCGCATAGTTCACAGGTGTGCCTTAAACCAAAATATCTATAAAAATTATCTTAGAATTTCTGCGCTGGGTAGAATTTGTCAATTTAAAATTAATCATCTTTTTATGAATAGAATTTGTCATTTTAAAACTAATTTTCTTTCTATGAATAGTATTTGTCAAATTTAAAGTAATATAATTTTTGAGAAAACAGTTGCAAATTTAAAAATTATTTTTTTAAAGAAAGATTCCTAAATTTGAAAGAAAATTGTTTTACTTTTTATTTAAAGTCTGCTTTGGTCTGCGCCTAAGTATAAGTAAACTTTAAATTTTTGTTAATTCAAGAAAAGTTATCAAGTGTGATTATTTTATTACTTGTTTGTTATAGGATGTACGTTTTCTGTTTCCAGGATTTTTGATATATTTTGTTAGTTATAAGTTTTTGAGTTCAAATAATTATTGTTTTTTAAATCATACTTGTGTCGACTTCATCAATTTAACCTAAAAAGCAGAGAAAGTAGAAGCTTTGCATAAATAACAGAAAGTCTCAAATTTCATAATAAATAAAATTTCATTATTCATTCAATTTGTTTTTGAAATAAAATTTCATTATTAGTTCTCATTGTAACTGCAAATAAGTTGGGTATAAGATCCTACGCTCCAGAGATTACCAATAGTAAAACATTAATAGTTATTTAAAATTGGAGATAGTAGGTTACTTTCAAAGTAAACATAATTACTGGAAAGTATTTGAATATAAAGGGGGAATTCCATCAAGTTCGGGCTGCTGAACTTGGTGAAGGGAACGCTCAGACCAGGCTAGACTTCCAATGGTCTGGGTTGTTCTTTCTGCAATCATAAGCTCCACGACCAGATTAAAAATTTACACAGCGAATTAAATTAAAAAATCAGATGAGTAACAAAGTATTCTAAATTCAATTCCAAAAAAGCTGAACTTAACCTGGTCGGGAAAGACTTGACTCGACAAGAGTGAAGCGAGCGAGAGTACGACGAGAAAATGTTATTACAAGGTGAGGTTGTGCGTTTTAGAACGTTTATCAAAGTGCCCAAAATACAAGATCAAAAAGGAAATTATGGCTAAAGAAAAACTTTCCTTTACGTAAACCAGGGAAGTATACAGGGGATGAGGGAAAGAACTGCTCTACCTCCTATCGTAGGAAAACCGTACGCAAAGGCGACATCATCCCCAGCACCGAATTCATGCTCATCGAGTAAGGAACTGGTTGAGATGGTTCATATCCTTGGTGAAAACCCATTGCATCGAAAACTAAATCCGCATCTTTACAACTTAAGAACCACAAATTCCCTTTGATAACTGGACAACTAATGAAGCAATAATCACATTCAGTATCTTTTCTTACAAAATATTCATCATTTGTTAAAGTTCAGAATAAAAATATTTGAGGCAAGCCCAGCACACCACTGGGTGTTACCAAGTCTATACATAACAAAAATAAGGTAAAAATAAAGTTTGGAGTGGGTTCTTCAAACCCCTCCCAAATTTACCTCATGAGTCTTCCAAGTTTTCAACTACTGACATTCCAGTTGTTGAAGTTGCCATGGAGCTTGACCCTGAAACCACCTGATGGTCTCTCAAGCCAGGCAAGTGAAAAGAATAATACAGGTCCAAACCCTTTTTAATTGTTAATGAATCCATTATTATTATTATTATATCTCAATGATAAAATATGGCCAGAAATTTTAACTTGAATAGCATGATACAATGGAACATTAACGATGTGAGAAGTCACATCGAAGATCTTAAAGTTCTTGTATATGATACGTCCCCTTTAGTCATTTGCCTGAATACTCACCTCCATCAACCTCACTCCTTTATTGAGAGGGGATTTTCAGTTTTATGAAATGACTATGTTACTGCACACAGATTTAGGGTGGAGTAGCAATACTTGTCCACAACTCCATCTGTGCTATGTCTTAAAACAGTATCATTTAGTAAGAAATGTTTTGTCACAAAAATTTCAAAATCAAAATAATTAATAATGTAGAATAATGAAATATGTATACTATTTATGCCTAGCATAAGGTGAATGGTTCATGAACAAACAAGGGAGAACAATTAAGAAAGTAGAGACTTCGGTAAAAAAATTGCAAATATCTTTGCAGCATGTGAGCAAATTTAAAACTACAGGAAGAGAAGATTCGGACAGATTAATTTATATAGAAAAACCGTAAAGGAAACAAAGAGAAATAGAGTACGGTATTGGGGACATCCAAAAGAGATACCGCAATTTTTGAAGAAAATGAAATTTCAAAATTTTAAAAACTCTAAGGATCTATCTCTTAAACAAACAAATATTTCAATTTCTATTCTAAATTTTCTTAGTCTTAACATGTACAAAAATCTCATTAACAAATGCTAATATTTAAATTCATTATTAAATGTGTTTGTTTTCTACTAACACAAAAATAATTTACACTATATACACATTATTTTATTTCATATTCTTTTACCACTTTAACAAGGATCTTATTGCTTCACTCACTAATATCTGAAACATTGAAACACATGCACAAAACAAAGCATATTTTATTCAATTAGTATTCCACTTGTTCAAAAAATATCTCGCCTCTCTTTGCCACTTCGATCAATGAGAAAATTTAAAAAGATTTAACTTGCCTCATTGACTCAGTCGAGTTGTTTAAAAGGACTTTTCAGCTCTGACCTACTGTCCTATTTCCTCACTCAGCTGATTCATTTATTCATTGCACTGTGTTGCTGATCTTTCAGGAATTGCAATGAGCTAAATACAGAATTATAATTTTGCACCAATTCTGGAAATTGTTTTTCTTCGTTGGGTGTTAAAATGCTGTTCTTTAAAGTTATTCCTTTGTTAATCTGGTTAATTCCATTGTTCATAACTTTAATCATTGCATTTTGATTTTCTTCTCTTGTTGGTTTCACTCCTACTTAAACAGTTTTGTCTTGATTCTGGTTTTTGATTTTTCCTTTTCTACATTTTTCGTAGTGTTAGTGACCGGTTTCTTTTGCACCTTAAGTCCACTATCCACTCCTTTTTGTTCGTAAGCCTTCTTTTACATTTTTCTTCATCTTTCGTTTTCTTATCTCCTACTTTCTTGTCGTTCATCGGTCTAAACTCGTTCTGTGCATTGATTTTTACTTCTGCTTGCTTTTTTTCAGATAAGATTAAAATCCCTGTGTTTGTTTACTTTGTTTTTTAATTTATAATCGCTATTATTACTTTGACATTTACGATGGGAAGTTCCATGAATTCTAATACCTAGTGTTTTACTTCTTTGTTCTTGCACGAACATCCACTGAGCCCCAGTGTCTATTTCTGCTTCTATTGTTTTTTCACCCATTTGGACTTTTATTGTAGGACATTTCGATAATGGCTGTTCACTCTATATTCCGTTATTACTTTCTTCTAACAGCTCATTCCTTCTCTCCATACTTAGATTGTTCATGTCGACTAAATTACTAGTTTTTGGATTAGGTTTATTAATTTTACATTTATTATTATTTATTGTTTGTTTTCTATCCTATTTAATCCGAGTATCTTTTATGTTTTGTTAATTTTATCACTTTTACCTTTTGGGATCTCGTGAATTAGTTTTTTGAGGGATTATTTTTAAATGGTGGACCAGGTTTTTGAGTTGAAGGGTTTTGGGTGTTTACAGGGTTTCGTTGATAGAATTTTTTCATATACTTTTGTAATAGTGGTTATTGCTTTAAGAACTTCTAGAATAAATCTTGAAATAATGTTAATGCAAGAAATTAATGGTAAAAACTGGAAATTGTCACCACTTGTCAAGTACGGTAGGATAACCTTTCTTGGAAATCTCCTCTGCGAGTTACGGAAACAGTGTTATTGGAACTCAAGATAATCTCTTCAACCCATGTGTCTTTCATCCACAGTCTACTTTTATATATTTCTTGCAGCTCTTCACTCAAATAAACAACAACTTCAACAATGGCCTCATTAAAAACTTCCTCATACTCTTCATCACTATCCATTTTGTTAAAAAAAAAAAAAACTATGATACTTCCTGATTCACTCTTGCACATCGTCTCACTCAGAAATACCTGTCACTAGGAGATTTTTTTACTAAAAGTCAATACTGGTTCTGTCTATAACCCTACTGTCCGAAAAATGAATTGGCGTCTAATTTTGGTCTCCACTATTGTCACTGTGTAGGGTAGAAAAATGACAAAGCACAATATACATAAGGGGTAATTTTTTTTCGAAGGGTAGTTGAGAAAAAATGGTAGTTTAGCAGCGTTAATACTCCAGTGTAATATCCGGTGCAACTGCAGAATAAGCTGTAAGTTTATACATTGTGTAAGAGGTCTTGATTGATTATTGTGTTTACTACTAATGTACTAAGATACATACCTCAGACTAGTTAAAAAGAGGAAATGAACTATTTTAAATAGTATTATTTAATTTGGACATGATCCAATACCAATACAAAACATGAATAAATAGAGTTAACCAAAATTTTATACATTTGGGTAAATATGTGGTGTTTCTGTCGTTGCTATTTTCTCGCTAAATTTATGCAATTCGTGTTTTAAATACCTTCTGTTGCAACAATTACATCATACTTTATTACGTCGTACACTTTTTATATTTCACTTCAAAATCATCTTAATTTAGCATTTCTTGATATTCTAAACTATGTATAGAGCCTAGTGTCTAGGTATCATAGATTATGCATATTGAAACCACTCATGGGGTGCATGCGCATTACAAATAATTTCACAGGTACATATTACTATGCTTCTGATTAAAATTTTACAAGAACTAGGTCTCAGAAGGTTAATATATTTACCTTGCTAGACCTAGTAAAGGAACTATAGGTCTGGTAAGCTAAATATATATTGACCTTCCTAGACCTGTAGTTTTTTAACTAGGTCTGGTTAGTACATGATTGACAGTAATTAACATCTAGTTTGACAGTTCTTTAAACAAACCTATTTTGGCGGATGAACATAAACATCGTGGAATGATACATTAACTAGATTCACGAGTTGTCATATGTAGTAACATAAAGATCCGAACTAACCTCAAAAGATCCGCAAATCGTCACTTTAAATAGATTGTTTGACAGAAATAATGGATTACGGTCATTCAAAAGTGAAATGCTTGTAAAAGGATGATATAATTGCTGCAAAAGGAGGTAGGAAGAACAAGAATTCCCGATATTTAGCTAGTAAATAGCATTGACAGGAACACTACATATCTACCTACATTTGATATTCTTACTTATTGGTCAATACACTGACCAACTCATGGCACAACACACATAGCATTCAAATTAAGGTAAATTGAAAATCTGGTAATGATGATGAGTTTACATCTCTCAGAACAATGTTAAGCTCTATGAAGCAACCCAGATATGCCTGAATTATTTTTGGTGAATTTTTTTAATAAAAGTTTCATTATGTTTCCTTATATTGGTCACTGTGGACATATATTAAAATATAATTTCTCTTTTAAAAAAGGTGATGGCCTTTATTTTGGACGCTACGCTACTGACGTACTGACACTAGGCAAATATAGTGGCAGTAAAGTAAAACACAGATAAGGTTGTAATTTTAATTTATTGGAAAATCTTATATAAAAATACTTGATATGAATATGCATTACAGTATTACTATGTGATATGTAAAAACCAAATGAAATGTACATTTAAAAATTTTATAAACAAGTCAAATTATTTATTGCTTATAAAGTGTTTGAATAAACATAAATTGAATTTTATGATTTTGTATGATATGCAACAAAACACTGTATGTAGTCCAATGTCACATATTTTACACCTAGTAGTACAATTTTGATGGAAAAATCCATATCTTGTTAGCCATTTCTTAGGAATAACATATAGTTCCAAGCGATCAAACCTAGAACCTACTCTTGCATGTTTGGTTGGTCTTCCAGTGTAGATGACCCTCCCTCGCCGAAGGTTTCCAATATGTTGCAGGTAAGTCTCCGTCTAAATGAAAGGGGGTCCAATTTTCCACGAGCATGACGGTGTAGCTGCCAAACATTTTGTTCAGCAGATTCAATACAATCAGTTATAAGTGGTAAATACCAGTTTTTCCCACTTATCTGAATACGGTATAGACTCATGCTTTGGTCACTCCTATCTACACATCCCATTTTGTTGTATTGATTTATTAGGTTAGGTTGTGGAATGTTGATATGTCTTTTTCCTTGTTGTGAGAAGCTTTTTAAGTTTTTACTGTTTTTACTAAAACCGTTGGTTCTACACACGAAACATTTGAAGCAACAGTGACTATATTATTGTCAATTGTCATTTCACCTTGCAATCAAAATTTTCTCTGATCTATAATCAAGTGTGCCCCTATCCCTCTTTTTCAAAGTATTGCTATTTTCTAAAAGGCACAAACGTGTGCGATCTTCTCGTAATGTAGGCCTACCTGTAGCTCTTATATTTCCTTTTTCCTTTTTTTTTTTTTTTTTTTAGTTCTTCAAATAATGGTAGATCAGTAAAAAAATTATCAAAAAAAACAGAATGTATGGGAAATTTCCGTTTTTCTTCAAGACATCAGAATAATTCAAAATAACAGATGCTCCTAGACCAAAATGTTTATAAGCAGGTTGTATATTTTGAAATTTCGCTTGATAAGGATCTTTTCAAACAATATAGCTATTACTTGTAGCGCCAACCCATATATTATTATATCCATATCGTATTGGCTTGCTCCTTATAAACTGTTTCAGGCTGTCTCACAAAATATGGTACCATAGATTTATCCACAGAGTGGTATTCTTGATGGGGAACATGATCGAAAAATGTTTTGTTTATGAATTCGTAGAGTGGTCGAACCTTAACATACTTATCGCCTTTGTCAAGATTGTCATTATTACAAGCATGTAGGTTGGACATAATAAACTCAAAACGATATATGGAAATCGACTTTGGTATTAACTTATTATGGGTATCGTCGCCGTTTCCCATAACATTACTCAGAGGTAGTTGCACAACCACTCAATATAAGCAGGCCAACAAATTATTTCAATTCATCTTCTGTGACATCTCCTAATCAATTGTGCAATGCCGCATAACGATTTGTATTGTCGGCCATGATTGATATTATTTCTGGTCAAATAGCAAAAAAATTCCATTAGAGTTAGTTCATTATAAACCTCGATCTTATAAAGCCATACAGTTTTGTTAGTTTCTAAGTTTCTAGATAACATTTGCACCACACGTACGCAATAAATCTGATTTTATTTTTCATATGTTTTGTTTTTAAGTACATTGCTGTTTGGGCACAAGTTTTTGTTTTGCTGCTGCTCTGCGAATTTTTGGTGGTGGATTAAAATTTTTATTACCAGTTTTTTCGTTGTTGTCTACAATCAATGGGATCTGAATCGGTTGCTCCAACTCACCCTCTTCTAGGTGCTGCTGATCTGAAGAAGGACTGAGTTGTTCTGATACGTTATTGCTAGGAATAAGCTCTGACTGTGTGGTAGAACTAGCATATTCGTTGTCAAAAATATCTCAATATATGTTACCTTCAGGGTCTTAATGTACCGCTGCTGTATCAGGGTCTATAAGTGGGGTAGTTCGGCTGGTGGGAGTTGCTGGTTTCCAGGCAAATTATCAATGGTTGGATTGTCTTCCTCACCCTAGTCTTCATTAGTTACATCATCCTTTGCATTGTTTGGAGGCTGGATATACTGTAGATATCAATTTGGTGATCTAATATGGGTAATTCTCCATCTTCCAACAGTAATATTTTATTCCAAGTGTAAATCCTGAAAACAAACCAATAAATTAGATTTTTAACACAAAACTTTAAAATATGTTTAGATAATAATGAAAAATATAATTGTTGTTTATAAACTTGCCATATGTGTTACTTGTTCTTATTGTCCTACATTTAGGTCAGCATATTTTGAAACGATTCTGAGAACTATTTATGTCAATAAATTACAATATTTTATTATTAATACAACTGATATACTGTCTTATTATATGTACACAATTTCAACCTATTACTACAGGAAATAATATGTGAAATACTTACTGTTGTTCAATAGAACGTGTAAGAAACGACTTAGATATTTGAGCTTACTTTTAGATCCTGATACAAATACAAATTGAGCTGGATTTAAGCGAAATTGCTTTTAAACCTTAATTTGATTATATTGAAGCACATTAATGTGCTGCCATCACACTGCAAGCAAATAAACTATTTCAAAGCATTAAAAACAAAACATGTGTTCTTTGGACTATATGTAGGACGATGAAAAAAAAGGGCATATATACGTTAAGGGGGAAAAAACGTAAATTTGTATATAAATGTTTTCAGAGCGATTTAAGTGCGAAATCTCGGGAAATCGTCTTCAAAATAGCTTTTTACCCATGAATTCGATACTCCTTTTCAATACATGTTGTTTTTGTATCTCTAACAATTCATTATTTACTTAACAATAATCGAAATTGAGACATTTAAAACATATTATTCAATATCATATTGCCATATTGAAATCACTCGTGGGGCGCAAGCGCACTTAATTCTACCGGTTGAAATTACTACTCTTCTATGGTATAAGATTCATGACGACTAGAGCTCTGAAACCCAGAGCTAGTAAAAGAAATATAGGTCAAGTAAGATAAACATATACCATATGTCCATAAAGTCCCACCCCCTCTTATTTTTTTTATTAATGGAAATAGACATATTTGCTTTGGAGAAAGTTTAGATAACCAAAGGAGGAGTTTTTTGAAGTAACAAAATTTTTAACCCTTACCCCCAAAATGGGGTAGTTTGAGGGTATGTCAAGAATTTTAAATAGTATCCTTTAAATAGTAACACCTTTAAAATGAGGTATCACTCAATAAGGGTTGCTATTTAAAATTCTTGACTTACCCCTTAACTACCCTATTTTGGGAGTAGGGGTTGTAAATGTTGATACTTAAAAAAACTCCTCCTTTGGTTATCTAAACTTTCCCCAAAGCAAATCTGTCTATTTCCATTAATAAAAAAAATAAGGGGGGGGGTGGGACTTTTTGGACACATGGTATATGATCTTTTTTGACCTGTAGTTCTTAAACTAGGGCTGGTCAGAGCAGTAATTGGCATTTATGATACGTCAACATTGATACTAAATGATGTCTATTTTGGCAGTACTTAATAGTTTGACAGTTCTTAAAACAGATCTATTTTCGCCTATGAAAAAAAAACATTGAATTAACTTAAAATTGATGAAATAGTTGTCGAAATAACCTCAAAATGGCATAAAGCAGTCATTTTAAATTGTTGTTTTCGGACAGAAATGGAGAATTGTGAAAGATAAAAGTGAAATGCGTGGAAAATAAGTACCTATGGAAATGATGGAAAAAAACGCTATTTTGAAGACGAACTGCCGAGATTTCGCACTTAAATTGCTTGGACAACATTTATACATATATTTACAGGAAAACATATTACAAGTTCCTGATTTGACGACTTCCTGATTTTACAATTTAACCTACGTACTTCTGTAGAGTCGAGTTCCTTCTTGGTGATCCCCAATTTTTTGTAATTCCACCTAACAACATTCGGGATTTTCTAAGTTTAGGATTAGATCAATTGTACCCCACATCATTCTACCAATTCCACTTTAAATGATTTTCGCATCTTCACAGGAGCACCCAATTACTGATATTATTTTCATCCTTGGAGAAATCTGCAGTGTCATTGTGGTCAACAGTAATTTAGTTTTTAAATTTTAGTGAAATATGATGAAGATTATGACATATAACTTTAATTAAGACATAAAACTCGTAGGAAGAACCTAACGTAACTTGACATAATCGTCAATACTTTTATAGATTGTAAAATACATTTATGTATTATCTAGAAATAATTCGACTTAGTAAACAATGTCAATAATTAGGGACTTGTTAAATTAGCTTGGCAACACTGTAACCCCTAACAAGTTGTGTTGTAGGTTTATAAGTCTAGTTAATTTGCATTTACTTATTTACTTGTTCTAAGCTGAGTCAACGTAGATTAAGAGAACACAAAGTCTGAATCGCTACTAAAGGTAAGGTTTTAAGCCGTATATTACTTGAATTTATTTTTTATGCCATGTCATCTTAATTGATAACTTGTGGTTTTGGTCAATAACGGGTTACAGTTTGAAAGAAAGTTGGAAAAGAAGTAGAATGGTTAGTTTAAAAAAATAAAACTAGTTAAAACATATCTTAAGCCTTGTTAAATGTAATTGTACATTCTTGTTAAATTGAGCTTATAGCTGTATTGGAAAAATTACGTGAATTGAATAATCCTCGTAAAGTAATAGCTTTATTAAAAAAGCTTTATTCAGGAGGGTTGTCCGATCGATTTGAGTGCGGAATCTTGGCATTACGTCTTCAAAATAGCGTTATTATAATTTTTTTTCGATAATTTCAATACTTCAATACAACGCTGTTCACTTTTTATGTTTCCCAATTCATTATGTCTGTCCGAAAACAGCGATTTAAAATTACTGTTTTATGGCATTTTGAGGTTATTTCCACAAATATTTCATCAATTTTAAGTAAAATCTATCGATGTTTTATTTTATTCCCCGAAAATAGTTCAGTTTAACCAGGTCAGGGAAGGTATATAATATTTATATACCTTATAATATTAAAATTTATATATTTTCCTTACTTTACCTATTGTTCTTTGGTAATTGTTTACTTAAAGGTGGCTCCTAATTTACGGGGGGGGGGGGGTTTGTTATCTCGTCTACTACATACCTTACTTCTTAAGAACAATTAATATTTTCCTTGCGGAGGTCACTTTTTTTTCACTGAAAAATAACAATATAAAAATATCTAATCCAAAGAATTTATAGGTTAGATATGACAAATGTTCACATTAACAGTTCATATATTACTAACGATATTTCAGTCTATATATCCTTGATCACAGATCACGTGAATCCTCCATATTAATAATCTAATTTCAAATTATTAGCTTCAATAAACGGTAAATGTCCAGTTGATACAGTTTGCGATTTAATATAGAAATATCATGAAATCGTAGTTTACATACCGGCACCTCATTATTAAACAATTGGATCATCCTTGAAAATGGTCTTTCCAGGTTAAGGATGATCCAATTGTTTCATAATGAGGTATGTAAACTATTATAAGGCACTTTTAATGACACGCTATTCTAGACTTATGAAACCTAGATTCATAGCCTCATCCTCATCGTGTATTCTGATCATTGAATGCACACTTTTAAATTGCTTATTTTACACAGAAATAATGAATTTTCATACTTGAAAATGGTCTTCCCAGCTCAAGGATGATCCAATTGTTTCATAATGAGATAGGCCTATGTAAATTACGATTTCACAAAATTTCTATATTAAATTGGAACTCGGTATCAAATGGACATTTACCCAATATAGGCTACTTGAAAGATTTGGTCAGGTGGTTATATATATAAGGTTTGGTCAGGTGGTTATATATATAAGGTTTGGTCAGGTGGTTATATATATAAGGTTTGGTCAGGTGGTTTTATATATATAAGGTTTGGTCAGGTGGTTATATATATATATAAGGTTTGGTCAGGTGGTTATATATATATAAGGTTTGGTCAGGTGGTTATATATATATAAGGTTTGGCCAAGTGTATATATATATATATATATATATCTACCTGGCCAAACCTGTTGAGATATATAATTATATCGCAAAGTAAGCACATTATTAACTTCAATAAATGTACGAAAGGCACCTGGACAAACCTGTTGTGATATGAAATAGCGATTTAGAGTAGTCATTGTGTAATACGCATGCGTCAAATCATATGTTATTAACATTGCCATTATGTTTAACCTATATATACGTTGGATATGATTGTCATTTTTCAGTGAGCAAAAGTGTCCTCCATAAGGAAAACATCATTTATTCATAAGAAGTAAAGTATGTAGTAGAAGATTTTAAAAAATCCCGAATATTAGGAGCCACCTTTAAGTAAACAATTACCAGCTCTTTTACTAGGTCTGGGTTTCAGAGACCTAGTCATCATGGATCTTACATCATAGAGGCGTAGTAATATCAACCTGTATTAGTGAATGAAGTGCACATTCATCCCACGAGTGATTTCAATATGGCTACATTATAGCAATTAGGCTACACAATACAATATATTACAAATTAGACAATTTATAATATTGATTTAGGCCGAATAATAAATGTACAAGGTTTTTTGTTTTGAAATAGTGTTCATTCGAAATGGTTATTGCACTGTTCCAATGTATGGACATGAGTGCTCAGACTAGGATTAATGGGCGTGCTCCAAAGTATTCAATATAATGAAATGAACTTGACATAATAAGCAGTCGTACAAAATGAGTTAAAATCTTTTTGAGTTTTATAGAGTTATAAAAATATCTTGTAACTTATTATTTACATAACAGTTACACTGTTTTGTTCCCTGAGATTTCCTTTTAACATTTAATATGTATGATACAATTACAGTAAAATATAAACAGTAGTTGAATTTTTTACGCATTTAACGAATTGTGAATTTGTTCAAGTGTGCAGTAGGCAGTAGGTGTAGTATTATTTATTCCTTGTTCTATGACTGTTATTGTGTGTTATGTTAGTGTTATATGTAGGTGGTAGCCACATTAGGTTTACAAAAATGTTTTATTGAATCTATTAAAACATCCAAGGGGTGAAGTACACAGAATAAATAGTAAAATTGGGTTTAAATCCTTCCTGTGATGAAAAATCAACGATGATCTATTGGATTATTGATACAATAAAACTGTTACTAATTTATATCGTATTAACTTCAAATTGGTACCAATTGAAATATAACATTGCAATGTATAAACTTTTACTGCAGCACCATTGATGTGTGCAGTTACAGTAAATGGAAATAATGTAAAGTTATTGAATTTGCATTTTACAAAGTTAGGTGGTATTGTTCAATGACAGTTGTGTAATTTTGTCCATTCTAGGTTGATACTTTTAACATTGCGTTGATGATCAATTCCCGGCTAGTTAGTAGTAGGTACCTAGTTCTATTGCGAACATATTTATAGAAGTATATAATTCCTAAATAATAGAAATATTTATAAATTTTTCTCAACAAAATGATATATACAGTGAGGTTGAGTTAATCCCAATATTTGTTTGCTCGAGCTGTTCGGATTATTAAGTTGAAGATTATTAAGAGAACATTGAAAAACAAAATAGAGAAAAAAGACAAATTTATTATATGAAATGTACACTCAAAAACAAAATTCAACATAAACAATAAAACATGCAGTGAGCAACATACTACTTCCTCTCATAGTAGACAGTATACTTAACTTAGAACTGACCTAATGAGTCGGAGCAAATAGCTGTTACATTGACTAGTCTCAACATAAAAACTGCATAATGTCATGTAGGTCGTTCGGACTACCATGGGTTCAGATTAATACAACCTCACTGTAATAAAATGAGATTATATTTCAGTGATATATATTTTTTAGTGGTTGAATTGACCTATGCTGTGTGAGTCATTTCTTTTTCATTTCAGAAATTTAATCACTATATTGTATGTTGAATAATTATTTTGTTGTTAAATATTTTGCAAAAAAACTATAAATTTTTGAAATCAGTAAAAGATATTCATTTTTTGTACATATTGGATTTTTAAGAGCTTGAACTAACAAAACAATATGTATCAGAAAGGGGAAGTCAACAAATTTTGTTTTTTGAATTTTTTAAATTACTTTTCGACACAAAATTTCAAACAAAAACCCAGAGTTTATAATTATATTCTATATTCAATTAATATGCTCAATACGTTTTAAAAATAAAAAAAAATGATATATAATAACATTAGGTTAAGTTTTGATAGCATGTGGTACGAATTTTTAAAATTATGTCTCCAGACAAGTACAAAAAATGCTCACCATCATAGGGGAAAGTGACTGCCACTTCTAGTGTTAAGTAAGTCTATATTGGCAATGTGAAATCCAAGTTGAGAAGATGATTTCTAAAACTGTGTTGTATATTTACACAATAAGCCTAATAGGTACAAGGAAAAAGTTATGGAAATGTAAATTGAAACAAGTACAAAAAATATTAGGCAATATATACTGCTTATACTGGACTAAATGTTTTTTGTTAGGCTATTTCACTAGTTATACCAATGTTTTATTTTTTTATTTTATTTTTTTTTTAATTCAGAGCCTTGCAAGACATCATTTTAGTGGTTTGATGATAGAAGGAGAAACTGGTTTAAGACTTAGTTAAAAACTTGTTTTGGCTTTATTGTTCATCTGTTACTTCAGAGTTGATTTTATCCAAGGCTCTTCAGTTTTGACACTTTACAAATAGGTTAGTTTTCTTTAAAGTTATCAGAAGTTGGAATTTGGTTTTTAAAATCTGGTAAATATCTTATAAATTTAGAACTGTATTAATTGCCTTACAATTCAATAATAATGTTTATTTTTTTTTTAAGATATGTTTGGTATTTCAGTTAAATATGACATATTTAAGTTATAGAAAACAGTAGTCAGTGTTAAAAATTACTGATTTAGTTTGACCATTTTTGGATTAAATTTTAAAGTAGATTGCTTAAAGCATTTCATAATTAGTTAATTAATATTTAAATAATGACCTTGTATAAAGTAGTTAGCATTAATTGGTGCTGATCTACCAGAAAACCAAGGTTGATCTGAATAAAAGTTGTAGTCATTTAGAAAACTATTTGGAAATTTTTCCAATAATTTCTTGAAAATACATTTAAATAACCTATAAGCCTGCAGGGAATTGGAAAGTTACTAGTATAATTGGTACAATGTATAATTGATATCATCATGACATTTCAGAACCAGTTCAAGGCTTTAGTTTTATATTATATTTTAAATACCTTTTTGTTTTTACTTTCTCTCATGTATAGAGAAAAAATTGTTATTCCAAAAATGGATTTTTAATTTTTGTAGGAATATTTGTTTTGAGGTTTCCTGAGTGCAAAAATACGGTTTTTGAATTATGTCTGTTTGTTTATCGTCCAAGCGTACAAGCTCCCGCAGTCTTAAATGAATGGACAAATTTTTATCATTTCATGTATGGGCAAATAGTTTGCCCATATCTTCAGGTTTTAAAAAATTTTGTGCATAAATAAAAATTTGTGAGTTCATGCTATAAGACCAAAATACAACATTCTGATGTGTTAATATCTGCTCTTACCAATTGTGCTTAAATGTAGTCTCTAATGATTTACAAAAACAAGGTATTCATCTTTTCTAAAATGTTAACTTGACAATTATCTGTAAAAAATGAAAATAAATTGTGTATGTACTTAGCAGTTCGAATATCTTAAAATTGACCCAATGATTTTGATCCAATCTTCGTTAAATTTAAGGTTTTATGACCTAAACCAATGTGTTAAGCCATAAATAAAGAAAATTACATTTAGCAAAAAAAAAATAAAAATTAACCTGATTATAATTAAATAATCAGAGTTCATTTTTTAACGTTTGATTTACTTGTGAATCTTAATTTATTTTTATGTGGTTTGGCAAATTGATTTTAGTCGTAAACAAAACAAAATATTTTAAGACATTCAATCTTAGTAATCCTGATTTATTTCTACTTTTTGATCGATAACTTTTAAGCCAGATAAATTGGAAAATGAAATGTAAAAACCAAATTCCAAAATGAACCTTGATTTGACCAATATTTTTGGGTAAATAAGGACAATACACCCCATAGCCTTTAGTTTTCTGTGTGCATAGTCAAATAGTATTTTTTGAGTAAAAATTATAAGCTGTCCAAGCTGTCATTGGAACTGATTTCAATGATGTTATTTTAGCTATTCAAAATTAAGTTGGCTGTTTGGGATTAACATCTCTAATAAAATACATTACAAAAAGTGGTGCACAAACTGTCTTACTTGTAGAATACATATAAACACAACAATTTGCTTAAGTACAACACTTACATTTAAAACATATTTTTTAACATAATTGTTTGCGGTTTATACACATAGATTCAGGCTCATCAAAAGCTATATATCCTTACTTGAAATTTAATGTAGATTATGATTGTAATTTTAAAGTTCGCGGAATGTATCAAAATATGCCAGAATTCCTACATTTTGGGTAATTATACAGTTTTTTTTTGATAAAATCAAAATAATTTCTCTTTAAGTGGGTGTGTGAAATAGAATTTTTTAAAAATTGTGTATTTGAGTCACATATATCTTGTTCTATCACCCAAAAAAAATTTTAACACTAGGTCTTGACCACTCTGTATATGCACAACACTAAGAAAAAATAGAATATAATTATCAAAAGGCACTTGTAAAATGTTTAGAACTTAAATAAACCGCGGGAAAAATCAACTAATGCCAATGACATCCTAAGGCAAGCTCAACAATAGAAATATGGTTGAAAGCTCTTCCCCGGGACGGTGACTGGCTCCAGTACTCTTCGGGGAGGAGCCTGTAGCGAATGTGTTAAAAGATGATATCCATTTTAGTGGTCAAGGTCTAGTGTCTTTTTTCCAATTAGTCTCGAATTATAATTTTCTTTAACTTGATTGGGTTTCTCCAAAATTTGATCCATATCAGTTTAGTCATTTTTTAGCAAACTATATATAAAGGACTTGTGAGATAACGATCAATATATATATATTTTGGGGTTTTAGTGGGCTACATTTAAACAAAATTTTATTAACTGGCATTTTTGTGTTTTTTAGTCTTATTAAAGGTGTCCAAATATTTAGTTACATTGATTATATTTTACAAGTAAAATTAGTTATACAAAAATGTAGGAAACCAATTTTAATGAAGTGGGTCTAACATTTGGTTCTGAGAGTTCAGTGGTGGTTGACAGACAGTAATTTTATTTTTTTAACTCAAGGGGACCCAAAACCCATGAAAATTTGGGTATCAAATTCTTTCCCATCTCCTTCACTTTCTTCATAAAAATAGACAAATTAAAAACCATATCTGAAATGATCTACCAAAAACTCTGTATGCAAGTTTAAGGGAGATGGGCCTAGTCACCAAATTATTTGTGAATTATGGATGAAAAAGGAGTCAATGCATCAAGATTATTATTAAGGGGAAAATATTAAATATTTTAAAAATTGGCTATAACGATCTCAAGCAAAATGTATTGCTCATCATCTTCCTAAAAATGACAGTTTGTGAGTTATTTGTTCTCCAAATTATCTAACGATTCCAATAAAATTTTAATAGTTAAATATCCATTTTATTTAATTAGATTTAAGTAATTTGCTACTGTGTCTACTCTTGACCAGGTCCATGAACTAAACTCCCTCCTAACGACAACTAGGGTAAGTAATGGGACTGTTTAATTTGGTTTGTAATATTCATTGATTTCCTTAATATGTAATAAGCTGCCCCAGAAAATGCTGTTTGGTGTAACCGAGGTTCAAAAAACCTCTAGGATAAATTTTAAAACTAAATTTGAATGGTGTTTTGTAAATTTACTGCAGACGGATAAATAGTAAACAACTACATTTTGTACTCAGAGGGATATAATGGTTTTAAATTGTAGAGAGTATCTTTATCTTTAAGTATCAACATAATATTTCTTAACAGTAAGCGTCTGTATCAGATAAACTAAAATGTTACACAGTCAAGGTCATGAAATACATTTTGAAACACAATAGCTAACAGGTATGAGAAACCCCATCAAGCTTGATTGAAGTTGTGTCGAAAGCTGATGAGCATTTCTTTTTCTTCCTTCTTGGCTGACCCAGCACTGGTTTGCTAAAACGATAGTTAAATTTACTCTCATGCTGTTTAATTATGATACAACGATCATGCGCAAAACATGTAGTATCTCTAACTCTGTACTCTAGCTGTAGGTAAGTTGTGTTGCTAAAATGTTACTTTCCACTTGTTTATTTGATTTGGTCATGAGCAATACATAATTATAACTAGTTATGTACTTTGTATATATCACATTATTTTCTCCTTTACCCATACCCTGCCAAACAGATTCAATAAGTAATACTCAACCTACGTAACAAGTTCTGTAAGTAAACACACCTATCTAATAATTATTACATATGCTTTTATACTTAACCCTAGAAAGCTAAACTATCGTAAAAATTACGAGCGTGTTTGGTTTTTGCCTATTTTCCTCCCCTTAACCTGCGTCAATGGACTTGCCCGTCCAGTTCCGTTTCGCGATGGGGGCTCTCAGTCAGTCGGTGTTTGGCGCGTTTCGGTGCACTTTGTCAATTTAGTTCCGCTGTTAGTCGGTCGTAAATTTTACGATAGTTTAGCTTTAACGTTTGGATTTTTCCATTAACCGTTTTCATTTGACGGCCCTAAAACCATGGTTTCTTACAAGGTGAAAAGTTCAAAAATTGTTTTGCTACTATCTACTTGCCACGAAAAGCCTGTAATCGCTCAAGTCTCCAAGTAACCTCAAGTAATCGAGACCTACAATGCCACAAAGGGGCAGTTGATACGATGGACCAAAAGTGTCACCAAATGTCGTGCAGCCGTAAGAATAAAAGGTGGCCTTTGTGCGTATTTTATGGCATGCTTAATATTATTCTTGTAAATTCATATGTCATTTACGTCACTAATGTTGTGAAAAGCGGCCAGAAACCACTGTCAAGAAGGAAGTTTGCCATGCAAATACGTCAGAGCTTTATCGAGCCATGGTTTCAACAGCGACTGCAGTACCCAACTTTGACTTGCAAACTTCGCCAATCTATTGCCGATATCTTGAAAGTTCCGGTGCTAGGCAGGGCCCATGACCTTCCTCAAAACCTACCACGAACAATTTGTGGGATTTGCCCGTCAGTCAAGAGAAGGATGGCAATAGTATACTGCTGCCGCTGCAACAAACCGGTTTGCGCTGAGCATCGCGGAAAGTGCTGTGTCGACTGCGTGGAAGACTTGTAAATGAGTAAATTTGGCGCAAACATGTTTTAGTGATATGTTTTGACTATATGTATTCATTAAAGTTCAATTTTGTAACCAGAAGTATTTTTTATTTATTTTTTTTAACCTGTCGTGAAATTTACGATAGTTTAGCATTAATGTAACTTTTGAACAGATTAGCTTTCTAGGGTTAAGACAAGAAGTTTAATTTTTGTTATTACATAATATTTAATAATTCTACAACTGCACGGAATAAGCTTCTTAAATTATTATTATTAATATATATATATATATATATATATATATATATATATATATATATATATATATATATATATATATTAGTACCTGTAAATTGAAAATATTTATTTAATATAATAAGGATGAAGAAATTACAATCCAGGGCTCTAAAAAAATATATTTTTTACCTTCTACTACCGCTAAAGTTAGGTGTAATGTGTTAATTTGTGAAAATAAAAATTAAATTTTTATTGATAATTTAAATGTATTGTTTTCCGACACAGTTGGCAGTGGAAAAAAGTTAAATCACCTCTATGATTTTTTGATTGGAAAGTATAGGTCTTGGGTGTCGACAAAATTTAAAAAATCTTCATATGCATACATTTGACAGTTTTCTGTTTTTTAACAAGGTCAGAATTAAAAAATCAGGTATTTTTATAATATAATAGTTAGTGTTTAGTATTTGGGCATTTGTATTGGTGCGTGTTGTCTTCTAATTTCAAGCCAAACCCTTGTAACGGGTTTCTTTATCTAATCGAAGTCCAAACCTCTTACCTGTACAGTTAAGTTCAAGTAAAACCACTATCTAATGCAGATGCATATTAGTAACTCACATGTCAATTCTTTTTTATGTGTTTTATGACAGTTTCTTTTCTTAAATAATTTATTGGTTATTAACACCAACCTCAACGCTAGTCCGCATTTTCAATCAATTCTGTGGGATTTCATTTCCGAAATAATTTCGTCTTTAATTATTTCAACTCCAAGCTGTGGTCTGACACGCGTTTCATAATTAAGGTGGATTATGCAATCTCATAAGTTACTGAGTTATGTATATATCCAAACGTCATGCGTTACTATTATTAATAAGTATAAATAATTACTTGTTAAATGAACTTTGTGTAAAAAATTTTGAACTAGTTTTGTTGTGAGAATCAGTTAGCTGAACCGCGAGTGAAGTCTTTATGCTACAATCTCATGTGGTGGCACCTTCAAGATCAGATACTGTACATTTTTTAGTAAAGTTGATTTTGTATTTTTAATGTTAGTAAACATAACTCTTCTAGTTAATAAATACACATTCATTTGGATTGTTTGTTCATCCATGGTCCCCCCTGCAATCCCATATACCTATCTCTTTCTTTGTTTTTCTGCAATATTGACTTTACCACTACCTTAGGAATTTTTAGTTATTGTACAGAACAGTTAGTATAAATAGGTTTATTTAGATTTGAATAAATAGTTAACATTTTATAATATGTATATATGCAGTATTAAAAAAAAAATCAGAATGGCTTAATATCTCTTCTTGTAATTTAGAGATATGAAACGAACAGTACCTCCATCTACAGAGTGAGCCAAAATTAGGTACCATAGTATATAAGATGTCTCAAAAATTTATAAATTATTAATTTGTCCGGCTTTGTGTTATGGAACCATGCAAATATTTTTGTGCAACGGTAGAGCAAAAAATACATTGAAATATGTTTAAAAATAATTAATTTCCCCCTCCCCTTGATTTATAGCGGTTAAAATTGGACATTTTGTGGACGAACACCCTTGATCTTTTTATAATAAATACTAGAACTGTTTCCCTTCTGCAGTTTGTCAGTGAGCTAAGCGATTATAGTAGCTATCTATTTATCACAATCTGTAGTATCTCAGGAGGGATTTCTGTCACTTAATGTGTAATATTCACTGTTTCAAGTCAGAGATGTCATTTGGCCTAGTTTTTATAAACATTGTTTTTTAAGTAGTTCAAAAAAGAAATATAAAGGGCTCATGTCAAGTGACCTTGCAAGCCATTCAATTGGTTCTCCTTGCAGTGGCAGGGCGTGGTTCAAAATGTTTGTGCAGCCCAAATTACTGATATTTGTGGGTGGTGGGAGTAATACAAGTCTGAGTCTATTGATATCTGTGTTTGGTTTTATCCTCACAAATTGCAAAAGTAACAAAACCACAAATGATTTATTACCAATATTGTCTCTTTTACAGATTTCTTTTCATTACAAAACTAGTTTTACAAACTACATTTTCATATTCAGTTGTGACTCCAGCCACAACTGTGGCTTCACTTATATAAACAATCAAACAAACACTAAAGATGAGAATGTAGTTATCGAAACTAGTTTTGTAATTAAATTAAATGTCTGAAATTGAAATTTTTGAAATTGAAATTTTTGTTATTATTTTATTATTGTAAATATGAAGGAATTTACAGTTATTTTATGAAATAAATTGTCTTAGAAATATAAAATACAAAGTATAAATAAAACAAATATATTTCATAAAAAAAGAACAAAATCTCCTGTCTGTTCGAGCAGCAAAGTGGATGATATCTTCATAGAATGACATTGTATCCAGAAGGTCACCAATTCATTTTATCTCTACAGATATTGTTGGAAGCCTATCTTGTGATGAGGCTTTTCTTATAAAAGAGAGAAGTTTTTATTCTCTTTAAACGTGAAAAATTTCTTTCTAAACAACAGCTTGTCAAAGGTATCGTCATAATCAAGGAAAATAATGTATACACTTTTTTGACTACATTTTCATTTATATTCGGAAGAATAAAGTCTGATATACAAAAATTGAACTTGTTAACAAACTTACCAAGGGCACAAAAATAATAGAAATAAACCAACCAACTCACTTTAGAACCTAAACAGTAAAAATAAGTTTGTTATTCTATTATGAGGTTACGAAAACAAAACACACAAAAACAAGTACAGCCACTACTTCTTTTGTGAATAACGAGCAATAATTGTAGTCCACCAGCATCTCAACAACAGTTAGATGGGGGGGGGGGGGGTTAGTGGCTAATTACCATGGTAATCGCTTAGTTAGAACTGCCTAACTATATGGTGGTACTAACCGTTGACAGTACTTGACTCAACAGTCAAACTTCAGTTACTAGCAGACATTTAATATTGATTGTTAAATGTCACCTAACTTTTGACAAAAGACTTATCTTAATAATCTCTTGTTAACAATTATTTTAAATATTATAATGTGATAAATAGTTTTTAAAAAGTAGGTGTTCTGGGTTGTATCTGCTGCACAATCACCTACCTCACTGCCAAACTGCAGAAGGGAAATAGATCTAACATTTATTATAAAAAAAACAAGGTAATCTTCCATAAAATGTCTTAACCGCTATAAATTGGAGGGGGGGGGTGGAGAATTAAAAACAAATGTTAAACATATTTCAATCTTTTTTTTTTTTTTTTGCGCAAAAATATTTGCATGGTGCATAAAAGAAAACCATTAAAAAAAAATTTATGAATTTTTAGGATATCCTGTATGTTACCTAATTTTTGGCTCCCTCTGTAGATAGAGAAAAATAATTTCTAAAAAATTCCGTTTGTTTCATATCTCTATCTAAATTAGAACCAGAGATATTAAGCCATATTGATATATTTTTAACACTTCATGCATGTGTATTTTCGAGGCTGTATTTGATACTAAAAGTATCAGACATGAGCCATTATCAATATCGTCTTGTCACAACCCATCTCTAATATAGAATGAGAAAGCGTTATGTTGGTGTTTTAACTTTTTTCCTTCATAAAGAAGTTTACCACATAAGATTTATCATTTAATTTCACCCTGGAACAAGTTTTTAGAATTCTCAAACAACAATATCTTGGTCTTTCAAAATTCTTTTTTATACAAAGTGTCGAATAAGTAGGGTGAAGTCATTCAGGACATCAAAATACACAAAAAAATCCTCTTTTGCTATGTTTATCGGCTGTATATCCGTTTTCTTAGTCATGATATCTCAAAAATTGATTTATACAGACTCTCCAAACTCTATCTAAACATTTATAGTATCATTATTTTAAACATGTTTAACAATTTATGCTTTTCAATTACAAAACCTCAAAAGATACAAGATGTGTGGGACAGTTTATTATAAACAAAATGGTGCATCAAATTTTATAGGTCTTAAATAACTTACATTGAAGGAAATACCAAAAAGGTCTTGGAGCACCTAGTTTCCACAATAATGTGAGATTTCTTCATCTGAATAATTTATGTATTAACACAGCTGTGTTAAATGTCACTATCTCCTATTATTTGCAACTAGCAGCACCCTTTGCTATTTTCCTCAAAGCTTGTTTATTTGAAAATCTACAATATCACTGGCTATCTTGTTTATAACCATTTTGTTTATAATATTCTCTCCATAAAATGTATTCTTTTAGGTTTCGATTAAACTAGAGTTTAATTGAGTTATATTTAATTTTAACTATTTGAACTTTGCCATTTTGAAAAGGGAAAACATTTAATGTTAAACTTTTAATGATATTAAGTAATGTTAGTACCGTACTGTATATATATTTACCTAACCCCGCATGTTAAACCGCTCTATTAAAGGGTTACATAATGATAATGGGCCATACCGCTATCATTATGTAACATTTTGTATCATTTTGAAAATTTGTTAACGCAGCCAATGAAAATGTTTAAATAATGATTAGTAATATCAGCTGTTTTTATAGATTATGATTTTGGTTGTTGATATCCTAGCAATTTGTATTTGTATCAAACCTAATCTATTAGGGTTAGCGTAGAAGTCTTAGGCTTTTAATTTTATATTTAAACTTTGTTTTGTATGACACATGTATAGTAATTTATAATTAATGCATTTGTGTATTTAAGCAACTCGTACTATTCAAAATATCTATTGTATCAAGTTTAGACTCTGTAATTAAATCCGTTTTTGAGATATCATGAATTTAAGAAAAACACAAACCGATCAACAGATGTTGCTAAACGTAGCACAATAAGAAATTTGATTATAGGTACATTTTTGTTTATTTTAATTTTCTGAAAAATCCTACTTTCTTTAGGAGGTCATCTATAGTGAGTATAAGTGTGGCATTCCTTAGGGACATAGCTGGATCTACATCTTGTTTCATTTAGTTTTGGGTTACATCTCTCTCTTTCATTTTCCCTACAACCAACTCTTGTTCTTTCCTGACCCTAACATTATTAGAGTAGGTATTCAAGGTCGTTAAACAAAAACAAAATAGAAAACCAATAAAAGATAAAACTTATCGGACACTCTGTGTGTGAGTTGTATAAAGTTCGTGTAGGCCTACATATTTCGATTCTAGTTGATGACTTTGTCATTGTAACATCCCCTGTTCAAAATAAAAGCTAATTATGACCACAATAGTTTTTGATTTTAAACAAATAAAATAAAGTGTAATGAAACTTTGTGTTTCCTTTTGGTTGGTGGCTCTTGCACATACAGTATAATGGACGTTTTCTTTTGCTTGGGAAGTGTTTATAATCAGAATAAATAATTAAATATTTTCTTTTGTTAATCCTAAACCACTTCTTTCTTTATTTGCTTTACTCAAGTTTCAGGAGCTATATATAGCCCCTTCCTCATATCCATTAAAATATAATTAAATTACAAACATGGTGCAAAACAAAGTCATAAATACATTGATTTTTTTGTTAATACATTAATTATAGCAGTTGAGGCCTACATTACAGGTTTAGGACCATGTTTTAGATCTTGTTTATTATGTAATACTATTTTATGTGTCCATCTGAAAATTGAGTAATGATATAAAGAAAGAAGAGTAATTTATGATTAACCATTTATTTATTAGTTCCTTCCATAAAATAAAATGATAGTATTTACTTTTAATTTGTATAACATTATAAAATTAGAAAACAAGTTCAAGTCACGCTTCCTGTAAAGTCAACTGTAAAAGATAACATAATATAGAGTTCTATAGGCTATAAACTATCCAGTTTTATGGTCTGCCCAAATAACCATGCAGATTTTACCAGTTTTCTTCAGTGTTTTAAGGTTGTTTATTAACACATTCGCTGCTATTCCTAAATATAATTAATTAAAATAACATGCTCAGAAGCTAAAATCATGCCATATGATTTCTTACCAGCCGCTTGGGGTGTGGAAAGCGCCTGGTACGATTTCATACTAGCCGCACCAAACGTGTTAACTGATTTTGTCCTTAGACCCAGGTATGTTGATATATACTATATCATTTAAAATAAACTAAAACTGAATTATGAAAAACAAAATTAATAAACCATGTTGCATAACAGGGAAATATATGTAACTTAATGAAGTTAATTTGTATAAACTATTGTATTGGTTAATTTCTCTTTCTTAATATGAAGTTTCACTAAGTACAGACTGTTTTAAGGTGACTTGATTTAAGAACAGGAAACTTATATTCATACAAAATTTGATCAGTTTATACTCATGTACTTGTGTTCAATGTTTGTAAACCAATGGAGAGTGCAAAAATTTGGTTCATATTAAAGGTACTCTTAAGTTTTTAGTTAGTATAGAAATGTAAAATCCGCTTCATATATGATCAAAGTTTGCCCATGTAAGAGATAAAAAAAAAACTACCTATTTGTTTCAGTTGTAGGACATTGGACGACTACAAATGGCATTCGATTTTTAAATGAAGAATTCAACACTGATTTTATAATTCACCATATAACTTTGTCTATAACCTACTATATATATGTGAGAGAGTAATAATATATTTATAGTCTTGTATGTCATCATAAATACAGAAGTCATTAGTAAAATTGTTATAAGCATGTATAATTATGTAGAGTACATGGCACATTTTTTATGAATAGGCTTTTGAAATGTACTGTAATGATCATGCATGATTTAAAAAAAAAGTTTTTTCATTGGTGGGATTTTCCAGATAATAGATTCATAAAAAGTTGAATTTTACAGTCTAGCTTAACTTGTTATATTTTTAAAAACTACGATTTTTATGTTGGAAATGGAAATAATGACTTCTACTAATACCATTTCAACAACATACTAAGCAATTAGTACATTATTTAGTTTTAGAACATACAATTGAACAAAGAACACATTTTTTGACAATATCAAAAATATTACAAAATTACCTTACTACTTGATACTACTTGATAAATTTCCCTGTTTAAACGGTCCTTTCTTAATGATTTCAACTATTGTGGGGCTCACAGTTTTTTATGTTTAAATAAATTTTGTTTAGTACTTGGTAGGACGAAACTATACTCTATATTATTAATATTACTATTATGCATTTTCTTGTCAAAGGCAGAAGAAAATGATGAGTAAATAAGCCATATAAGATGAATCTTTATTAGGTTTGCAACAGTATATAAATAGAATGAAGATGAAGTTACTCCAAAGTACTGTATGTTAACTAAGAATATAAAGAAGTCTGTGCTAAGAGAATGGTATAAATTATTAGATTGTTAATAAAACATTTAAAGTGCATTGTGAATGCAAGGAATGTGAATTTAGCTTGAGTAAATATGCTCGGGCCATTTTTCTATAAGTATACCTATATTATGAGATTATTAATAACATCTTAAAAGTGCATCATGAATGCAATAGTTGAGAATTTAGCTCGGATAAATATTTTCAGTTGTAACTCACCATTCTTCTACAAGTTGGTCTATATTATTAGATTATCAATATCATGTTCAAAGTGCATCATGAATGCAATGGTTGAGAATTTAGGTTGAATAAATATTTTCAGTCGTAACACATCATTCTTCTGCAAGTTGGCCTACATTATTAGATTATTGATAACATGATCGATCAAATTGCTTTATGAATGCAATAAATGTGAAAGTAGGCCTTCATTATTAGATTTTTAATAACATGTTCAAAGTGAATGTGAATCCAATAAATATGAATTTGGCTTGAATAAATATTTTCAGTCGTAACACATCATTACTGTAAGTAGGCCTTCATTATTAGATTATCAATAACATTTTCAAAGTACATTGTGAACACGAGAAATATGAATTTAACTTGAGTTATTTGTTTTCAGTTCTAACACATCATTCTTTTCCAAGTAACCCTACGGTATTATATAATCAATAGAATGTTCAAAGTGTTTTGTGAATGTAAAGAATATGAATTTAGCTTAAATAAATGTTTAAGGCGTAACACCATTTTTCTGCATGCAACATTATTAAATTATCAATAACAGGTTCAAAGTGCATTGTAAAAGCAAGGAATAATGATTTAACATGAGTTACTTTTTTTAGTGGTAACACACCATTCCCCTGCAAGTAGTTATACTTATTAGATTATCAATAACAAGTTTAAAGTGCATTGTAAAAGCAAGGAGTATGAATTTAACTTGAGTTATTAGACATCATTCTTTTACAATAACACGTTCAATGTGCATCGTAATTGCAAGGAATATCATTTTAACTGGAGTTATTTTTTTTAGTGGTAACACACTATTCCTCTGCAAATAGTTATACTTATTAGATTATCAGTAACAAGTTTAAATACATTGTGAATGGGGGTGGGGATATGAATTTAACTTAAGTTATTGTTTTCAGTTATAACACACTATTATAATTTAATAATATATGACCATTTGTAGAAACAAATGGTCATACATTATTAAATTATCAATAACATGCTCAAAGTGCATCATGAATACAAGGTATATGAATTTAGCTTATAAATATTTCAGTTGTAATACACACCATTCTCCTTCAATGAGGCCTCTCTGGACAAATATCATTAACATAAAAGATTTCTTAATGGTAAATATATATATTTTTTTACGTCATTCATCATCACTGTGATGATATTCAAGTAAACTAGATTTATCTTGAGAGATGGTGAGACCGATAGCAAATCTTATTATTTTTTTATATCTTAGTATATATTTAGGTTGTGAGTTGTTAACCAGATATACATACTAAATATTTTACTACTGTATTGTGAAAAATTAAAAATCAATTTTTTTTAGGCAACTCTGAATTCAAAAAAATCATTCACGTTGTGTAATGTAGTGTTTCTTTTATTACTACTAACAGAAATATTTACTCGATGTAGGGTGTTACAGTCCAAAATACACAAAAAAAAAAAAAAATTCTCTCCACTTCGTACAATTTAAAATGCCTATCATACTAATTGAAGAAGCGTGCGTGTGGGTTTTTCTAGAATGGGCTGTCTGTAGAAAGTAGAGATGGGAACAAAATTATGGTATTACATTTTCTTCTAAAGTAGCCTTAAATATAATGGCTTAATGTGTGGTTTACTTGTTACTCAACAAATGAAGACATCTAATTTGATACTCTACTAAAAATTTTCAAAAGAATTTTGTTTCCAAAATGTTAACATGTTTGTATTTATTTTTGGAATATCACAAATTGAAAATTCTTACTATTTTTTATGTATGTGGGCCAAAACGTACATGAGTGTCAAATTTCAAGTTTCTATGTTGATGGATGTCGAGGAATTTATTTTCAACAAGACCATAAAACGAAAATCTGGAAAATTTTTGTTGTGGTGACTCACTGAATAACTATAAGGGTACCGCTTAGAAAAGAACCTCGTACCGGTTTTGTCTCGTGCAGGTAGAACTATGGTGGGAGAGGGAGAGCCCGAGTTAGGCCAGACATACCTGCCTGGTGCTTCATCGCGTAGGGCTTAATATTTTCCAGCTCTAATCCTCACCACCGCTCCAATCCCCTTCCCAACATGCGTGCGCGAGCTACTATGGAGATGACGGTTCTGCGCAGGTTTCTTTCTGTCTGGTTTGCCTATAGCACATGCAATATAAATTACATTTTCAGACTCAGGTTACATTCGAATGGACATTATCACAGAAAATAAAAAAAAACACAGTTTTGCCTTTAAACCTTTTCCCCCCTCTATTGTATAATATTTTACAACTTAAAGGTTTATAGCTTTCATAATGTGAGTAAAATGTTTATTTCTTTGGCAGCATAATATATTTCCAAATATTAAACAAATTATTGTAGAATTATGTATTATAATGACATAGTTTTGACATGGTATATAATATTACTGAAAATGAACTTTAACCTTGAATTGAACCACTTAAAGTATTTGAATTTCTTAAATAGGCTATTTATTAATGTCAAAATAATATTATTAATAAAAAACATTAAAAAAAAGTATATTTGAAAATTTGAATTTATAAAATAAAAAATTAGGGCCTGTATTAAAGAATTTAAGCAAAAAATTCAGTATATAGTGAAATTGTTATACAAATGAGAGAACAGAACTACTTTGTATTGAAAAAGCTTTTTTAAAATAATTTTTAAGATTTGTACAGTATTATTTTTTATAAATTAATATTTTCCAAAGTATTATTATTTCCCCCCTCTTTTGATTGGTGTTTTGAAATAAAAAAATAATGTTCAAAATAAATCACTTTGGATAACAAAAAGTTCCACCTTTCTTTATTCAGTAATAATAATAATGTCTAGTGTTGTTTAACGCTAGAACTGGCAATGTAAAGTTTCTTCGTTTGTTTTAAATTTAATAAAATATATTATTTTTACATAAAACCTAACTTATAAGACATCATTTTTCTCAGAAGGATGGGTAGAATTTATCTATGTAAAAAAGAAAAAAAATTATATGAAACGCTTTTGGAGTGAGTATGTTAGATGTCAAAAAAAGTTAACATTTTTCAGAAAAAACCTGTATCATCCAAAATCAATAGCTTACCACCTTTTTTCAAAAGTTTTGTATAATATTTGTGAATATATTTAGGGAAAAAAAAATTAATTTGGTACATTTTCAAAATAAATAAAAAAGTTTTACGAAAAAAGGGAAATTGTTAAATTTATTTTCAAAAATTCAACAAAAATAGTAATATTTATGGAAAACACAACTTCTATATATCATTATATTCAGAAAGGTGCATAGAATTTAGCTGTGTAGTGAAAAAAATGTTAGATGTAAAAAATTTGGAGTTATTTCAAATAGCAAAAAATCAGAAAGTAACCAAGGCAAGAATTGCACAGAAAAAAATATACACCATACAAAAAAAATTTATAATTTTTTCAAGTAGTACTAAAGATTTGTAATATATTTGTGGATAAAAGTTGCTAAAAAGAAAAATCAATTTATAAAATTTTCATTAGTTAGTATCTCAGAAATCAAAAATTCTTACAAAAACCAAAGGCAAAATGCCAAATAGTTTATTTACATAAATATAGATAGGCCTATATAAATTTATATACATTTTGCATACATTTTGGTATAAACATAATCAATTTATAAAATTTTCATTAGACAAAATTATTTTTATATGTAAACACATGGAAATTTGCTAGACAAGATAACATAACCTCTCTCTAGACAGCCTCAGTGTTTGATAAGTTTGACAATAACATTCACTCAAAACAATAAATTCTACAAACAATGATACAGATATTATAATTTGAATACACAAATTATAAAAAATAAATATAACATTCCTAACAAAACAAGTTCACAATAACAGAAATAATCCCAAGTCACGCACTACGCCTATCACAATATGTCATTTTATTACACAAACAAGGCTGGTAAAACATAAGTTGCAAGTCAAAAATAATAACCTAATATAAGCTCTAAGACGTATTGAGTAGTACCAACAGAAAAATCTAAAATTTCTCTACCAAATACTGTAAAGCTCGGTTACAAAATATAGATGTAAGTAATCGATATATCATATTTAGTAAACTGCACTGAATGAAAAATGCGTTTGGTTACTACTTTGGTAAAATAGATATATCTCGCGATATATGACAGATAGAAAAATTTTAAAAGCACAGATCGAAAGAGAAAGAAAAATATTAAATAATATTGTCAACTTGTGGTATTTGGACTTTCATTTGGATTTTGCTAAACTTGATTATGAAAGATTGAAACATTATCTTTACAGAGATATATAATTCATTTCGATAAAATAATATTTATTAGGATAAAAGTTGAATTGAAAAAAATGTAATTTTTAGCATGTAAAAATGAGTTAAAATTTTTGATTTTGTTTAATTTTTTATATAAAAAACTATAACAGATAGGAGAATTTGAAAAGCACAGATCAAAAGAGAAAGATGTGATCTACAGAACAGTGTTTTGGTCGATATGTTTGACAGAAATATCGAATTGGGAATATTAGACAAAAATGAAGTAAGTTTTGTTAACAATTTGTCAGCACAAATCTTTGACGTTACGTATCAAATCTATGCAAACTTTAGCAATTTTTGGAATATTATTTATAACGTTTTGTGGTATTTTTATTAATTTTTTTGCATAATTATGCATCTACGGAACATTAGCTTTCCAACAGTATTTTATTTATTGCGATAGGACGATTGTAAGTTGGCGAAATGTTGAATTGTAAAATACGTGTTTTAATTGAACTATCCGTCATTCATCGACCACGTACGTGGATGTTTGCCAGATGGAGGGTTAAATTGTTCACTATCTGAAAGTACCCTTGTAAAATTTTGCTCAATGCTTCAACTATGTTTGGTCTACTTAAAATGAACCATCACAAAATAACAATTTAATCACAAACCATAACAACAAATCTAAGTACTGAACGTGAGGTGTAGCTTCAGCTATGACATGAGTGAGAGGGGATGAGTCTGGAATGGAGGGGAGAAGCATGGTTGGCAGGGAAGTACCGGCAATGCTACTATCACTGCTAAACACATCGATATGGCATTTGTCTTTAATAAACAAATATGTTTAAATAAATGTAGTTAACTGACAAAAAAATAAATTGTTAAAAATATATTTATTATATAAATTAATCGTTTAGCCTCTTAATTGTAAATTGTAAACTATAATTATATTTGTGCATTAAAAACTCTTCTGCTGTTGACATAAGTTAAATGCGCAAATATAAATGCCTGTTTTCATTATAATTTCATAACTATGTTATTCACAAAGGAATATAATTTTTGTTCTTTTATTTTGGTAATAAATAAAACTAATTTTAAAAAGTACAAACATTAATTTTAAGATTTTAATTGTTCATCTATGAGGCCCTTGAGTACTAAAAGAACAAAATAATTTATCGGTGGAAACATATTTTTATTTAAAAATTCACATATTCATAAAGAAGAAAATATATTGTTAAAAAATAATCAAACAATGTTACAAAGGCCTGTAATTTATGAGAAATTTAAACACTGGCTATTATTTATAAATATTGGTTATTATGTAGAACTTTACTACCATCAAACTTTTTCTTAAAATTATCACTTTCCATTGTTTAAATTTTTAAAAATCAACCACAGCAAATGTTTTAATATTAGCATATACAATAAAAACTGAGCGATACACTTTTTCTATTTCTCCCTCTCCCCAATCCAATCAACCACCAATCAATCACCAATTTATGGTGTTCTGCTCATCAACATTTATGCAGTTACGGCATAAATTTGATTAGGCCTACTCATTTCGGTGAGATTGGCAGATTAAGGTGGAACATACTCGATCTTTAATGAAACCCCATAATCAAAAGGAGTTAAATCTGATGAGCAAGGTAGCAAAGTAATTGGACCTGTATGACTAATTTACCGATCGGAGTTCCCGGACTTCTGTGAAAAACTTTGAACATTTAGCTGGTATTGAAGGAGTCCATATTGGTTATCTTCATCTAACTATGGAATGAGATCATTTCCAAGCATATCCAGATATATGATGTAATTATGGTGTTCTTCATGAAAAAGAATGGGCTTAAAATTTTCTGAGGGCACCAAAAATATCCACTTTTGGTCTTTTATGAACATGCTTTAAAGATACATATGGTTTTCGCTACTCTAGATTGTGCAGTTGTGGAATTTCACCTTGCCCAGAAAGATCTTTTTGTTTTCAATTCGATCTAACATTTCTGTACAGAAATTCGGACAAAGGACTTTGTCTGCATCAAGTATATGTTATACTATGGTATGTTTAAATGGCTTCAAGTGCAAATGTTGTTTTCTTTTTAATTTCATAACTATGTTTATTCATAAAGGAGTATAATTTTGGTTGTATTATGTCGTAGAAAGTATGCTTTATTTTGCTAATAAGTCAAACTAATTAAAAAAAGTACAAATTTATTTAAGCCTATTCTATGCTTTTACAAATGGAAATAGTGGCGGAATGACTCCATAAGACTTTTGCAAGTACTGTATATTATAAACTTTCAATTTAAATGAAGGTAAGATCTATAACCAAAAAAGTTCTATAATATTATTTTATAAATTAGTATATTTAACAAAGAATATTTGCAAATTAGAGATAATGTCAGTAATAAATGGAATAAACAGGCGGCATCACCTTGATAAATTGAATCTAAAGAGAATAGCTGAATTTATAAGTTATGGAGGTTTCACCGTATCGAGATTTTCAAGTTACAGATGTTAAGTATAATAAATTTGGCTTACAGAGTCTTTGAAAGAACTAAATAAATGTCTAGTAAGATTTAAAACACAAAAAGGAGGTTTAAGGCTTACAATTGTGTTATGTATCTGCTCCTTTGTCTTGTTCAAGAAGGTCAAGGTCATAAAACATTAAGTTACAGAGGACACACTTTACTAAATTGGAGTGATAGAGGAAAATATTTTGAATCTCATTATAAATAAAATAGTTA
Source organism: Aphrophora alni (assembly GCA_963513935.1). NCBI lineage: Eukaryota > Metazoa > Arthropoda > Insecta > Hemiptera > Aphrophoridae > Aphrophora > Aphrophora alni. The sequence continues at coordinate 59,477,475 of OY740765.1, read as the reverse complement.
TGTACATTTGTTTTTTTTAAATAAAGGGGTTTTTTGCATGAAAATTATTGAAATCTTAAAAGGTTAAAGAGGTTTAAATTAGTGAAGTTCTACTGGGCAATAAACATAATAATTTGGCAAAATAATTCATCTGTTGATAAAATTTTATGATTTTGTATGCATGTACATTTTTAAACAATGGATCTTGTATTAAGGTTCAGAAATGTGTTAACAATTTTAAAGTAAGCATTGGAAAAATCACTAGGGTTACAAAGTAAAGTCGATTACACCTCCCACAGTAATTTCCAGCAAAGTCAAGACTTAAAATATCAGATGTCAAGAAATCGGTCCCGCACAATGTGAAAAGTTAATATGTGTACATTATAACATAAAATCAGCAATACTGCTAGAATAAAATTCTTGAGCCATCAAAAATAAATAACTCACTTTACCATTTTAAATCAATTGGAATTAAGAAATCTTAAAATCAAAAACAAATGAGGAGAGAGGGAATTCGGAGAGAAATTGAGAGCTCATTCATACAAACCTGGATCAACAAACTAACATAACAACAATAAATTTAATAAAATCAAAAGTCTTAAAAACAAGACAAGCATATCAAATTAATCCTATAAGTTTGTGAAAATAATAAAAGTGAAAGTAAATAATTATATAAACATGTTTTTCATAACCTACCATATTAAAATGGTATAATATATGGGAACAATACTATTTTATTTATGTATTTTTTTAATTTTCACTGTATTACATCTGTTTAGATATACATTATACCTGCTTGTCTCAATACATATAATACAGTACAATGAAAGAAATAATTTAGATAGTTCATATTACAAAAAGATTCTAAATAAAGTGTACTAATAAGTTAGGGTATAATAAGTCATGTATGACCGCTAATCATTTCTACTACTTCTAGTTTGTCAAGAAATAACTTATAAAAAAAATACACATACCTATAAATAAATACACACAACAATACTAAACAAAAGCAATAAATACCCCGCAGAGGAGGTGTAGACTAGTTGCACCTAATAAGAGGGGGTTGGTGTCCCTCGCGGTCCCCAGTCAAACACTCACCTAACACTCACAACACATAAACTATCATCCATATAGACATATACAGTACCTTGTTTCACCTTTATACATTTTCTTACTTTCATTTTTACTTAAAGTTTTATCGCATGGGGGTGCAGACTATCTGAACCTATTGAGAGAGGTTTAGCGTCCTTGCGGAACCCGAGCTATACATGGGTGGAATAATAAAATATCTTCTCTGAATATACAAACACATACAACACTCATATAATTTTTACGTTTTGTAGAAGCTGTTATACTACATGAATCAGTGAAGATACATAAACACTCTACAACCATATATAGGGATTAGTTTTTGACTGTGCAGAGCCTTAGCGTGCCTGGGAGTGTTTACCAAAACAAAGCATGACGACCTTTGAATCTGGTAAGCTGATGTGAGCTTGCTCTGCCGAAAATGTATTGCGCAGTGTCTGTTCAGTAACCAGCCACTTTGGTCCTTGGTCAGGAAGTGTTCAGGATGGGGGAGGTGTCGGAGCCTCCCTCTCCAGTTGCAAGCCCATCCAGTCTAGTTAAAGAGGATACTCTGGGCCCCAGAGTTCTGAGGTTTGGAAATAATCAAAAATGATCCAAGTGTGTACCTGTTCCCAGAGTCTTATCTGGAACTGCGTAACACGATGTGCTGGTTAACTCATGCATGGCCTCTACTACAAATAACGTCAACTCGGGTTGTGCTGAGACAACAATCGGCATCATCCGAAGAGTCTGTTTTTGAAGCCAAGTAGATATAACGATTCAGCTGCTCCCAGATTTTTTATTGTCCGTCACAGCATTGAGAGGTTAGATCTGTCAAAAATCTCCCTCTTTGTGATTAACAAAGCTGTCACTGGTGCTGCAGGTAAATTTCGACCCATTCGAAAACTTCGAAATGGTACTTTATTGATACAGACTGACTCTTATAAACAGAGTCACTCTTTGTTGAAAATGACCTTCCTTTTCGATGTAGTTAACGTCTCTGTTGAACCTCACAAAGGTTTAAATTTCTCTATAGACACTATTTCCTGCCATGAACTATTGAATGAGAGCACAGAGGATATATTCCAAGAACTTGGTGAACAACACATTATTAACATGAAACATATTTATAGAACCGACAGTGGTGAGAAAAAACCAACAGGTTCTATTATTCTAACTTTAGGTACTCCAAATCTTTCGGAGCGAGTGTTTGCTGGTTTCTGCAGTTTAACTGTTAGATCTTACATTCTAAATCTAAGCTGTTATTTCCGATGCCAAGGATTTGGACATGTTAGCAACACTTGCTTTAAAGAGGATAGTGTGGCATTAAATGTGACAAAAGCGAAGGTGTAATATTGAAGCAAATTGTGATGGCAACCATCCTGCATATTCACTAAAATGCCCAAAATATAAAGTTGAGAATTCAATTTTAGAAATAATGGCTAAAGAGAAACTTTCCTTTCCCGAAGCTAGGAAAGTATACAAATGAAGAACTGCTTTACCTCCAACTATAGGTAAATTGTACGAAAATGCGACATCTGCCCCAGACCCGAATTCATGTTCATCATGTAAGGAACTGGGTGAGATGGTTCTTATACTTGCAGGTCAAATAAAACAATTAATTGCAGTACAAAACAGTTCATCTGCTAATGTCCCATCTAGTTCTAAAGGTGAAATTCTTACTAAATCTAATAAATCCATTGCGTCCAAAGCTAAATCTGTGCCTTCACAGTAAAAAAACCTGAAATTACCACTTGAAACTGGAGACTAATTAAACAAAAATCTCAATCTGTATCTGTTTTTTTCTTCAAAATCTTTGATTTTTGATAAATTTCAACATAAAAATACTTTAGGCTAGCCTAGTAGACCACTGGGTGTAACAACCATGTCTCTAGAAACCAAAAATAAGAGAAGGGCGGTTCCTCTAAACCCCTTCTAAAATTACCTCAGGCATCTGCAAAGCCTTCAACACCTGACGTTCCAGTTGTTGAAGTTGTTATGGAGCTTGACCCTGAGACTTCAAAAACTAAAACTAAAATTAAACCACCTGATGATTTTTCAAGTCAGGTAGGTGGAAAGAATAATACAAGTCTAAATTGTTAAAAGTTTGAATTGTTATTGAATAAATTATTAATTATCCTTTTCTTATTACTTGTTCATGTATATGATCAGAAATTAAAACTTAAATAGTGTGATACAATGGAACATCAATGGCGTGAGAAGTCACATTGAAGATCTTAAGGTTTTTGTAAGTGATATGTCCCCTTTAGTCATTTGCCTGCCAGAGACTCATCTCCATCAACCCCCATTCCTTTATTGTGACAGGGTTTTCAGTTTTTCGAAATGACTATGTCACTGCAGACAGAGCTAAGATTGGAATAGCAATACTTACCCACAACCCCATCTGTGGTATGTCTGTGAACCTTAGGACTTTATTGCAAGAAGTAGCAATAACGATCACTATACCATAAAAAATGACAATTTGCTGTTGCCACCTAATTACAGGTTTGAAGAAGTGGAACTGGTTTACCTGATCAGACAATTTTGATGGGAAATTTTAATGCTCACCACTATACTTGGGGATCAAACACCTGCAGCCCTAGAGGAAACCGCAGTGACAGGACTCGATCGAATTTGGATTTGATTGTGCTCAATGATAGTTCACCAACACACCTGGTGACTTCTACAGAGGTGGTTGGACAACTGTAGACTTATCATTTTGTAGCCCTAGTCTTGTCACTAAATTTGAATGATCCGTTCTAACTAACATCTACAATAGTGATCATAGTCCTGTGAAGCTTACATTTTCTGACTTCTCGCACCCAAAAGGATCATCCTCCCAGATGGATTTTGTGCAAAGCAAAATGGGAAAGTTTCACTGATAAATTGTATCACCTATTTATAATAATAACGTTCCTATAAACGAAGCAGTACATTCTTTTATGGATGTACTTCTTACAGCAGTGGACAACAATGTTCCAAAAACATATTGTTTTCTTTGATTGTTCCTTTGATCGGGTATTGTCCTTTTTGCGTTCTCTGAAATTTTTTGATAAACTCTAAAAAAATTCTACTCAATTATTGTAGTCATTTTACAGTTCGGTAATGTTATATTTAGTTTTCCTTTTAAATTTTATTCTTGGCAACTCATTACAGGGCCCCTTTTCCGCCCTGCAATATTTGTTTTTATTGTTGTTCATTGCATTTTTCATTGTTTATAATTGTTAACTTGTTACAGGGCCATTTTATAGTCATGTAACATGTTATGTTGTTGTTTATTTTTGTTTGTTAACTAGTTTTAGTCTTGTTATTCTTCTTAAAAATTGTATATTATTGTTTGTGTGTGATTTATAAGTATTAAGGTGGACCATCTTCATGCTGAATTTTGTGAAGGCGATAATGACTGCAATGGTTTTTGTCTTTAACGAGAAATATATATATAAATATTTTCTTGTCTTCCCATAAAAAAAAAAGCAATAAATATACACACAATACATACACGAGTAATGATTACACAATTTTTACATATTACATATTATATATATATATATATATCTCCTATAATAGATTCTTGTCTTGGAGGAATTCATTAATATCATAATATGAATTCAGCAATAATAGTTGGTTCTGTTCCTTTTTCCTTCAAAATAGGGCCTAGTGATATTTCTAATATTTTTATAATAGAATTTAACTTAAAGGACTTCTTTACAGTAGGATAAGCATTTGAATTGGGTACAACTTTCTGTTTCTTGTGATGTATACAATAATCTACAAATAATAAATATTTGTGACATTACATAAAACATAAAATTTCAAAGTGATGACAAAGTAAATTTTTTAAATAATTTTTTAGATGGACGAAACTTAGGTTTATTTGACATGATTCTGGGAATTTTTTGCTTCGTTAGGGTTTCCCTAGAGTATAATCCCGATTTAATTTGTGGAAAAAAAACTGAAATACACTATTTTTTCTTTGTCACCATTAAAAAATAAATAATGCATGCAGATAAATTTCACAAACTTTCTCAAGCAAAATGTGTAGCACATTTAAAAAAAGTCTTGGGTTAACAACCAAATCCTGGAAACACTATAGTTATAAAGTCTCTCTAATGAAAGATGACCGCTGTACATAAAATAATATGCAAATTGTTTAAAATCATAAAATCCTGAATACCTTTTTTTATTTTCATAACCAAAAAATTTTGTAAATGTTCAAATTTCCTAAATGAAAACTGTCCATATTAGTATTAGGAGAGATAGGCCTATATTAAATTATGTGAAAAAAAAACTTGTTTGTACAAAAAAAGTTTTATCAAAACCAAATTCTGTTCCAATTTTTTATGATTTTATTTAGAGTAAATCTGGATATTTATCTATATATGTGACAAAGTTTGTGTATTTTAAATTTTATTATGACTGTGTGAGAAAATATTGAAAAATTATTTCACTTTTTCTCATAATTGTAGGTCAAAATGCCGAACCCTACTATTTCAGAATTTTATTCTAAGTGCAATTTGCTGATTACTGGAGGAACTGGGTTTGTTGGAATTGCCTTAATCGAGAAGTTGTTAAGGACTCTCCCGGACATAGGAAATGTGTACCTACTCCTTCGTCCTAAAAGAGGAAAGGAAATCTCTGAGCGTTTAGAAGAGCTTATAAAAAATCCAGTATGTATCAATTTTAATATATCACAGTAATTTTTATGATTGTGAATCTGAGGAATCTATTTGATACCCGTAAGTGCAAAAAATGTTGGTAAATATTCATGCTTCTATGGGTAAAAATAGTAGATATCAGAACTGTTAACAAAAGTTTAAGTTATAGGCATGTTTAAATAGAGCCAAAACTTAGTTAAGGTTAAGCAGATCCTCTTATACAGTCTCGTACTCTTTATGTTTAAAATATACATTCTACATCTACAAAGAAATAATCATCTTGGGTGATCCTGTGTGTTTATATTAAATATATTTTGTATTTACCTTAATTGGTCTGTCTAAAATAATCCTTACTGGAATGTTATTTAGTTACTCCCGTTTCGTCTGCAAAGAGACATCATCATGCTTCATAGTTGTCACAATTATAAAATTACACACAATAAATACACGGACATTCAAACACAATACACAATTTAAAATTCACCAAATTTGTCACTTTAGTCATAATCAATGTTGGTTTTGGCCCGTGTGCATCTTGCTCTCAACCAGTTAACTGAATGAAATTCTTGATCAGAGAAAAGCTTGTCGAATATTATATTGAAGGCAAAGTTCAATTTGTCATTTAATAGAATGTCAGGATTGTGTTTATTGTGGTAATAAATTTGGAACTCCTCTAATATGTTAGATACTACTATAATCTATGATGTTCTGCATATTTAGATCTTTGGTTTAAATGATGTTTTATTGCTTGGTAGGTGTTCTTTAAATCTTTGTTTGAAACTTCTACCCATCTGGGGTGAATTTTAAATTGTGTATTGTGTTTAAATGTTCATGTATTTATTGTGTGTAATTTTATAATTCTGTCAAGTGAGAAGCCTGATGATGTCTTTTTGCAGACAAAACAATCCAGTAGCTAAATATTCTAGTAGTAGTATTCTTTGTAGCTAAATAACATTCAAGTAAAGATTATTTTAGACAGAAGGATTATTTTGTATTTTAAGGCTTGATATAAACAATCCAGAGGCTTGAAACAAAATAAATCATGTTTACATTCTCATCCAGGTTAATTTCTCTAAAATTATTGATTCGATTTGGCTTTAACGTTGGGTTTTAATTTGTTATGAAATTATAAGAAAATTCTAGTATAAACATAATGATTACAAATACAAAATAGTCCATAGATCAAAAGTTAAAATGTGTAAATTGTTTTAAGTTAAGTCAATTAAAGGTCTTTCCAAACTGTAATTGTTTTGTATGTGAACAATATTATTATAAGTTATTGATAGAAATGGCAGGATATATCTCAAACATAAAATTATGCTTTTGTAAAATATAGTTAATAAAATAAACTATTGAGATTTCAGCCGTGACAAAAAGTAGGCAACCACATTCTTATGCCGCAGGAATAATCAATACAGGGTGTTTCAAAAAGGACTATACAAATTTAACAACATTTAGAAATTTATTCAGATAAGTTACATAATTTTAATTTTCAATAATATGTATATATATACTAGCAGAGTACTCGTCCTTCGTACAGGGTTGACGTATATTTTTATTGTCTTCAAACGGACTTGTCTTTTTTGAGAAGACTCCCTTACTCGCACGCAGAGATTACATTGCCCTTGACTTAGCAGAACGTTGTAATAGGTTACTCTTTTTCCTTTTAGGCATTTTACTGTTGTTGATTCCAGCATGTTTGTTTTAAGTATGTGAAAAGAATTTAATTTACTGAGATTAAATCCCAATAAATAGGCCTATATATATATATATATATATATATCAAACTATAAACTTACCGATTATTGTCTTGAAAAACCGAGGGAAGGATGACATTTGTAAAGTATAACTAACCTTGAAATATGAATAACAACAAACATTTACTATCACCTGTTTAAATATGTTTAAAAGTGACTTTTACAGGTGATTAAAAACACATTTACTATCTGGTGATTAAGCCAAGTATATAATGGAGTATAGATAATTGAATGTTAAAGGAGTTTTCAAAGCCAGTGGGGTGGTGCCCTGATGGAATTTCTAAATAAAAATAGGCCTGTGTGTTAACCAGGGGACCCTAAGAATGTCCATGCACAATTTCAGTTCAATGGGTGTAGTTTTTACGTGATTGAGTAACACACACACACACACACACACACACACACACACACACACACAATATTAGATTTTTATATAATAGTGTACAAATTGCAATGAATCAAAAGATCCATTTGCTAGTTCAGAAAAAATTAGTTTTTGTAAAAATTAATTTGTTCGAATAAAACATCTGGTTAGTAAAGTAAAGCAATCCTGCATGTTACAAGTGGAATTTCTTATCTCAGGAGCGGCCTTCAACATGAAGTAAATGCCCAGCTTTGCATCCTGACTTAAGAAATTTCACATAAAAGTAATGCGAATTTGATGAAAATTAAACTGAGAGAAAAAGTTGATTTGAAGGTGTTAGGTTATACTTATCGAAGTGTACATCGAACACCTTCATTACGAAAATTTTCTAAAGTTTATGGGGAAAAAGTTATAGTCTGTTAAAGTTCACAAAAAAAAAAAAAAAAAATCGCTCAAAATCCTAATTTTATGTCATGTTTAGCATTAAGTTCTAAAGACAAGAAAATTCAAATAAATAAAAGTTTTACGAAAAAGTAATATTTCAGAAGTATATTTAAAAGAGTAAAGTTTTAAAGAAGATTGCAAGAAAGATAATGGGTAAAAATTAAGGTCAAAGTAGCCAAATTATTTAGTATGAAAAGTTAAAGGAAAAAAATGTAAAGAAAATCCGATTTTCAAATTATGGTTAAAGGTGATAAAAAACACATTATATCACGAAAAATATTAAAAATGAAGAGTTTAAACTCTAAGGAAATTTAAAATTATAGGAATTACAATTTTGTCATTTGTAAAACTCAGAGATTTTCATTTAAAAGGTGCGAAAAACGGAGGTGTTAAAATCAGTTTTAGCCAGTGCGTTTTCGACAGGAAACAATTCACAGAAGAAGCCGAAGTTGCGGCTAGGAACTTTTTGTGCATAAAAAACTAGATTGGGAGAATAAAAACTCAAGAAAGCATAGAGGTGTGAAAAGAAAATTCTGAAAATTTACGATATCGTAAGGTGACGAAAAGTTCGAGAAATAGAAGGCCTACGATCTTGGGACAGAGGTTGATCGACGAGGAAGAACGAGAAGAATCCAAATATGGCGTCAAGAATTGGTTTTCCCATATGAAAAAAGTTATGGGGAAAAGTCTGTAAACAATGGAGAATTGACCAAATGTTCTGGAAACTTCTACGCGTTGCGCATCACCGATACGCAGGCCGAGACGGGAGTAAGATGGACTGCTGCCAACTAAAATAAAATGATCTAGGGAAGTTGCAAGAATTAATTATATCAAAATTAATAAATAATAACTAAGAAAATGATGAAAAAAAATTATAAAAAACTTAAATAAATATATGTTTGCATACATTCCCCTAGGATGAAGCCGAAGCGAGGAAAATCCAGGAGGATCGTACAACTGACCTTTATGAAGAAAGAGTAAGAAATTGGTACCAAAGGGATGGTACGAAAGGGAATTTTTTTCTATAAAACTGGGTAGCAACGTTCTCCAGGGCTCTCAAGTGAAATGAAGATTTCAAGTGTAAGGTGAAACTCTGCCAGTTTGAAATTTGATTTTGGCATTAATTATTTGTAAAACCCAAAGTTAGCGCAAGACAGTGTCTTCGCGGGAAAATCTTCGAATTAATACCAGTTAAAATTTTTATATTAAAATCGGTTCGACAAGTGAGTGTCGGGAACCGGAAATTTAATTTAATCAATATAATTGCGATAATCATATCCAGTGTATCAAATTTTTCATAAAAAAAAAAATAATAATAATAATAAAAAAATAAAATAAATAAATATAATATAAAACGAATTTAAAGTGACCGGAAAGCAGTTTCCTGGAAGGAAAATATAAAGTGAAGTGAGCAGCATCATTCCACATCATATCCAAGGCAAGCAAGCAGAATCGGCGGATTCCAGGCGACGGCAAAGTCTCCCGGAAAACGAGGTTTCTTCAGCAGACGGCGAGGAATTCTAGGGCATCGCTTACCAAAGGTTTGGAGTCTACAGCCTGTTTGTTAAAAATAACACCCCACGCGAGTTTTAAAAATTATCTGAGAATTTCTGAGTTGAGCACATAATAATTTTGTTAAATTTTGCTTAGATTTATTGCCTCTTGCTCTGCTATAGGTTAAGAGTTAATTTTAGTTTTGAGTAAATTTTAGAAATGAATTTTGTTTAATATTAAAGTGTTTGGAGTTTTGTTTAAATTGTAAGGGAACAATTGTTACAAGTGTAACAGTCAGAAACATTTTATTGAAATTGTAAAGTTTGTTGGAAACATAAAAGTTGCAGGAAATAAAATTTTATTTTTGTTCACAACATATATTTTATTAATTGTTATCCTTTATAGAAAAGCAGAGGGAAATCATTCTAAATTTAAGGTGTTCTTTTTCAGAGGCAATAATCCCATTGTTCTATATCTTCTTAGTGATAAATTGTGTCCAAATTCCAGTATACAATTTTTACAGATCCGGAGACAAAAAACCTACGCTCCAGAGATTTTGAATTGTTAAGATAAGGGATAAGTAAATGTGGAGCTAGGCCGGAGCAAAACGAAATAAAATAAATACAATAGCTGGAAGAGATTTGAAAAAATAACTAATTTTGTGAATATTTCAAAAATTGTCTCTTTTCTGCCAACACGACAATGCTAAGGTAAGTTGAGTGTGTTACAATACAGTAGAACCTCTGTTAACCGGCCTCGGATTAACCGGTCCTCGGATTAACCGGCCTATATCGTAGTGTACTGGTTGGATGAGAGTTTCTGAAAATAAATTGTAATTGAAACACCAAAGCGACGATATCAAACGACTTTGTCGATAGCAGTATCCCATTGTCGGCGGCATAAAAACTCCGCGGCAGCGGCGAATCAAACGATTTTGTCGATAGCGGTATCCTATTGTCGGCGGCATAAAAACACCGCGGCATTGGCACCCGTCGGTATAGCAGACATACACCCACAAAAACGTTTGATGGGCCGCTTTTTTTCCAAGAATCATTTTAGTATACATTATGGAAAATATAACATTTCTTTTCAGTTTTCGGAAGCGTGTGTTGGTTTCGTTTGAGACGTGGTTAAATGTGTCAAAATACTTTGTAGTGTTTAATTTTTTCATGTTTGGTGTATAATATACATAACTTATAATATATACGATACATTTATGTACAATAAAATGAGTTGCAATAACATCTTAATTGCATAATTCTTAGTGCTACCCGATTAAATAAGCTTTCTTTGAACGAAAACCGTTTTTTCACGGGAACCTCGGATTAACCGGCCCGGGTGTCAGTCCCGACTACACCGGTTAAGAGGGGTTCTACTGTATATAATAATGGGTTGAGAGGTGACATTTTAAAGTAAAACACATCAACCTTTTCATTAAACAGTCATTTATGTTTGATGTGACTACCATTTGTGATACGACAGACATCCTACCTGAGGTCAATTACATGGCAAACTAAAGTCAGCACATCGGGCATCATTTATGCAGTTACAACATTAATTCGATTTCCCAGTGAGATCGGCAGATTAAGGTGAAAATACTCGATCTTTAATGAAACCCCATAAGAAAAAAATCAAGTGGAGTTAAATCTGGTGAGCGAGGTAGCAACCAATTGGCCCTTTACGACCAATCCATCGATTGGAATTCCCGGACTTTTGTGCAAAAATGGGGTGGAACCACGTCTTGCTGGTAGTGAAGGAGTCCATATTAGTTATCTTTGTTTAACATGGAATAAGATAATTTCCAAACATCTCCACATATATGATACCATTTATGATTTTCTCCATGAAAAAGAATGGGCCATATGCTTTTCATTTTCTAAGGACATAAAAAATATTCACTTTTAGACTTGCTGCAAAGATACGTATGGTTTTCGCTATCTCAGATTTTGCAGTTGTTGGAATTCACCTTGTTCAAAAGATCTTTTTTGTTTTCAATTCGATTTAACATTTCTGTACAGAATTTTGGACGAACGACTTTGTCTGTATGAGGTATTTGTTGTACTTTGGTATGTTTATATGTCTTCAAGTCCAAATCTTGTATTATGTGCCAAAATTTTGTATGTGATATTCTAGTGTCACGAGACATGCAACACGTTGATTTCTTAGGCAAAACTTTGCCTGACGTTCCACAGCAGCATCACAAAGTCGCAAGCAAACTTTTGATTTGCCATGTGGTACAGAATAATCAGTCTCAACCAATTTTTGGTGCTAAGAGTAAATTGTAGTCCTACTTGGAGGATCCTTTCTATACTGGGTATGAAAATTCTGTTAAACTGTAGTTGTATAATTTTGTGAAACCAAAACACAGGGAGTACGTTCAGTACCAGTAAAAGTAGCCATTTTTAACTGCAACAGTGGTGGCACTTCTGGTGATTGCATTCAGTACTGCGTGAGTTAAACTTGGTGCATTTTGATTTAAAATGACACCTCAGCTGAGTATGTGTTATCTGAATAAATTTCTACATGTTTTTGAAGTTGTGAAGTCCTTTTTGAAACATCCTGTATACTATACGATGAAAACACTCATAAACAAAAAAAATTTATATGTTATGTGCCAGGGTTTCTACTGTCAGTGAAAACCTGAAAAGTTGGGGATATTTGTGAATAGTTTCATAATTGTGTCAATTTATAAAACTTTACATAATGAATTAATATATTTTTGTTGTTCATATTGTATTAAAAAAAATTTTTTTTTTTTTAAATAATACTGAAAATTTTCAAATAATTTTGTAACAGAAAATAAATATTCAAATATAATTTCTTCATGTTGCTTTTCATTTTAAGAAAAAGTTGCCATAAATTTTAAAATGCCGTCCATTAAAAATCTTATTCCAAACCTTTGACATTTAAAAAACTTTGATTTCACCATGTGAAACCATGTCAAAAACGAAATGCACATTAAATAAAATATATATGATTTTTACTTTTTGAGAATTAAATAAATAATAAATACAAATGCAGTTGTCAATCCAAAAATTCACTTACACTGTTAGATGGATGAATAGATATTTTAATAGTAAATTTTTTATTTAAGACCACAATTTTTATTTTTATTTTTATATTCTTAGATATTTGATCGACTGAAAGAAGCTCATGGGAATGAAAGATTTAAAAAGTTGGTGGCCGTAGCAGGTGATGTTGGAGAAGAAAACTTAGGTCTCAGTGAAGAGGACAAACAGCTATTGAGAGATAATATAAATATTGTGTTTCACTCAGCTGCAACGTTAGACTTTGAAGCCAGTCTCAAAACTACGGTGAACATTAACCTTCTGGGAACACGTAGGGTTGTTGGACTTTGCAAAACAATTACAAACTTTAAGGTAATTTAAGTTGCATTATTGGGAGGAAATGGGCGATATTTTCTCTAGTCTTCATTCAATTGTCTGACTGTATTGGTCTTAAATGGGCTTCTATCATTTAGGAAAGGTTTTATTTTTCCTGTGTAAGTGAATCATTGCAAAACAAATAAAGAAACATTGCAATAATTTTCTCATATACCCATTCTTTAAACCGTAGTGTTCGTCTCCATCTTATCAAGAAAGATGATTTCAGTTAAAAGATGAACGTAAATCATTAGCACTGTTTTAGTAGCTTGAATATCTTGAAATTTAATTGATATCGATCAAATTTGAGAGAATGTGAAGGTTAATGAACCAAACCATTTGCTAGGCTGAAAATATAAAAAAATTAAGGTTCCTGAGTAAATTGAAAATTTTTAATTTACCTAGTTTATTAAAAAAATGGCTCTTAAAGTTTTGATAAAATTTTGACCAACTATATCCCTAAAAAACGAATTAGTTTCTATCATATATCAAAAATGCTGGTTTAGAAATTGTTGATAAAGAACAACAAAAAAACACCTATAACATTGTTTTAAAAGACATTATTTTTTCCAAATATACTCTACACATTTCAAATAAATTGTGGTAAAATGTGACAATCAATAGCTACAACCAATGACACAAGTAAAAGAAAATATGTTTCTAGAGTAATTAAAAAATAATAATGAAACTGGACTGTCATCATTAAATACTTGATGATATCATCAAATACAATGCATTTTAAAAATGAAAAAGCTATATTCTCATATTTTGTGTTAATTTGTATACACATGATTGAGAAAGTTTGTGCATCATTTATAGAAGGAAGTAAAATTCATTTCTAGTTAGTTGTAATATCATATATTTTTGTTTTGTTTACAGGGTCTATTGCACGTGTCTAGTGCATATGTAAATGCTAACCTTAAGAATGCTGATGAAATTATATATCCTGCAGTAGAAGATACTGACAAAGTTATCGAGTTAGCAACATCTCTTGGTGAATTAGCTTTAGAGGAAATTACACCAGTGTAAGTATCAGTTACTGTAATTTTAACACTACCCCTTTGTTTGGAGACCAACTTTTGATATATTTGAAGTTAGAATTATTGCTAAAAAGTATTGATGTGCGAGTCCACAAAATTTTGAGCCGAGTCCAAGCTGAGCCTAGGGCTCGACTCGAGCTGCTTGAGTTTCGAACAATGACTGAAAAATTATCAAGTCTTCGATTTTTTGAGTCTGGCTCGAATGTTTGAGCTCGGCTCGATTTTCTGATCCTGGTTGAATTTTACGAACTTGGCATGGTTTTCCAAGTAGACCTTGTTTTTAGGAGCCTGGCTTGGTTTCCGAACAAGGTGCAAACTGATGGAATAATACTGCAATAAACACGATAAAACTTGAACTAATAAATGAGAAAAAACAGTCAAAATGTAATCGGAAACAGATATAATTGATATCGGAAATGAAACAAAACACACAGATAAGATATTTATCTTTAGTCACCCTTCTCATGAGAGAAAAACAAGTTTTTATTAACTTTGTTGTTAGCTGTTAAAGTTATAATAGGAAATTAGCAGGAGAAAGGAACTAAGCAGCCTTAAGGTACGTTTCCTAAGAAGCGCCTGACGCACACTGCTGACGCGTACTTTTGAAGCGTTAGTCGTGTGTGGCCCTGTAAAGTGAAGTGTTGTAAAATGAGTGACCGTGATATTTTATTACGCCTATTAATGCTTGAAGAAATTGAAGAAGAAGAAATTCTATTAGAACAAATGATGCGTGAGGGTAATGCTGAAGTCCATACCTTATTTAAAAGAAGGAAAGATGAAGGTTTCTTTGCAAAACTTATCAATCAGCATTTACTGCAGGATGACAAAAAGTTCCGGGAATTTTTTAGGCTAAACGTCGCTCATTTTAATTATGTTTTGGATCTTATAAAGGTTGATATTAGAAAAGATTCTTCAAACAGATATCAGTACCCTATCACCCCTGAAGAAAAACTGGCTGTAACTTTACGGTAAGCAAAGAAAACATATCTCTGTTACATAAGTATATATTAGAGCAGCGATTCTCAACCTATACATTGTTAATAAAAACCTTATTATTACGGACATTTGCCATCATTTGTGTATGTGAGTAAATACACGATGTTTGTATTTATTCACATACACAAATGATGGCAAATGTCCGTAATAATAAAGTCTTTATTAACAATAAGAATCCATCATTAAGTAATAAAATCAAAACCAGACTATGCATTGTTATTGTATGAAAATTATGATTGAAAATTGTGTCGCAAATACTGAAAGGTTGAGAAACGCTGTATAGAGATATGGGAGAATGATAAATTATATATGAACAATTCGAACAAAAATGGCAATTTCCTAATTGTGTCGGAGCGATCGACGGAAAACATGTGCGAATATTTTGTCCTGCATGAAGTGATTTTTTGTACTTCAATTATAAGCAGTTCTTCTCCATCGTTTTGCTTGCTGTAGTTGATGCAAACTACAAGTTTATCTTCACTGATGAAGGGGACAGCGGGATTTTTGATAAAAGTAATCTTGGGAAGCGATTTAGAAGCGATACTATGTTTCCACCACCTCGTAAGCTGCCAAATTCGGACATTGTGTTGCCTCACGTGTTTGTTGGTGACGAAGCGTTTCGGCTTCATACACATATGATGAAACCTTTTTCGAAGCCCGTCGCAAGTGCTGAAAATCAAAAAGCGATTTTTAACTACCGTCTTTGTAGGACTCGTGGAGTTTCTGAAAATGCATTCGGTTTACTGTGCCAAATTTTTCGCATATTTTACACCCCCATTGCTTTGAAGCCAGAGGACTACTGATCACTTAATAATCGTTGCTTGCTGTCTGCATAATATGCTTAGAGATGCATTTCTTGAGACACAAAATAAACCACATTATGAACCAGATCCTTCCGATCCTCCACCATAAAGAAATTTTACACCACTTGCAAAGTCTGGTGGCTTTGCAAATGCTGATGGGTTTTATGTGAGAGATTCATTTATTAAATACTTTAACAGTCATGCTAGAGCAATAGCTTGGCAGAATAATTATGTGACTAGAACTAACTAATTGCCATGTGAAGTTTTATTTTATTTTTTAATGATCTGCTAAACTAAAAATGTTATCAGTACAGACCGAATTTTTAAGCACAGTCATAAATCTTGTTTGCTACTTACAATAATATTGTTTTGTTTGTGAACGATGAGTTAAAAAATATGTATCACATATAACATGTATACAACAATGTAAATGGTATGCATAAAATAATTCTTATGATAAATATAAAACATAGTAAGGATAAATAATATTGTCTTACCTGATTTCTTTCTAGATACACTTTCCACTAGTTTTTCATCACCAACACTTGAAAACACTAGTTTGGAAGTCATTTTACACGAGTGCGTCTGCGTTAGTACTGCTCAAAGAGAGATCTAGACGCGCGGCCCATTCCAACTCCAGCCGCTGCGCACACAGTGACGCTTCTAAGGCAATGGTTGCATTAGATTTCATAGTAGCAGTATACCACGTCAGACGCTTCTTAGGAAACGTACCTTTAGTGTTGTCCCCACTTGTCCGATTCAAATGTGACGACTAAATGTCAACACGCATAACTGAAGACATAGGGAAACCAAATTGTTTCCATTTTATAATAGATTTATAACAACAGCCAAATAAGAAAATCTGATTTCAAAATTATAACTCTTATAGAAAAATTGTATTTATTGCATTATGCTAAATTTCAAGAAAGTTGAGAAGTTAATAAATAATTCATGTCGTTTATCCAATAGTACGTGTCATTAATTAATATTGTCAAATTGCTTACCATGGGGGCTTTTATAAAGCGGAAAAAAAATATCACGAGTGGGGGTAGTAAATATAGAACCTTACATTATTGTTAGAAGGGACGCAATAAAAAAGTATTATCATCTAGAAAGTGAATAGCCCAGGTAAAGCAGCGATTGTGGTGGAGAGGTGAGGAGAGATAATAATTATAGGCAGGAAATGAACTTTACTGATTCTACACAAGGAATATAAACGCTAAGTAGAAAGTTTTATTTAAGAAAATGAGATTGAATTATTAAGTTATACTTGTAACTCTTAGTATTTTTATATTTCATTATAAACAAATCATTTGGAGTCTGGGAGTGGTGATTTATCTGTTTGGTTAAGTAAAAGAAAATCAGTCTGGTAAAAAATTAAAATTTTAACAAAACTCTTGCTTTACTATGGAGAAAATTTTAAACTACCGAGTGTGAATTGTGGTATAATATTTTATATGAAATATAAATATATAACAAATAATTCAAAATATTGTATAAGAGTAAAATTATGTATTGAGAATTGAACTATTGAGAATATTGGGAAGTTTGCTACGTAATGAACGAAACCATCCTGAAAATACTGTGGTTAAAATAAACACTACTAAACGTGAATAGATTGGTTTTGTTGTGAAAAAGTGACAATTGTCTTATTGCCAAATTCTCAAAAAAAAAGATTGTAAGGAGTAAGGATATGCTCTATTTATAGTAGGACAAAGTTTTAACTTCGAGCAATATTAAGATGTACAGTTGACGATTTTGTGTATAGAAGGGGTGGGGAAAGTCTAATGGTATAACTTTTAGAAAGGGAGAAAAACACATGACTCATGCCTTCTATATCACAACAGTTGCATCTGATCTTTGTATTATATAGAGTCAAAATAGTTTTGGTATTTTGTTACATTCTAGGTTTGTTTATAATGCATCAACATAGATCAATTAATTAATCTACTAGGCCAGGGAGTATCATTACAAAGTCAAAGAAGGTGTATTATTGTAAATGTCTTTAAAAAGGTTGTAGAAGAAAATCAGAAAATCTCAAAGAATAATGTTAAACACAGAGTTGCTGACTTATATGGAATACCATTAATTACGGTAAAAAAAATATTAATAGAATTGTGGACAAAATGAGACTTTTTCAAGAGACCTGAAAAAACCCAAAGACGGTTAGCTAAAAAAGTAAATATTGATAACTTTCAGAAAAGCGTGTCAAGAAATATAGTTCATAATTAATTTCCATTTAGAATATAACAAACTACCGTATTCAAAATCACTAATGAGAGTTTAAGAACTGAACACTTAGAACTCGCATTTAATTTTGTTACCAGGGGACTTAAATTTAAGAAAGGCGGAACCAAAATGGTAACAATGTTTAGAAATTTAAAAAAATTAAAAAAACAAAAACAAATTTAGTGATTAACAAGGCTCAAGTTTATTTAAACAAAGAAATTTCAACGTTTCAGATTTTAACATTTACATCTGAGAAAGACATCCTGAGACAAAATTATCATAAACAGCTTATGATTAAACAATCTTATAATTAGTAAAGTTATATGCCCTTAATACAAAATATTATAATTTAAATAAAAAAATTTAGTCAATAGATTCTGAAAATTTATCCCCCCTTTTAGTTTATATATTTTATCGTTACAAAATTTAACAAAGACAATGAGCACAGCTTAACAATCAGCAGGATCATAATTAATCCAAAAAAAAAAGATTATATGCCCTTAAATGTAAAAATTACAAAAATAAAAAAGATGAAAAGATACTGATTTTTATTCCCCCCCCCTTTTAACTTTATGAAATGATAGCTTTCTAAAACAGTTACATAATATTACTTATTTTATAAATTTCTTAAATGCTATATTGGCCAATAAATATATCTATGTTTTAGCTAAAGAATTTATTATGAAATGTGTAGTTTATTTTAAAAGAAAAGAAGGAAATTTTGAATATTAAATTTTTAAATTGACGTCAATTGTTTTAATTTAGAAACTAACCTCTGGGAGGTTGTTAGGACCGAAAGTTTGCATGCAGGCTCCACCCAATAATTTTTTTATATATTTTATAATTAATTACACAAGTCTACATCTAAAAGAATGTTTTTAAGAAAACATATTCGCTGAAATAAATTTTAGGCACATATACAATATGAGTTTAATTAAAGTTCTATAAAGTTAGTTTTTTTTTTTTTTTTTTTTTTTTTTACATCACTTTTGTGCACATGAAACTGAAGCTATGTTGGATAAAACGTGTTTTGTTAACAGGACGAAACTTGTCTAGATCTTTCGCTGTGTTTCTTCTACCAGCATATTAGCTATAGCAAAAAACATGTTTTTTAGTGTCTGTACAAAATCAGACATGTTTTAGCATTAATGTTCATTATTAAAGAAAATATCTGGTTATTTGCCAAAATTAAAGAAAATTGATTGTATGGCAGAAATTCGTTAAGATTGAACTTAAAAGCTTCTTAGATGATTATAAATCTATATATATATATATTTAATTTGTTTGAAACAAAGCTTGTATAAGACTTGCAAGGATCTGCACAAGTCTGTAAAACGAAATTTTCTGATTTAGAACAGATTTCTCCAATTGTTTTATATTTGACATGTTCTATAAGATATTTCGATCGTTAAAGTTCAACATTAGTTTGCACTTATTTCACATAATTGTTCCAAACTCAAAATGTGCCTTTACAAGATTTTGTAAAGTATGTTTTAAGAAAAGTAAATTTTTATAATCATTCAGTTTCAAAAGAACATTGAATATTAAATAAAACATGAAATACATATTTTAAAGAATACATGATAATTAATAAATTATTTTAAGGCATTAACAAAATTTTAAATATGAAAAAATCTGTAAGGTTGAGTACCTGGAAAATCCTGTCGCAGTTCACGTAAGCTTGTGCCGTGCAAACGAAAATTTACTAAACATTATAGAACTATAACGCACAAAACTTGTAGATTAACATTGCCAAAAAACTGAGGTAGAAATTTTGAAGTCCAAGAAAGAAATTTATCTCTAACGTAGCTAAATATGGATGTCAGACATTGTGTGACTACAGGTAGACTCGCATACCGGTATCAGTGAAGATAGGCTCTTGCCGTCGTACTTTACCCTCTAAAGTCATATGATCATTAGTTTGGGATAATCTCGCCGGGTGGCAGCATCTGTCAAGCGACGGAAGTTGGATGTGGAGAACGAGTTTATGAAATTTATTTTGCAGGATGGATTTTTAGAGTTTGAATGCTACAGCTCTCCCCCCCCGAAAGACGGAGTTAGAGTGGAAAAGAAAAGGGGCCAGAAGGGCCCCCCGCAAAATTTAGAAAAAGGAGAGAGAGAGTGTGCTTGAAGGGGTAAAAAAAAATTTCTCTCAGACAGGTGTTTTAGACCTCGAGATAAACAAAAAAAAACTTAAGACTAACATGCATAGCGAGTGCCACATTATCTATATGTAGTTCAACAGAACCGGTCAGTATACCTTCACCAAGATAAACAACAAAGAACAAATACACCAAACTTAACTATTAAGGAAATGGACTCACTATGTCCTCGTCCGAAGACGTTATGGTGACGAAGAAACAGAAGAGTTCATGACGCTCTCTATATTCTCGTCGCATCGATTACACCCGCGGAGTGCTCGATGTCAAGATATGTCTAGATAGGGAAACATGTCAGGTACATGTAGCGGCCATTGCCGTAAAGTGGAACCTCATAGTTGATCAGACTATGGGTTGAAAAGCGTCAAGTCCGGGAAACAGTGAGATATATCACTGGACAAGGAAAAATCAATATCTCTTCGCCTGCAACCATCTATACTGATTACGGCACGGAGGGGCTCTAGGAGAGCTCAGCCCACCGATGCCCAAACATACAGATGTGCATTTGGCTTAGAGGAAATACGGCTTGGTTCCGTATTTTATTATGTTCTGCAGTGCACAGAAAGAAGACTACCAGATGACAATTTGTGCGGGCCAAAAAAGATCAGAAAGAAAATTAAATCGTAAAGGAGAAGGTTCTAGAAGTTTGTTGATATTTATTTTATATGATGAGGTTTGAGTTGCTCGACGTGTGCTTTTTTAATGAAGCGAGGTGAATTGGCGAAAGAAAGCGCAACGGTAACTGGAGTAAGAAAATCAATGATCCGGAAGGGACCTGACCATCGAGGCATCAATTTAGCAGCTCGCTTGTCTATGGCAGAGCTAAGAGGGTGTGTTTTACACCAGACAAGATCGTTGATTTTATACAGATGAGGCTTCCTGAATTTGTTATAGGTCTTTTCGGCCTTTTGGTGCGCTTTCATTATATTGTCTTTGGCCTGGCGTTAAACTTGTGATGGATTAGTATTAGGTTTTGGAAGGAGATCGTGTATGTTCCAGCTGAGACTCAGTGGTGTATTGGGGAGAAAATTAAAAAGAATGCTAAAAGGTGTTGCTTTAAGAGTCTCATGATGTGCGAAATTGAAGGCCAGCTGAAGCCAGCAAAGGGAGTCGTCCCAAGAGGATTGATTTTTGGAGTGATAGGCGATAAGGGCTGCCTTAAGGTTTCTGTTAAGTCTTTCCGCATTATTAGGTTGGGGGTGATAAGGGGATAAAGTTGCATGTTTAATACCGCGAGAAAAACAAAAGTTGCGGAAGACATGTGATACAAAACATTGTGCATTGTCAGAGATTATTATCTTTGGAAAACCGAAATTTTGAAAGATGTTTTGGCTTAAGGCCTTAATTGTACTGTGGGAAGTTGCATCTCTGACGGGCATGAGCCAGGTGAATTTTGAGAACTGGTCAACTGCGACCAGTATCATGTTATAGCCCTGTTTTGTCCTAGGAAGCTGTCCGACGTAGTCGATATGTAATTTTTCCATGGGACGATTGGGAACCGTTGAGGCAAGGTATCCTAATTTGGAGTTGTGAGCAGGTTTGCTTACAGCGCACACCGAACAAGCTCGCACTTTAGAGGTGACATCCTGTTTTAAAGTTGGCCAATAAAAATTCTCCTTTACCTTAAACAAAGTTTTAAGTATTCCAAGATGACCACCCACAACGGAGTCGTGATGGTAATTAATCACCAGGTCGACTAAGGACTGAGGTAAATAAATTCTGGTGGGCTTTTCCAAATGATTTTTCAGGCAAAGAACACCTTTACTTAAACAGTACTTCTCCGAAGAGATGTTCTGTTCAAGATCGGCAATGATATTTTTCAAAATAGGGTCGGCCTTCTGATGAGTCTGGATGTCATGAAAAGCTAGAGGAAAATTTGTGAGGAGACTGGTACACGAAAAGGTGACATTTTCTTCGTTGAAATTTTCCGGTTCAAACATGCGCGAGAGGGAGTCTGCTATGATGTTCTGAGTTCCTCTTATGTGCGCTACCTTAAATTTCAATGAAGTCAACTTGGCAATCCATCGGCCTAATTTACCAAGTTGACGAGGACGTGCTAAAAGCCATGAAAGGGCTTGGTTGTCGGTTTCTAATAGGAATTCCCGATGTTCTAGATATTGCCTAAATTTCTCCACTCCAAAAACTACTGCTAGGCATTCGGCTTCATATGCAGATGAGGCTTTTCTTTCTGCAGGTGTTAAAGTACGTGAAGCGTACGCTATGGGCTGTCGTGAGCCGTCAATTTCTTGGAGTAGAACTGCTCCAAGGGCCACCGAGCTCGCATCCGTTTGCAGGATGAATGGTTTGGCGAAATCGGCCATCCGGAGAACCGGAGGCTGTGTTATTGCCTCCCGAAGATGTTTAAAAGCTTTCTCTTGTTCAGCTTGCCAAGAGAATTTTTGGCCCTTCCTCCGAAGCAGATTTAGAGGCGCAGCGTGCTCCGCGAAATTTGGAATGAATTTAGCAAAGAAGTTGACCATTCCAATAAATCTGGAAACGGCCTTAGGGTTCTTGGGTTGCGGAAAATTTCTAATTGCTTTTGTTCTAGATGGGTCGATTTGCACGCCACGAGAAGAAACTAGGTGTCCTAAAAAGCTTATCTCATTCACAGCGAAACGGACCTTATCTGGGTTAACAGTCAAGCCAGCCCGCCGCAAACGAGTAAGGACTTCGCGAAGATGTTTTTGATGCTCTTCCCAAGTTTTGGAGTAGATGACTAGGTCATCCAGATAATTAAAAATGAATTTGAATTTGATGTCATGGAAGACCTGATCCAAGAGTCTGGTAAGCACTTGGGCACCAGTACAGAGTCCGAAAGGGACTCGAGTAAACTGATAAAGCATCCAAGGAGTACAAAAGCTGGTAATTTGTTTGGACTTTTGAGACAAAGGGATTTGATGATAAGCTGAATTTAGATCGAATACTGTGAAATATTTGGCACCGACAAACCAGTTAAAACTTTGATGTAAATTAGGTAGCGGCACCGCTTCGACGACGATGTTTTGATTGAGCCTCCGATAATCAATCACCATCCTTGTTTTCTTTTCGGGATGTTGAACCAGAAAAACAGGGGATGCATATGCCGACCGGCTGGGTTCTACTACTCCTGAATCTAACAATTCGTTGATGTGTTCGCGGAGGTATTCCATTTTGGGAGGTGCCAATTGGTATGGAGAACACTTGACCGGAGTGTTGTCCTTCAGTTGAATATCGTATTCAACTAGATGTGTTAGACCTAACCTTTTTGTGAGTACCTGAGGAAAATCATTAATTATTTTTTGAATGGTGTTTTTATCGTTCTTTTGAAGATGACCTAAAGGATCAGGAGCAGTAGATTCAGATGTTGTGGACACTATAGGTTTATACGCAGAATTACTAAAATTACATAGAGGAAAAACAATAGACCTTGAAAATTTGAAATAGAAGTTTTTTGCTGAAAGATCAAGTACCAGTCCCGTTTTAGATATGAAATCTGATCCGAGGATCAGAGGACACGACAACTTATGCGCCACCAGAAAATCCACATTCCAACTACAATGTTCCATTTTAAGATGAAGACGACAAGAGTAGGAAATGGGCAACCTTTTTCCAGAAGCCGTGACACAATCAGCCTTCACCCTGGTTATGGATTTAAAAGCCTTGGTGTTCTTTAATTTTTTAAAAAGGGCTTTAGAAATGACGCATCTTACTGAACCGGAGTCCAGCAGAGCCTTAACTTTAATTTGCCCAAAAGCTACTTCCACCAAAGGCAAAAACTGATCGTTCAGACTCCTAGATTTGAGAGAAATATTATTTTTTTTTTGAAGTTTGTAGTTGGAAAGCTTAGAGCTGGAATAGGTTTGCCTGGACCTATTCCGTAGAGAGAAGAATTTACAACCCCAGATATAATGACCGGGTATGCCACAATGATAACAGATGGGAGTAACGTAATTTTGAATTTTATTGCCGAAATTGTTTCTTCTTAGATAGGAAATTGAATTTAAATTTTGAAAAAATGGTTTATTAAAGAAATGTGGTTTCAGGTTATGTTTAAATCCGATGTGGTTGGTTTTAAAATGGGAGACTGGCCTGCGCCTGTTTTTGGGAGGGTATTGCCTTGTTGGAGGCCGGTTTCGACATTCTGGGCTTCTATGCCCCGGCTGTCCGCAACTGTAACAGACCACTGGTCTTGTAGGTCTAAAATCAGTACTTCTAACTTCGGGTCTCACTAATGGAGCCCTTTGCCTGTCAGTATACATGACATTATTGACATGTGCGCAGAGTCGATCTAAGTCTGCAAAATTTTTAGGTTTGGCAACAAAAACTAAGCAGTTGCGGACCTCCGGAGACAGTCCCTCCAGAATGACGTCCGTGACCTCCAATTCGGACTTATCTAAATTTAAAGTTTCTGCAGCCTCTTTAATTTGATTAACAAAAATGTGCACCGCCTCGTTAGTCTTCTGGGGCCTATAAAATAACTCCTGTACTAGAGAAGCCAACCTTTTCGAAGGTATAAAGAGACTTAAGGCCTCTTTGTGAAAAGTTTTAAATGTCTGATGTCTAATCAGACATGAATTTAAAGGGCCCTGAGCATAGGGCATCAGAACATTATTAATGTTTAAAGCTACGTCCGGGTAAGTTTTGACTATTTTTAAAGCGATTTTAAAAAAAATTAATAATTTATCAAGGTCGAACCCATCTGTCTGAGGAATTGTTTTAATGATCTGTTCGGCAGGATGACTTAATTTTCCGTATAAGGAAATGTATGGACAGCCTTTCGAACTGCTAGGAGTGGTTTGCTGAGGATCGAAAGCTTTAAATTTTTCTTCGAGTGTTGCGAAATTATTCTGTAGGTCGGCCAGATCCCGTGGCACGGTGTTATCTGCAACTTTTAGTTGCTCAGTTTGCACCCGAGTTAGGAACTCTATTCGTCTTCCGAAGGCATTCATCCGCGCGCGAAAACGATGTATTCTGTAACCCTTTTCTGGATCTAAGTTCTCCAGGTCATCCTGTAAGATGAACAAGGAGTTTTGCGCTAGCGATATCTGCTGCAAAAGGATCTCTTCGGTGAAATTTCCGAATTCGGGCTCAACGCCATTTTGTAAAAGGGACCTAAGGGAGGTTCGCATTTCTGCTATTGTGTCTTGCTCACCACCTCTAGCCACGACTTCGAAGGTGAGTTCAGTTCTTTTTAGGTCATTTACCAAACCCAGCAAGTTTACTGCCATTTTAACTGTTGCTGATAAAATAAAAAAAAAATAAACCAAGTGATTTTTTTTTTTAAAAAAAGGTTGATACAAAATGAAGAGAAGGACCAGAGAATGACTGAAGAATTATATGTAGTGTAGTTGTTGTGTATATGTGTGTGTGTAAGTATGAATTAATACAGACAAGCGAAAGAAAACTCGAGAAAATTTTTGAAGGAGATTTTGAATTTTTTTTGTTTTTTTTTGTTTTTTTAACTATTTTTGGATTTTATTATTTATTTAAATTTTTTTTGGAATTCCCGAATGAGCCCGCTGTCTGGATCAAATTCAGTGAATGACTAGTGTGCAGTGTATGTAAATATATATATATAAAAAAAAATATTTAAGCAGACAAAGTAATAATAAAAAAAAATTTATCGAAATTGGTTTAGAAGTTTTTGTGTAAGTGTTTATAAAAATAAATAAATAATAAAAAAAGAGACTATAGATTTATAGATATCTAAATATTTAAACTAAATATATATAAAAAAAAAATTTCATCAGCAACAGTTGTGCAGTATTTGAAAAAGCTGCAAAACATAAAAATGAGCCTTGTTTAACAAAGATAATTTTGAATTTAAATTTAGATAGTTCCAATGCAAAATTTTGAAAATTAACTACGGTTCCAGAATTTTAAAATTAACCACGCTCTGCTACCAGAAACATGTTACCAGGGGACTTAAATTTAAGAAAGGCGGAACCAAAATGGTAACAATGTTTAGAAATTTAAAAAAATTAAAAAGACAAAAACAAATTTAGTGATTAACAAGGCTCAAGTTTATTTAAACAAAGAAATTTCAACGTTTCAGATTTTAACATTTACATCTGAGAAAGACATCCTGAGACAAAATTATCATAAACAGCTTATGATTAAACAATCTTATAATTAGTAAAGTTATATGCCCTTAATACAAAATATTATAATTTAAATAAAAAAATTTAGTCAATAGATTCTGAAAATTTATCCCCCCTTTTAGTTTATATATTTTATCGTTACAAAATTTAACAAAGACAATGAGCACAGCTTAACAATCAGCAGGATCATAATTAATCCAAAAAAAAAAGATTATATGCCCTTAAATGTAAAAATTACAAAAATAAAAAAGATGAAAAGATACTGATTTTTATTCCCCCCCCCCCTTTTAACTTTATGAAATGATAGCTTTCTAAAACAGTTACATAATATTACTTATTTTATAAATTTCTTAAATGCTATATTGGCCAATAAATATATCTATGTTTTAGCTAAAGAATTTATTATGAAATGTGTAGTTTATTTTAAAAGAAAAGAAGGAAATTTTGAATATTAAATTTTTAAATTGACGTCAATTGTTTTAATTTAGAAACTAACCTCTGGGAGGTTGTTAGGACCGAAAGTTTGCATGCAGGCTCCACCCAATAATTTTTTTATATATTTTATAATTAATTACACAAGTCTACATCTAAAAGAATGTTTTTAAGAAAACATATTCGCTGAAATAAATTTTAGGCACATATACAATATGAGTTTAATTAAAGTTCTATAAAGTTAGTTTTTTTTTTTTTTTTTTTTTTTTTTTACATCACTTTTGTGCACATGAAACTGAAGCTATGTTGGATAAAACGTGTTTTGTTAACAGGACGAAACATGTCTAGATCTTTCGCTGTGTTTCTTCTACCAGCATATTAGCTATAGCAAAAAACATGTTTTTTAGTGTCTGTACAAAATCAGACATGTTTTAGCATTAATGTTCATTATTAAAGAAAATATCTGGTTATTTGCCAAAATTAAAGAAAATTGATTGTATGGCAGAAATTCGTTAAGATTGAACTTAAAAGCTTCTTAGATGATTATTAATCTATATATATATATTTAATTTGTTTGAAACAAAGCTTGTATAAGACTTGCAAGGATCTGCACAAGTCTGTAAAACGAAATTTTCTGATTTAGAACAGATTTCTCCAATTGTTTTATATTTGACATGTTCTATAAGATATTTCGATCGTTAAAGTTCAACATTAGTTTGCACTTATTTCACATAATTGTTCCAAACTCAAAATGTGCCTTTACAAGATTTTGTAAAGTATGTTTTAAGAAAAGTAAATTTTTATAATCATTCAGTTTCAAAAGAACATTGAATATTAAATAAAACATGAAATACATATTTTAAAGAATACATGATAATTAATAAATTATTTTAAGGCATTAACAAAATTTTAAATATGAAAAAATCTGTAAGGTTGAGTACCTGGAAAATCCTGTCGCAGTTCACGTAAGCTTGTGCCGTGCAAACGAAAATTTACTAAACATTATAGAACTATAACGCACAAAACTTGTAGATTAACATTGCCAAAAAACTGAGGTAGAAATTTTGAAGTCCAAGAAAGAAATTTATCTCTAACGTAGCTAAATATGGATGTCAGACATTGTGTGACTACAGGTAGACTCGCATACCGGTATCAGTGAAGATAGGCTCTTGCCGTCGTACTTTACCCTCTAAAGTCATATGATCATTAGTTTGGGATAATCTCGCCGGGTGGCAGCATCTGTCAAGCGACGGAAGTTGGATGTGGAGAACGAGTTTATGAAATTTATTTTGCAGGATGGATTTTTAGAGTTTGAATGCTACAATTTCATGACTGAAACCCTGTGTAAAAATCAGAAATATGAGTTGCCGATGGAGAAAAACTGACGACAATAGAAATTAATTGAGAAAAATGACATATGATCGAAAATAATTAATTATTTAAAAATAATGAAAGACTATAGAATTGAAGGATGACCAATAATTTTTCCTGACGAAACCTACATTCATACTATTCACATTAAAAGTCTTTCATGGTCTAAAGTGGTCACTCGAAAAGTGGTTATAAAAAAACAAAAGTTTCAAAAGGAAAGGTTAAGGAAGACATAAATTCTCCTTCATGCACTAGCGTATCTACTAGCAGCCTTTTTACCTCCACTACATGCCCCTCATTCCCCAACCTGTGCAGACTTCCTCAAAGTTAACTTTGTAGTACTACAATCTTATTTCCTATTTTAATATAGTTTTGATTTGAAAGAAAGATGAAAGAAACACAAATTTGGGTGTTTGTGTGTCACAGAGAGCGTAGACAAGGTTTTAAAACAGAGCATCAACGGTCCAATGCATCTAGCCTAATATCAACACTGATAATATACTAAACTAAGTTAAATATAATATGGTGGTGGGAAAAATAATTGACCTGGAACATGTTTGCTGTATTTCCCATATTATACATATTATTGCCACAAAACTTGCAATTTTCTCACATTTTAATTTATCGCACATATTATTTAGTGTAAAGAAAGGGAAAAAATAATTAATTTATGAAATTATAAATTTTAATGTTGAATACGAGAAAGAGCCTCCTCTCTGAGTCGAAAATAGTGAATCTTTATTCATTGTTTTCCCCCATTTATCGTTCAGACTCTGCGGTCAAGATTGGAAACCTATTTAAACAATGCATATTTTTACCAGATTCAACCTTCCCTGAACGATGGTTTTCCCAGAACAACTGTTCAAAAATATAAGTCTAGTAGAAAACTTTCCCGTTTTTAATAGTTATGCAAATAAAATCCCAAATACGATCACAAAGTTATAATTTTTAAGTAAACTAAACTTATTTCAATTGTAATTATTTACATTTACAAAATGCCTGGCTATTCAACCAAACATTCGCTGCTAATCTCGAGTTCACGGAAACTAGAGAGACACTGTGTCTTTTGTCTAGATAACTTGCTCGAGTTGTAAAATTCAAACTACACAAGCACATCAATCAGTTTTAAGCCTTCCATTTATTCCCACATGCGTACACACACACACACACACACACACACACACACACACACACAGCAGTTCACAATGACAAGTAATAACTACGTTTGACATATTATTGGTTCTCTGTTATCAGCGGGAATTAATTTTTCATTTATCGTAATAATATAATATCCCGTAAAATTTAAATAAATGAAATGACAAAATACACTACTGTATTGATTATGAGTTCTCTCCTTCCAAGGTCTGCATTGTTTAATTAACTTGTAAAGAAGGAAATTATTAATACGATAAGCCAGAGTTAAAGCTCAGGTAGGTAATTCTGTGTCTGATTTTCCCATAAGTTTTGGAGGTTTTCATTTTAACTGTCGATAATTATGGCCTTTCTAAAAACATAAGACTAACCACAGTTACATTACCCTAAGCTATACGCACAGGTTTTTATTAAATGTAAAACATTAAAGCAAAATATAGATATGACGTTTGGTTCCCAGTTTGACAATCCTCGAACATTTTCGATTTCGAATAAATAAAAAATTACACCAATTCTGAAAAAATAGTTTTTTCAGTTAGTTTTTTTTTTTTTTTTTTTTTTTTTTAGAAATAATGATGAAACAATTATATTATAACTAATTGTACTATTATTAAAGTCAGATGTAAACTGTACTTTCTCCTATTACAGGAGACTGTAAAACATGTGTATATGGAAGTTTTGTCTGTTGAGGCGCATAGACCCGATAACAAATTAGTACAAACACCCGTTCAAGGCGAACTAGTTCTCCCACCTCATTTCTACTAGGCTTAACGCTAGTCATTATGTTAACATTTTGTTAATTATGTTATTCAATATTTAAATTTTGCGTAAAATAGTTAACCAAAATTTGCTCTCGAAAAGTTCACATATTCATGAATTATATTACTATTATTTACAAAACCATAAGTTTTTTCTTTTATTTGGCTCGATTTATTTATTTTCTCTTGATCCGAACTTTCTTATCTACTAATCTAATGTTCTGTAATAAAATATGTATTTGTTAGAAAGTACATGAATGAAATGAGTTTGTAATATAATTTTACACCAAATGAAGTTTGTATCCTTTGGTTCGATCGAGAGTGTCATTTCCCGTCAATTACAGCTACTTCACCTTTCCCACTAACATTGGTGGAAACCCACGCCCATTCCGAAACAAAAGATCGAGATTATACTGATTATTATATAATGTAAAATTTATCGGAAGCTTAAAAACTTGAGCTTGTTAAAAGGCTTTATAAAAGTTCAAGCTCGTTAATTAAAAGCAAGAGTTCGATAAAAAGTTTGAGCTATTAAAAAACTCAAGTTCGGTAAAAGCTCGAGCTTGGTAAAATCTCGATTCAAGTTCGTGCTCGGCTCGATTTACCAAGACTTGGCTCGAATTTAAAAATCCGGGCTCGCACACCCCTACTTAAAAGACTAACTTCCGATGTATTGTAAATTCAGAAAAAAATTCGTGAAAGTATTTTATTTTTACAATATTTTTATTGTTTCTTCTGAAAAACCATACTAATAAAAAAATTATATCTGTTGCTCAATTTACAAAACTAAATTTGAAGAAAGCATTAGTTAATTTCAATCCCAAGCGTAACTGCGCAATTAACATCTACTTGCGATAATTGCCAGTATGTCAGCTGTTTTAGTTTATGGTTTTTTTGGTTTGCATAAATGTGCTTTTAAAAAAAGTTTTGCTTAGTGTTTTGTGACACTGTGGTATTATTTGAAGTTGTCAAGATGAGTAAATGGGTAATTTGATTATGAAAAGATGATGATGATGAAAATTTACATTCCAATGAAATGGATAGACAATTAAGGTCCGACTTAGATGACGATAGTGATAATGACATTATAACTAATGAAGTAGAATTTGGAGGTTATGATGATTCTCTTTTAGATTATGTAGATAATGTAGATCCCAATTATAACCCCTAGGAGAAGGAACATCTGAAACATTTCCTATTTTTCCAAATAATTTTTGAAATCCCCAACTGCTTGTGTGTAGTTCGAAAAAGGCTTTCATGGAAAGTGCTATCCACATGACTTTTGCTAATCAAAAAATTGCCTTGGAAACATTGGAAATATTATGTAAATAGTGTTTTTTTTTTTTTATCCATTAAAGAATATTTTTGTAATGTGTTTTACTGAATTGTTATGAACAAAATGTTTTATGTGGTTAATTCACATGACTTACAATGGTTCATGCTGGATTTTAACCTGATTTGGTGAGTTTATATTATTATGCATGTTTATTTTATTTTTGTCATTTTTAATCTTCTTCCTGCATTTTTAGCTAATTAGAACTAAATTCATGTTTCCATCTTCCTATAATTTATTATTGGAGAGATTTCATGTAGTTTAACCTAATGTATCAATTTTACCAGTATGTCAACTTATCAATAGGATCTACATATTCAAATAAATGTTTTTTATTTACTTTAAATCTTGTCTACATGTACAAAAATAATCAAATAAAGATATATGATTTTTATGCACTCATTTTATATACTAAAATGTTTAAGACAAACAACACTCAATTCACTGTATTATCTTGAACTATTGTAAGCATGGGACATCTCAAACCAATTAAAAATTATACCAATTTTAGTAAATGCTTGCATAAACCACGAAATTAACCTTGGTATTCTTGGGTAGTCTCAGTATTTAAGTGCCGGTCTCCAAAGTGGAAATTAATTATCCTGAGCACATCTATACAATGTTTCAGGTTTCATGATAACTTGTACTAAATTTTTATGATTTGTAAAAAATATTAGTCTTCATTAATGTAATTACTAATATTTCAACCTATATTATCAATAAATTAGTAAGACTATGGACAATTCTAAGTATGTGCTTAGGTAATGTTTACTTTTTCATTCATCTAGTAATTGCACCAATGGATTGAGCATAGTTCAATCGCTATGTTCATATAAACAGATTTTTTAATTAAAGAATAAAACATCAACCGGGTTGATGAATAGATGATAGGTTTAAAGAACTGTACTGTTTATCTAGTTTTATTCTTGGTGGGTATGATAAATTTTCCGTGCATTCAAGAATTTTTTCTTAGGTCAATTAAAACAAACTTTTGTGAAATAAAATATGACAACCGAAATGTAAACATTAATGACCTATAGTTTTAGTCTTGATTTTCAAAAATAATTAAAACAATAGTTTCTTCTAGAATTGTTGATTTTTTAAAAAGGAACAATGTAATTGCAGAAAAAAACATTATAGTTTCTTAAAAGGAAAGTCAACTAATAAAGAATTTATTAATATTGTATATACTTCTTACTGCCACCATTCAGTGCTAAAGTGTCCCTAATGTTTATTAAAAACCGTCATTGCGAGCAACCAGAGATTTCTATTTATGAGAATTGTGGAGAGACCACTCCCGTTGACCAATCTTTTGAATGCCTATCTTACCTTGTTAGACACCAAATACTGGAGTAAGATGTGTTCCAACATCCCTTCTGTCTCCTTACAGACAGTGCACAATGTTGAATCACAAAGGTGAAAGCGTGGAAGTTACAAATGATGGCACAGCACAGTGTATTCCTCTTTACATTCCGGTTTGCTAGTTTCTATCGGTAACTGAACAAAGTCCGCCCAGTAGTATATCCTCTCCATCTTGCTGTCTACTCCTCCAAGAACACTTCTCTGAAGCCACTCTTTTGCTATAAGTAGTGAATACTGCTGGTTGGTAAACTTAATTGTATCACTTATTTTAGCATAACTTCAGCAAAAATTTTAATCTAAAAATCTTGAGGATGTAAATTAAAACTTTATTATGAACTTATTTTTATTAAATTCAATTAACTTTTGTTTTTGTGAAGCTGAACATTATTTTGTTATTAGTTCTTTGTCTAACTTTGCCAAAAATTTTGAACTGGCCACACCAGTAATTCATGAATTGCTTGGCTTTCTATTAAATGTAGCTGAATCCAAAGCATTAATGCCACAGGCGGATGTCTGTTTTACCTGCAAACAATAACATCACTATAAAAGACAAACTGTAAAAAC
Organism: Aphrophora alni; assembly: GCA_963513935.1. Classification (NCBI taxonomy): domain Eukaryota; kingdom Metazoa; phylum Arthropoda; class Insecta; order Hemiptera; family Aphrophoridae; genus Aphrophora; species Aphrophora alni. Next base: position 59,444,052 of record OY740765.1, on the reverse strand, counting down.
AGTGGCATATTTTTTACTCATTCGTATTACTCAAAATTTTATAATTTCCTTAAGATCAAATTAAAAGTCTTAACAATTCTTATAAATTTTGTTTAAATATAGTCAGTAATGTCCCAAACAAAACATAATGGACGTTCCAAAAAATGCATGGTTTTGGGTGATAGTCAAAAATGAAAATGAAAGAGTTGAAAATTTTTAATATATCAAAAATTTGGCTCTGATCTAACCATTATGTCAAACCACAAGTAGAAAGCAATTAATTATGGTAACACCAAGTTTATTTTGGTTTTTCCAATTTTCTTGCAAACCCTAATTTCCTTTTATACGTAGTTTGACCCATTGGTTTTAGTAAACCTTCATATTTCCCCAAAATTTCATCATTATCTCTTGCCCAGATTGTATGATGTTTGATCTTCTATAATAATATACATGGTTAATTTTCATTTTTTTAAGTTTAATTCTGGAGCATTTTTTTGGTAACATTATGAGGAATACATTTTGTTTGATGTGGTCATTGTTTCTGTATATGATGTTTTTTTTCTTTCAGATTACTGGGAAATCACCCTAACACATACACATTCACTAAATCTCTGGCTGAACTTGAAGTCAGTAAAGATTGCAGTCCTGCATTTCCTACCTGCATTATACGACCCAGTATGAGTAAGTATTTATGTAACTGAATGGCTCAGATGATTTGTCCTAATTTGTCAAAGTGTGAGCCTTGTCATGAAGACACTAATGAAATCATCATGACTCAATTGTGCCATTTTCAAAATAGTTGACAAAAAATTAATTTTTTCTGTGTAATGTTTTTATTTTCTATTTTATTTAAAAGCCATTAAATACTCTTCAAAAAGAACCATTATTATTCAACAATTATTTGAAAACGTTTCATAATGGCTTGGTAGTCTTTCTATTCCTATCACCAGTTTTACTGCAACTAAAATATTTTGTTCTTATTTAAGTTAATGCTTGATTAATTACGAACACTCAATACAAAATGTATTAAAAAGTATAAAATATATCGAAAGTATGATTCAAGGCTGAAGTTTCAAATATTGGCTATTGTTCAGATATCTTGTGTTAACAAAAGCTATATTTTGCAATATTTTCACTTTTCTTTGTATTGATTTATATATAAACAGCATTATAATTTTGGAAGTGATAATAGGTTCAATTTGAATTTCGTAATTTTTAAAACACTTTTTCGTGCTTCTTTTTCGCTGTACACAGCTGGCTTTACAAATAATAGTCCAGTTCTAAAATAAAATAAACTATTTAAAATCTACAAATAATACTAAATTTCTTGTTTTTTAATTGAATTAAAAATGGATTTTAATCCTATTCATTTTAAATACACCTATTTTACATTAAATATTTGAATTATTTAGGTTAAATACACAGTCTAGTGATTAAATAAATCTATTTTGTTATCTAGATACTCAGATAAAGGCAAGAAAAGATATGTTGCACCTGGACGAACAACAGAGTATGGGCACAGTGGTTGTCTGCAACATGATGCTTATGTTTATTAACTACGTTTTTGAATTTCTTAATGGGTACTGTTTAATGTACATGTGGAATCTTTTTGTATTTGTTAGAGGATACCAAGGAAAAATTAATTTAAATTTTCAATTACAATTATTATTAATATTCACTGTAATTGCATAAAATATAAATATTTTATAAGTCAGTTTTGTATGACCATTCCAATGCTGTTTGTTGCGATCAAGTATCTTTATGCATTTATTTATGTTTCAAAATTTTGTTTTTGATTTAAAAAAAACCATAAATTGCAAATTCAGTTTTTCATTGCAAATAAAAGTTTTTATATATTTAAGTTAACTCCCTGAAGAATTTCCCATAGATTGCATACCACTTTTTCATAATAATAGGTTAGTTAATGATTTAGGGGTCCGAGGCTATTCAGCCTCTTGTCACTGCGACCCAAATGGATCTTATATGACTACCCAACTAATTATGTTTTAGTCCCAGCTAAGATTTAAGCTTCCTATGAATCTTAAAATGGTTCTGGGGGACATGATCATTACCTCTACAATGGTGGGGAATGAATGCTGAGGTAAAGTAGCTTTTTGTAAGTTAGAGATTCACACTCACACAACCAGTGTTCATCTGTTTCTTTATCTGTTAGACAGAAGTGGCATGTATCTCTACTGGAGCCTTCTCCATGTGTTTTAGATGATAATTCACTGGACAGTGTCCAGACAGTAGACCAATAATCACCCTAAGCTCTCCATTCTACTGAGTTCCAGTAATTTTTTAGCCTTTGTCCTACAGCAGACTATAAACTTTTTAGCTTGTCTTAGACCAGGGTGGGGTGGTTCAATACTTAATCTTTTGATCTTGTTCCCAAGTTTCCATGATATTATGAAGATTTGTTTTAGGCACCCCAAAGAATGGTTCGAATCCATCAAAATCAGCCTCTGCACCCTCCTTGGCAAGGTGATCTGCTTCTTTATTTCCTGGTATTCCTTCATGTCCTGGCATCCAAAGTAAGGAAACTTTGTTCTTTGTTGCCAGTCAATTGATTACTTGTAGACATTCCTAGATCAATCTCGACTCAAAAGTGTATGAACTTGTGCCTTAAGAGCTGCCCGACTGTCGGACAAGATATCAATATTTGTGCCTTTGAGACTTTTTTAAATATTTTCTCTAGTGCAGAGCTCTATTGCATGTATCTCAACTTGAAATATGGATAGAGTTTTCCCTAGGGATTTGCTTTGGCTAGAATTTGGGCCTTTTATCTCCACTCCTACCTTACCTTTCATTCTGGATTCATCAGTGTACCATTGGAGGGATGCCTCCTTTAGTTGTGGTTTACCTTCCTTCCAAATTTGTTGTTCTGGGAAAAAGGTTATGAAATTCTTTTCAAAAGTTATTGTATTAATAATTAAGTCTGATACTGTTGTGGCTAACAGAGTGGTATCCTGTTCTTGGTGGTTTCCCAGTTTACCAGCCAGTATTTTTGACATTGTAATGTTAGTACTTCACTGCCTGATAGCAGCACTGTATACACATCTTTCCACCTGTAGGTTTAGAGTTAGCAAACCCAGAGCCGCTTCCATTTGACTGGTTGGACAGATACCCATAGCACCTGTAATTCCTAGGCAAGCTTGCCTTTGAAGCTTTATTGTCGTAGATTTTTTAATTTTTGTTCTTTGTTTGGCCACCATATTTTCGAAGGATAGTAGACCATGGGTCTAATTATAGCCAGATATGACCAATAGGCCATCTGTGGGGTTAAGTGCCCAAGTTTTACCATATAGGCGTCTGCATTTCTACATAGCCATTAGGGCTGTGCCCGTTAACGGGTAACAGCTAACTATCAATGTTGACCATTGTCAACGATAAATGCAGTTGACAAAGAAGTGCATTAACTGCTAACGTTGATCATTTGCTTAGTGCTTGTGTTAGCATCAGTGGTTGTTTGTTAGCGATAGCGGCCCACTCGGTGCGCGCACCCAGCTACACGTATGCCTCTCAGTCGTCTGTTAGTTTAGTTGAGCAACTAAAGTCAATCAATTAACGTCATCGTTTATTCATCAACTGAATCAACTTATGTTGTTGCTGTAGCTTACTATTTTACTGTTTTTTTTTTACTAAATCTGTATAAAACAACGACTGGATAATACGAAAATAGTGTGGTGTAAATAACCAACGTGATTTTATTTTATCACGCATTGGAATTATTGTAATAATTTATTATAATAATTGATTAATTAACTAGTAAATAGAAATACAAATAACTCCAAAACTTATTCCACTGTAAATAATCAGTTTTTATTTATCTAAGAAACAGGCGACAGTCGATTGATGACTAGAGCCTTCTCACTTCTCACAGAACAAACAAAGACGCTTGGTCTTCTGTCTGTCTGGCAGGTTAACGTTAGCAGTTTTTTTCAACAGTTAATCACGCTCAACGTTAACTGGTGTTGACATTGACCATTGTTAGCGTTAACGCCCACAACTAATAGCCATCCTCACTCTTTTAATGGTTTTATTAATGTGTTTACTCCAGGTGAGTCTTTGATCCATAATTACACAAAGATATTTTGTTTCCTTACATGGAGTGAGTTCTACACCATCTATCATTAAAGGCTGAAGAGTGAACCTCCTCCTTCTTATGAAAGGAATAATGGCGGTCTTATTAGGGCAATGCTAAGACCCTCTTTTTGACACCACCTCCAGACCAATAGAAGAGCCTGCATGAGGTTAGACACTATCTGATCATGCTTTCCTTTAACAATGATTTATCTATTACTTTAAAGCCATTAGCTTCCAGCAACCCAAGTAGTTCATTCATCACCAGCGTCCTCAAGAGAGGGGACAGTACTCCTCTCTGTGGGCAGCCCATGACTGCCAACACTGTTTTGGACTCCCCACTCAAGTAGGCTGTCATTTTTCAACTCATTAACATAGATCTGATCCATCTAATTATCTTGGGTTAAATTTTCTTATCCCTAGACACTCTTTCAATATAGTTGTAGGAGATATTATCGAAATATCCTCCAATATCCAAAAAGGCACATAAAACTATGTCCTTATCCTGTATTGATATGACAACCTCTGCAACAAGATGTTGTAGTGCATTAGAGGTTGATTTGCCCATTTGATAGGGATATTGAGCATCATGGAGTGGAGCCGTATCAAGGGTTTCACTCTGTATATGCTTGAATAATATTTTTTTCCATTGTTTTAAGAAAGAAGGATGTCAGGCTGATTGGTCTGTATGATCTAGACTCTACAGTGTCTCTTCTGTAAACCACCTTTACTTCCTTCTATCTTTTTGGAATATATGACAGGGAAAAACTAGCCCTAAACAATGTTACTATTAGTGGCAGTAGCTCCTCCAAGCCCTGCTGCAATAGGTCCAGAAAAACCCTTTATCCATATTGTGATTTGTATGGTTTATGGTTCCCCACTGCACAATAATGGGTGCAGATTGTGTTTAAAAAAAAAAAAATCATGCAAAAAACTAATCACATATTTTACACTTATATTAACAATGCCTATAAGTGTTATGTTTGTTTGTTAACTCTTATATTTCTCAGATTATTGTTATGGTTGCATTATTGCAACCATATACTGAAAATTAAAAACTTTAATAATATGGAATAACAATAAACAAAAATTTAGATTTTTTTTGTTCATGATTTTATAGGAAATTTCATTCTGAACCACTTTAGTTCTCATGACTTTTTTTGAATGAGCAAAAAAGTTACAATCTAAATTGTGTATAACAAATTATAATCTCACAATAAACTAAATGTTAAATAAAATTAAAAAAATTAAGCCAGCTCGAAATCTGGACAACTTTACTTTTCTCATAATACTGATGATATTTAGAAACGATTCGCATAACATTTTCACTGTTACCAACTTAGAGTTTAATTTGATCCCAACCTTTAAAACCTGAAATGTGATCACACAATATATTGTTATTGTTGTATATTTGAAAGATAATATTGCACATTTCTTCCTCCCTAAATTTGCTACTTTCAGTTTGATTATTTACAAATAACCCATTTTTAACCATTAGCATGATTTACCGCTTAGAATATTTTATTTTTACTTTTGGGGTAACCAGTTAAAAATAACAGTTTTAAGTGCATTATATATAAAAAACGCATGGTTGAAATAAGGTTAACCTCAGGACAAAGACTAATTGGGGAATCCTGAAGTTAACATAGCAGCAGTCTGCATTATATACGCTTTGATTCTCTGATCTCAGATTTGTGAATGTTTTGATTAACTTAAATATATATATAGACTTTCAGAGGCTCACTTTAGTGAGTATGGGCTTTGCAATCTTGAAAGGACTTGGCTGAATTAAAGATATTTATATGTAGTCTTGGGTTAGATCCCCTTCTCTGTTATCTTTCCTATCGGGTTTGCCATCGGGATGACCATCTCTTATTCTTTCTTGACCCTGATGCTGGTATTTTAAGCCCTAGACATCTTTATTTTATGTTCTTTTCTTTATATGCCAATGATGACCGAAAGGTTTTTCGCCGTTAAACAAAAAGAAAAAAATAATAAACATAGTTTTCTTAGTGGGAGAACATTTAGTCTGAATACAACTAAAGAGTGATGGAATCTTTTTTCTAAGAAGTTACTCCCATTATTATTTTATCATATACCTTCCCAAAGAATAAAGCTATATACAATATGTGATTTTACCATTGCAAAATAAATCATTCTTAGTAGTTGTATAAATAAAACTTCTTTATATCTAACATTCAGAATTTTTTCCTTATGATGTTATGAATATGTTCTTTCCAAATTTAAATTGTTGATCATAATTTTTAATTATCTATAATATTTCGCTGCAAGACAGCAACCATTGATCATAGTTTACTTCAATAAACTATTATATTCATGATTACTTTAAAGATTTAAAACATGCATTTGCTTTTATCGCTTAAGGTTGAAACATTTTTTATCCATCCAATATCTATGTAGGTTATCAACACTGAATATTGAAATATCCAATATCTGAATGTTAAAAACACTGACTGGTTGTACTTGCAACATAAGTTAATACGGTGTCATCTGCAAATGCTGTTAATTTTCCCTGAAAATGCCCCATGTGTAAATAATTAGCATAGACTAAAAACAAAATTGGTCCTAAAATAGATCCTAGTTTTCCTAGATCCTAGGAAGATCCTTCACTTCCTAGCTTCTACTTTATCATATTACATTCTATCTGATAAGATAACTTTTAAACCATTTGTATGCTACTCTGCTTGTCCCCTCTACTTATAATTTATCAAATGGTTTAGTGTTAAATTCTGATGGAAAAATTTCAGCTCTTCGCTGCTTTTTATTAACACCTTTACAAAAGTGGAAAGCAGTTTTATCATGTTACTACTTGTAATACAATATATTATAAAATAAAAGTGTTTTATTAATAAAAAAAAATTGAGCCACATAACTAGAAGAAAATGGGAAAAATAACAGTAATAATAGCTGTAGTAGCTATAATTTGAACTAAATTTGGTACAAGGCTGATTTGGTAAAATTGTACTTGGTGGGAAGGTGTTTATATATATATTTAGATATCTTGTTACTTTTTACCATTTATGTTTTATATAACTTCACTACTATCTATCTTGTAGCATAGTTTGTTTGCCCTATATAAGTGAACAATTTCAGTTGTTGGAGCATGGAAAGAACCCCTTCCTGGATGGACCAACAGTAAAAATGGACCTCAGGGATTCATTATGGGAGCTGCAAAGGGTGTAGTTCGTAGACTGCCGGTTGACAAGAACCTAGTGTATGATTATATCCCTGTAGATATTGTAGTCAATCAAATGATAACTGGAGCCTGGCATGTATCTGTCAATAGGTATTCTTTGGAAAATTTTACTTATTTAGGTTTATTTGCAACTATTCAACTGCTAAATACCCAAACAGGGCCAAATACTGACTTCCAAGACTTTTTAGGCATTTTGTAAGCGTATTTTTGTAAATGTAATTAAAAAAGAAATAAAATTGTTTTAATCAGTATAACATAAATAACATGTTGATATAAGCAAAATTTAAATAAAATATATATTGTTTCTTTTTTATCTCAAAAATTTTTTTAAAAAATAATAAAAAGGTTTTATTTTTACATAACGCAGCTTTTACAAATATTACCCTATTTAAATTCCATTATATGTAAAAGATCTATAATGACATACTAAGTAAGAAAATAAATGGTTTGAATGGATTATTTACAAAAGTAAACAAAATAATACATGACCAGGGTGAATGAACTAAGCCATACTGCCAGACCATTTTTCTTGTTTTGACAAACAGAGAACATATTTCTGTTTCAGAAGTTTACTACTTTAACAAGGTGTGACAACCATGATATATGTACAACATAAATACACTAAAAACAAACATAAAATAGTGCAAAAAACTTTCAGGGCAGTATAATATGTTAGTTTTCAGCAGCACAAAAACAATAAATAATATTTTCATTCATTTATTAATTTGTTCTTGCCAATTTTTAAAATTACTTATAATAAGTATCAAAACTATAATACTAGGCCACTAAAATATAATTAAAACTTAGGAAATATATAACTACACACAGTAAAATAAACAAACATCAAATTCTCATTGAATAACAATCAATAATACAATTAGATAATAAAATATTACAAATGTAGTTACAATAACAAAACAATATTTATTGGACACAGTGAGAGCATTGTCCCCCCTATCCATAGTACTCTTGAACAAAACTCACCCAACTTCAATAAATGTTGCTAAACCTTTTATAGACCTTGGAAGTCTATTATATAGAATAATTTCAGCCTGAGCAGGGAGTCTTTTATAGATGTTCAATCTATGCTTGTCATATCTAACCTCCTTCTGTTGTGTCATAAAAATGAAAATCACTATTATGAGCTGTATGGCTCTTAAATCGACAATATAATAATATTGTACTTGAAGGATAGTTGCTTGAGAGTGTTAATGAAATTTACAATACTTGGACAAATTCCGGAGCAAAAATACTTCTAAAGTTATTTTATGACACAGGTTACCAGGGTTATCTGCCCAAGACAAATGCACTGTTTACAGTTAAACCTAAAAATTTATCAACCTTAACCTCCTCTAACATCATCCAAACACATGTTCAGACATAGACTGAAAGACATGGGGTTCCTTACAAAGAACATGTAATTGGTCGTTTTAGGATTAATTTTTAGATTAATTTCATCAAAATATTGACTTGTCATATTAACATGTACATTATTATTCTGCTATATTTCAGATCAAAATTTCCCCCGAAAAGTAATATTTGTGTAATCAGCAATTTTAATAATATCAATAGATTGAAAGTCATTTATGTACAATAAAAATAATACCTTAACATGCTGAACCCTGTTAGTAGGGGGTTACAAGTTAACCAACCCACAAAACTAAATTTCTTATTTGTTGATTTAAAATAAATTTTGCTAACAGATTTGAACAAAGGCGATCGTCTCTATGGCAGTTGACAGTTGTAGGGATAAATTATTACTTGCCAACTGGCCGTATTTTTTTATTTAATTTTATTTTTTGAGTTTTGCTCTCTTAGGATTACTGTGATAGCTGATTTTAAAGAACAGAAAGTTTGTGTAAAATGTTTTATATTGCACACAAGAATTTATAGATCATGTAGACTTTTAAATGACATTTTGAATACTTGTTCTTGAAGTCGCTTCAATACTAGAAAATGACACAATTTTCTTCTGCTCAGCTAATAGATGTACTAAAGGAATCAATGGCTGCATCGTGAGTTATTATTTGAATATAGCTGGTGTCACTTCCCCTCCCCCACTCGACTCTTCATCCTCTTCTATTGTGTCACAGCCTCTATGATGTCATTGTCTATCAAAAACTGGTTTCTATTTTCATCTTCATCACCAGTCAGCCACTTGTTGACATCATCTGTTGTCGAAACATTATCAGCTGTATCTACAGGCTGCTTATTAACCACGTCTCGCAGCTGATTAAAGTCACTTTTATCGATATCAAGAATGGCTGTTTTGTTTGGTTTTTTTGTTGTATTGCTCTAACAATTAGACCACAAGTTTCCCCACGATCAAACAATCACCTTTTCATTAAGATTTACCCAAGCATTCATATGTGAATAAACCACATCTTTCAGGTTAATTTCTTTTAATGATTTACTGTGTAAATAACTTATACAATACCATAAATAATGATAACCGTGTTCAAAAGGCTCATGTTGTACTGCATTTTAATTACTTGGATTACATTTTGGTCTATAAGTTGCAAAATAGGTGTTATGTTAGGAGGTAGAAACATAAGATGGATAACATTGTCTTTTAAATTCAAATTCTCTTCATCAGGATGACCAGATAAGCAAACTTGTCCAAAATAAGCAATGCTTTTTGTGGTAGATTCAGTTTTTAAAGTTTTTTTTTACTAGCTGTACAAACAATTTGTGAAACTATTCGATGAAAAACGACTTAGTCATCCACACTTTGCTTTGATTTTTGTAATCAACAGAAAGTAAAACAGTCTTAAATGCCTTAGTTTTGTCTTACCAATCACTAACATGTTCAACTTATGTGTACCACTTGCATTTGAACAAGGCATAAAAGTGACTCTGTCCTTTGCTCGTTTTTGTCCAGGAGTACTAACTTCAGCATGGTGAAAATAGGATTTTTCTAGATAAAAGCCCCCTAAACAAACCTCTCTCATCCACATTGTACACTTGGTCAGGAGTTGAAGCCATTTCTTTAATCACTTTTTAAAAACTTTGTATGGCTCTACTGTGTCAAGATCATATGACAGTTTTTACCCATCGTACTCAACAGCCGTATACTAAAACGTCTTTTTAATTTTGTCCAACCAGCCTGAAAGTCATCTTTATTCATGATTTTTTTTTTTTTTTTTTGTAGAAAAATATAACTTTTTCCTTTAGAATTTCTCCAGAAATAGGTTCTCCTCCTATTGGGTTCTTGTAAAAATCAAAAATAAAGGCCATCTTCAACTTGTGGAAACCTGCCAGTTTTCACTGTTTGTTGTAGGCCTACACTTTTCACATTTTCATTTTTTGGGAAGAAAGTCTTTATCTTGTCACTCACTGTTCTTCCTATGTCATGAATTGTAGCACGACCATCTCCATATTCTTTAACGAGACTAACTAACATTTTACCTTTTTCAAGTCATTTCAAAATTAGTTTTTATCCAGAAGCAATAATGTTTTATGTTCACGTTTGCTCTGTAGGAGACATTTTTAACTTACAGCACTGCAAACACACAAAATTACATTGATGAAATATAGCATGTCAGAGAGCGGACACAACATGGAACAGATTGCAGTAAGGCAGACAAAAGAGACATGTATATCGTGCACAGTGGTCATTTACCGTGACAAGAAATAACGTGTTTAATTCATGCTTGAAACTACCAAACTATCCACTTGGTAGCATTCTGTATAATGCCAGATTACTGGCAGAGCTGGAGAAGTGAAATGCCGGATTATAGAGGGCGTACTATATTTATACCACTAATGCATTTTGTGTAGAACCTTAGGGATACATTTACATTTGAACAAAATTTTATTTCAATTGTTAACTGCCAAATTAAAAAGAAATCCAATTTTTGTGTTTTTTCTCATGGCAAGTAGCTCTAAATTATTACTATTTAGAGTTCATTTATAGTGTGTACAGACATGTAGTGTCTAGAACACATCTAGTGTTCCAAGGTACCTAGCTAGATTTACATATTTCTTCATATTGTCTTGGATTAGATCTTTCTCTTTTATCTTTCCTATTAGGTCTCTCATAAACAACTCATGTTCTCTTCTGACGCTGACGATATTGAAGTATTATAAGACTAGGGGTCTCTATTTTAAGGAAAAATGACCATTTAGGTACTTTTGAACAAATCAGTTATGAGAAATATGTTGAACAATATAAACAGACAAAAACACTTAATCTTGGAGGTATGGATGAATATATCATTCATATTTTTTGGCACTCCCAAAATAAATATATTTATAAGAATGTCAATATTGATCCCCCCCCCAATCACAGTACTTCCTCACTATAGATGAGAAAGTAAAACATGTAATTCCGTGCTTTGTTGTTTCAATATTATTTTGAAATTGCTGTGAGTTTGTTTCTTTCACGTAATATGTTAACTTGTTATTATGCATATGATTATGTTTTTGTGCATGAAAGTTTCGTAACACATTATCATTATCTAACTACAGTATATATATTTTGAATTGCAGACCATACGAGACTCCTGTTTTCCAATGTACTACCAGTGTTTATAAGCCTTTTAGATGGGTAGATGTGGAAACTCAAATAACACGTTTGTTACATCGATATCCATTAAGCAAAGCAGTATGGTATCCTACGCTTAAACTCTTGCCTTCTTTGTTTCTTTTCAAGATCTCTGCATTCATCTTTCACATCATCCCAGCTTACATATTAGACATGGTCACTCGAATTGGTGGTGGAAGACCTATGTAAGTATTATATCAGTTTTTTCTAATAGATATAAACATTTTCGATAAGATTTAAAATTGATTGCAGCCCTGTAATATATTGAATTTTATCAAAGTTTACCATTGTTAACTAGTTCTACTGTTTTTATGTTTAGTTTTTAATTCATATCTTTATTGTTACTATAAGTGTGCCCCAAAAGTAAGTGTACTTTTCTATGGGCGAACTAGTAATGTAGCACCTAGCTCCATGTCGAAATATGTTTTAACCGGATCGGTCAAGCCAGTCATATACTACAGCTGTTTGTGTATAGTCGTGTTTTATAACCTCGTTATGTTTGTGATGCAGGAAAATATTGAACAATGTTATACTATCAAATTCTGTCTGAAACTCAACAAGTCTGCCACAGAGATATTTGCTTTTTTAACCAAAGCTTGTGGAGATGCCACTCTATTGAGCACAAAATTTTCAAACAGGGCCGAGAAAATGTTGAAGATGGCCCTCGTTCCAGGAGGTCAATCTTGTCAACAAATGACAAAAATGTGGAAGTGGTGCGAGCTGTAATGGCGAAAGACTGCCGATTAAGTGTTAGAATAATTGCAGAAGAAATGGGCTTGTATAAAAATACAGTTCATAGAATTTTAACCGATCTTTGCATATGTGAAAAATTTGTGCAAAACTAGTGCCAAAGAACTGTGGAGAAAAAAACGAACAGAGTGAAGATTTGTCAAGATTTACAAGAAAGACTCAAATCGAACCAAATTATTTGGAGAAAGTAATAACAGGGGATAAATCATGGATGTTCGAGTATGATCCTGAGATCAAACGGCAGAGTTTGAAATAGCACACCACAACAAGTTCACTCAAGACAAGAAAGCATGCATGAGCAGATCCAAGGTGAAAGCAATGATTATTGTTTTTTCAACAGCCGTGGCATTGTATATAATACATAATTTGTATCTCCAGGACACACAGTAAATCATGCCTATTTCAAAGATGTCTTGGAACGAATTCGAAAATGGGTCCAGTGAGTCCAAATGAACATTTCAGACGATTAGGTGTTGCACCACGATAACGTGTCCGTTCACTCTGCGCTTACATTCGTGAATTTCTGGGTAAGGAAAACAATCCCGTACTTCTACATCCTCCCTACAGCCCAGATCTAGCTCCGTCCGATTTCTACCTATTCCCTAAGTTGAAATTGAAGTTAAAAGGTCAACATTTCCGGACTTATAAAACATTTAAAAACTGTAACTGATGAGCTACACACTCAAGAAAAGTTACTTCTGGTACTGCTATGAACAATGGTAAGAAATTGGAATTGCTGTGTAAATTCTAAAGGGTCATACTTTGAAGGAGATAATTTGTAATTTCAATTAAGATTATTAAATAATTAAATAAAAAATCCATACACTTTCTTTTGAAACACACCTTGTATGCTCTGTTGTGCCATGATGGTGTTTCACCTTTAACCAAAACAAAATAAAAATCTAGAGATTACATAATGTCTGAATTAATATATATATATATATATAATAATAATAATTATTATTATTATTATTATTAATATGAGTTAATCGGACATTTGCCATCATTTATTTGTGTATATAAAAAAATAATGCACGATGTTTCAAGAGTATAAATCAACTCCTATTATCAAGAGATAAACCTAGAACGTAAGAAAGTGAAAAACACCAACATAGCCTAGTTTAACATTGGAAACTAACACTGTAACCTAACCTAAGAAAGGAACCCAGGCTTAAAGCTAGGCCTAAGCATTCAAAACTAAGACTAAGTTAGGTGCAAATAGTATCAAACAAAACCACAAACCAGCATTACAAAAAGAACATCAAAAGACTGATTTATAATGGGTGTGATGCCAAGAGTCTAACTGTTTATCGAGCTGTTTAATACTCATGTACGATTATCAAACCATACGACTATCATTGTCATTAGACTTTCTGTTTCTTATTTTTTTCCCTACATTTAAATATTATCCATTAAGGATATCCATTGAATAAGTCATGATTTAATTCTCGATTTAGACTCTCTATATTAGAATAAGTATTAGCTCTGTCAAGTAAGGAATGAACTATCGTTTCCTTGACAGTATTAGGATGGTTAGAGAAATAATTTAGGTACCGACCGGTGTGTTTAATTTATTATTAACTTCATTTTTCATGGTAAAGAATAAAATATATAAATGACATGTTGATACAAAGTTTTTCCTTGATTCTGTTGTTGACAAGGGTACTACAAAAATAAATGAAATTAATTTTGAATTATTGATTTTATTTTTACAAAAAATTTAATATATTAATATAAAATGTTACCAATTATTGAGTAAGTTATTCTAGAAATGAGTAATGTAAGAGGTGGAATAATTATTTATTTCAACAATTTTCCCATAATACAATTTTGATATAAATGAAAACTAAGCTAAACTAAATATAACAACTGAAGTAATTATAGTTATGCTATATTAGTAAAACAAAAAATATATAAAATTTATAACATAATCGATGTACATGTAAAGCAAAGAGAGAAAGAAAAAAAACAAACAAATTTTACTTAAGAATACATTTGTTTATTATTAGGCCTACTTAAAGAACATTTCATAATTATTAACTTTTTGCAATCGTTTGTCCAGAATGACTGGACATCGTATATTCACAACCAAATCTGATATACTTACTAACTGCGTGGCCTCTTAGCTCGGTTGTCCAGTCCCACTGGACACCGAGTTATCCACATTTGATCTGTGGCAATCTAGACTCAGAAGCGATTTATACGTCATCTGGAGTTATTGCACAAAGTTTAAAAAACACCCTTTGTTTTCTATTTAAAGGAACCAAATAAAGTGTGATTGTTAGGATAAGTATTTTAATATAGTGTAAATACAATAGAAAATGAACTGTATGATTTATAATTATATATTACCTACTATGATCTACTCAAATATAATATAAAATGTTCATATTTTTGTTTATTATATTTTATTCAAATTCTATCCAAATTTATAATACATAATTATAACCTCAAATGTCTGTTCAATATCCTAAACTTTACTAAAACATCCTTCAAATTTATACCACATTCTTTTTACGTATTAAACATTACAAAATAATATTGCTGTACTATATCCGAAATAGCTTTAGACTGAATTTATACCTTCTAATTTGAAACACAACAATTAAAAAAAAATGAATTGTAAGTAAATAACTAATTTAAAATTATATTTCTACGTATTTGCTGCTACTTTTATGTAAATATAAATTAAGTAAAAATACCTAAAATTGCTTGCTGAGTAAAAAACAAATCATAAAACGTAGTTATAGAAATTTAACTTCATATTAGAAGAATAATATAATGATTTAGTTAATAACACAACAACAACAATAATAATAATGTAATATTATAATTATGAAATTTAATACACTATAATTTTAAAATTCAGATTTTTAGCATAGAAATTCACTTGTATTCCTTTAGTGTATGATATTTTTCAAAACAAGGTCCTTGGTGAAGTCCTAGGACACAAAACATATTACAGTTTTTCATGTTCAGAGCACAGCTGTGTATCATAAGGTAAAGAACGTGTTTTATTATGCTGACCTAAGTCATACAAACCAATAGCTTTATTTATTTAGAGTTATATACAATGCAGTCCATGCCAAACCAAAAATAAATTCATAACCTACCCAAATAAAGACTTATATCCATGTCCAGTGTATATCCGACATCCGAGCATTCAAGCAAGTAAACATTGTCCAGCTGTGTTGAACATCGGAGCTGTGAGAAATGTAATGCAACACGTTACTAAAAGCTAGCAATGGGAATGTCCAGTAGACCTGGACATCCAATTTCAGAGAACTTTTTGATGAAAATGATAAGAACGCAAAGGGTTAAAACCTGAAACCTTGACAGAGAATTGCAAATATAAATTAAGAATATCGAGTCCAATGTTTCAAGGTAGAAATTATGTTTTGTATGGTAATTGTCAAAACAGTTTTCTGGATGCAGTGGAGGTTCGTTAGTGGATGTCTCACACAAACAAAAATGCAAAACCCTCTCTTGAGACAAACAATACAGCATTTACATTTTCAGGTTTACTTTCACTTTTGTTATGCAAAATAACATTCTCTCCCTCACTACTCATACCTTCATCAATATATGTACTTGAAAATATCTATTATTCTGAGTTCAAATTGCATGTAAGACCGGATCATCAGCATTAGCCATAGTGAAATAGTAATAGATATAAAAAAAGTCTAAATCACTGAACAGAGATTTTATAAAATTGTTAAAAATCTAACAAGGGATACTATAAACCATGACTTAGTGCAACACTGATCATGGGTGCCTACTATTAACTGCGTAGTCAACTGGGTCTCACTGCCGGGAGACGGAAACTCCTGTCAATGTCATGCACATATATGTAAGGCTAATTACTCAATACAGGTTAGCTGCCATTGCAATAGTCTACCACTGTCATTACTCACAAAATGTAGAAGGATACATAAATAATGAAACTCGTACTTGACTTCACTCTGTCGTAGTTAGTTCACTCTGAGAGTGTTATTTCATACACTAATTTTGACACAATGGGCAATATCCTAGTTTATGTGCGATATCCTATCAACACCTGTTTGAGTAAGTAATACCCATATGTGAAATCATGTCAATATTATTCAAAGGGATTGTTAAGTGTAAAAAAAAAAAAAAAACTTGCATATTAGCATTGTTAATGAAACTACTAATAAATTGATTCATCTTCTGCCTATTTGAATCATATTCAGCAAATAATAACACATAGCTTATGTTACAAGTTTAACTGAAATTTCGGCTACAAACAAATTGACAAATTGGAGGTTTTGTTGCAATTTGAGGTTATGTTATCAACAGTTTTGTTTTAGTGTTCCAAACTCTATTTATATATAAAAGACCTGCATGGTTACTGCTATGAGTATAGGAAAGAAGGTGTAATTCTCCTACTGGCAAATGTTAACTTCCTAACTGGCATCCCGTTTTGTGCAGTTTTTAAATCTATCTCTTATAAATTCATAAAAAATATTAATATTATACAGAATATGACGTGTTATATATCATTTTTCTCAGAAAGGTACATAGAATTTATCTTAGTAATTAAAAAAATGTTAGATGTAAAGATTTTGGAGTTAGTAAGTTGGGAATAAAAAATGTGCAAAAAAAAAATGACGTGAAAAGGCCACAGAAAAGCCTATTTATACCATATAACAACATTTTCACGATTTACAACAGTTTTTTAATGTAGTTGTGAATAAATGTTGATAAAAAATTAATCAATTTATAAAATTTACATGTTGAAAAATAAATTTTTATGTTGAAAAGAAAACTTTCTGAAAAGTTAGGATTATTTTTAAAAATTCACAAAAAATATTAATATTATGCAAAACACAAGTTGTTATATACCATTGTTTAGAGAAATGAACGCGAAATTGAACTATGAATGTATACATTTTTTACAATGATATATTTCTGAGTAAAGTAATCAGAATGAGAAAAGTTGTCTTCACGTTATACAAATTTTAACCTAAAAATCACCAACAACAAACTTGCATAAAAATTTATTTAGACTATTCAAGCACTTACAATTAGTTGTAGAATATAGTTGTGAAGATAAAACTGTTTAACACATAACAACAAAACAAAATAAATAATTCACAATAAATTACAGAGCAAAGAACTCTACAATGATTTACAGCACACTAAACTGTACTAAACACTGCTAGGTATCAGATTGCTATGTTACAACTCAACTGCAGTAGCAAGGTCACAAGACATGTTTGTTGTAACGCTTTCCTCGTGCCGTCCTGTCCTAAATATTGGTTGGACAAGGGAAAATGGAATAAAACATTCGACAGATCTGAAATTCTTCTTTCCAATGATGTAAAGATCGTCAAAAAATCCAAATATTACTAATCAATATTTAACATTTTGTAAACATATCGAAAAGAAAATGAGATTGGTTATCTTGGTTACAACTTCAAGATAAAAAAAAGATTGTTGTCAAAAAATATGACAGCTACAATAATTTGGAATACGTTGTTTGAAAAAGGAAGACAAATACTATGAACTAATGACACTGTAGATTAGTTGAACAAAAGTATGAACTTGTGAAAATTAGACGAAAACTTATGTAATTTTGTCTTTATTGTGATGTACCGTGAGTGATACTACCTCGCAACAAAACATACCTAACTATATCTAATTTTGTTAATTTTTTTACCATTTTGTTCTATAGACTTCTTGTTATATTAGTATGAAAGTTCTAAAGATTAGCTTTACAAAAGTATATAATTTATTGGGATAGGATGGTTTTGACTAGGTTAAAAATTCAGTTGAAAGATGAAGAAAAATACTATACACACACTAGTGTCACTGTAAAGTAGTTGGACAGAAATATGGACTTGTGAATATTAGATGAAGAATGATGTAATTTTGTGTTTTACTTTACAATGGAACTCGTTAGCAGTGAAATCACATGCTTTACCAACTAATTAAATATTATTTATGATTTTTTTTATCAATGTTTGGTTAAATGAATATGGATGTTTCGAGCTTCAGTTTTAGAATGGTATATACATTATTATGGTAGGATGATATTTATTGGCCGTTATGTTGAATTAAAAAAAAAAAAATATATATATATATATATATATATATATATATAATGATTTCATCACTAACATTGCACTTTATCCGATCTAGAGTGGATGATGCCAGTTAGAGGGTTAATTTACTAACACACCAACGATCTGCTGTTATCAAATATAATAGTACATAGACAATTTTTTCCCCAAGTATGTAAGAATAAGAAAGTTTTGTTCATCATTTGTTTGTGTTCTTATTGTTCACCTACATAAATCTGAAACATTTTTCTTTTCATAGATTAGTAAAATTGCATACAAATATAAACAAATCATTGGACCGCTTGGCACCCTTCATCTTCAACGAATGGATGTTTGATAATAAAAAATCGTTAGGATTACATCATTCATTGTCAAAGGCTGATCAGGAAACATTCGGACTTGACGTAAAAGATTTACAGTGGGAACCTTATTTTGAAGACCTTGCCCAAGGAGTAAGGAGATATCTGAATAATGAATTACCTTCAACACTCTCGTCAGCTAGAGCAAAAGATAAAGTGTAAGTATAACTTATGAATTATTTTTAGCTAGCTTTCAATTTTAAAACATTGTGGGTAGAGTAGTTGTATAACGTAATATTTTATCAGGAGAAGACAGCGAAATCATATGTCCTACGAACATATTTCTCTCACTTTTTTTTCTATATTTGAAGAAGAAGTTGTTTTTGTATTAAAATAAATACTATGAGAGGTGTTATGTGTTATTAATGATGATTTTAAATTAACATTCTAAGTCCTAAGAGTAGTAGAGAAGCAACTACAGCTTGTCCTTGCTACTGTGATAGTGGTGTTATTGTAGTCAAAACTCCCAAATCTATTGACATGATTGAACAATGTAGTATAGAACAAATTATGTGATTAATAAAAAAAGTTAATTTTTTTACAGAAATATTTATTTTGAGATCCAAGTCTAAAAAAGTAATTTTTAAAATTACATGTTCCTGAAAGGGGAACGGGTTTTATCAAAATTTTGTATGTAGGGATATTTTGGCTATATCTTGAGGC
This sequence comes from Aphrophora alni, assembly GCA_963513935.1. NCBI lineage: Eukaryota > Metazoa > Arthropoda > Insecta > Hemiptera > Aphrophoridae > Aphrophora > Aphrophora alni. The sequence goes on along the minus strand of OY740765.1, from coordinate 59,424,372 downwards.
ATTTTTTGTTTTCATTTTTTTAGAGAATTCAAAATTTAGAAGTGCTTGCCTTAAGAAAAAACATAAATGTGTTTTGATAATATTGATTTTAAAGATTTTAATAAAATTTTGTTCAATTGTAGCACCTGAGGACTCGAACAAAATGTATCTGGTCACCATCTCTCTAAAAATTCTATTTTTTTATTTTATCATGTTTTGTATACTCTGGATTTTTGCTATTACTCTAGTTGTTTCACTATTAATGTTGTACATGCAACATTCGCTTTATAACTCTTTTTACATTCCAAACTCTTTTTGGATTAAAAACATATGTTGATAGTTGAAAGAGAAAATAATGATAAAAACTTTTATGGCAACTTTTATGTACACATATTAACCAATATTTGTAGAAACAAAAGATCAAATAATGTGTTAAAAAATCGACATAAAGTATGGTTCGTTGGAATGCTAAAATTCCCTCCTGTCCATGGCATGATGGTTTTATTCTCTCTCGATCTGTTTGCAATTTGGTCATTGTTTTATTAATTCATTGTCTTTGTACTTGGTACATTGTAAGATTAGGGCTAAAAATAACAAAAGTTCAATACAATATACTAAAATATTATTTAATTTTTTTTAAAAAGTTGCAACTTAGTTTGATATGCATATTTTCGTTTATTTCTTAAACTAATTTTCTTTCTTTTTTGCTTGAACTTATAGTTCACACACTATAAGCTTTATAGTTGTTGAACTTATATAGTTTTGTTTGTTATTAAATACTTGTATACATAGTATTTAAATAAAGTATTTTTTAGAAGTAAAATTATTTTTGATTTGAAGCCTTTAATTCTAAACAAATGTAAATATTAATTGCAACTACCTTCACAAAAGTAGGCAAATATTTCCATGGTTAATAAGTTTTTATTACAGTCCCATAATCTAAGAGAACCAAGTGAACGATGAACAAAGACGACTCATAGTTGGCTTGTGGCTCACAACTGATTCTAAACAACATTTGAGTCGATATATTCATTTGGCTCTCTCGAATCATTATGTGATCCGGGTCATTCTTTCAGTTGTCTTTTGACCTGTTTTTTTATGATTGAATTGTTCATGACCCCAAACAGTTACAATAACATTTTGGTTGAATTCATGAACCAAGGTTTTTGGGTGATAGGAATGAATACTTTTATTTGCCTAGACCTTTGATTTGATGTAAGAGTGTGTGAAAAAGTTAATACAAAAGTTGTTCACCATTTGTTTGTTAAATCTTGCATATATTGTAGAGAGTGTTTCTAAAAATATATATGCTGTCTTGTAATGTTTTATTGTAAAAGTTGTTGTTGAATGGCTCGAACTGACTTGCGCCTTCTTTGATCTAGCTTCCTATTATATAATTCAGGCAAGATTTTTGTCTCTGCTTCTATTTGTCCAAGTTATTTAAGACTAAAAGATGGTCTTTGTTCATCTTTGAATTGTTGTAGTCACATAATGTGCATTTGTCAGAATAATAAAAATAAAAATTCCAGTTTATTTGATCTTGCCTTTTCTGATTTTGGGAAACATTAGCCAACATTGTTAATCATTTAATATTACCCAAAGTCAGTTATAGCTTAAAATGTGCTGCGGACATAATCAACTTTATCCTCCTCTATTGTAAAAGTTTAATCATTTACGTAACAAATTAGATATAAATTTGTTATTTGTTTCAGATTGTTTGTGCTTAATTGGATTCTTCAAGCTGTTGTGCTGTCAGTTTTGTGGTTAGTAGTGGCATCACTGATGTCAAGCTCTATGGTGAACACAGCATGGGTACTTCCAGTATTGTACATTGCGTTCAGCAGTTTGTAAACATTCCAATATTTTACATTTTTTCTAAAACACAAATTGTTAACTAATTATACGAGTCTATTTTTTGATACAATACATTCTGTTATAAGGTGTAAATGGATAAAAATTAATCCTTTCTGTAGTTTACAGAATACATTTGATTTTATACTTTTTTATTAGAATGAGAATGTAAATTTGGGCATTAAGTAGTTTAGCAGATATTGAATTAATGGTGAGAAGTTTCATTTTGTAGTTTATAGTACGGTGAAGTATAACAATAAAAAAAAAGTTGTTTGATCACTGTTTTTAAATTTTACTGGAAGTGAAGATAGAATCATAACTGCAAATATCTGTAAGCATGTAAATAAAGAATGAACAAATTAATTGTTATAACTGCTCCCCTCACCCTCCCCCTACTACTTCTCTGTACAGTTTATGCTATATCATTTTCAGACCATAGTTTGAACTATCGAGATCATAGTTCGGTTGAAGATACTACATTTTTACACCTTCTTAAAATAATCTTTAAAAATCATAAATTCAAATATGATCTTATGACAAATAATCTTTAAAAAAAAGTGTTTTATAACGCTGGGAACAATAGCTCTATCGGTTGTTTTTATTCTTGCATTATTAGTTCTGTTAAAAGCATGAGTTTTGGGGTTTTTATGGAATTATTTACTCTTTTTACATTTCTAGATGGTTTATTTACGGTCTTAGACATTTAATTTTTTTAGAAAATTGGGGAAAAGGAAACTAATATTTGTTCTATATATTTAAAAGAAAAGAATACATATTTTTGTACTAAAGAATTGAAGCAAGGGAATGCATATATGGGTTCGTAAGTATTAAAAACTGAGACAGAGGATTGTTTTAATCGTGAATTTAAGAGGAAAAAAGGGAACTTTGTGTAGAATTGACTTCACTTTTTAAACTGTTGGGTAATTTCTTTTGTTTACCTAAAAAATTTCGGGTTAGGTATAAATAATATTCAAAACTGCATTTCTTATGTTTAATAATATTTTCACATTTTATTTTTAGAGTTGTGTGTATATTTTACTACTTTTGATTGATAATATGTTTTTACTTTTGTTTAACCATTGGACAATACAATTCTCTATCGAGTTTCATAGTGGACCACTGTTTAGGACCTTTTTTCAGCACACATTTCTTGTTTTTATAATATGTTGTATTTGTTTGTAATTTGTTTGTTTTTAAATAAATAAATTTTGTTGATATTTTTAATTTCTTTTCCTTTTTTTACAAAATATTAGAAAGTTAGGTGATGCGTCGGAGAAATGTATGTTGAGTTTTTCATAGAAATATATTTTTTTAGTTTTCCTGAGCAATGTCTTTTTTTAAATTAGTCTATAAAGTTTCTTGTTTTATATCTAGCTTCCTGTAATTAAAAAAAAAAAAAAAAAAAAATCACTGCTCTAATTGTAAAATTTATTAATTTTATTTATTTATTGTTGAGAGGAAAAGTTTTGTTTATATAACTTTAAAATTTTGTTTTGAGCACACTTTATTCTTCTCCACCTATAATTATTCTAAAAAATCAAAAGTTCTATATATCAAAAAATGGAGGTAAGTTAAAATAAATTTAACGTTGCATTTATTCAATTAATTTAATTAATTTGTTTCCTCTTATCATATTTTCTGGTCCACAATGAAGCTTATCTGAGGAGCAAGCTCTATTTTGATCTTGAAGAATTTGAAAATAATGTTGTGTTTATTTCAAAGGAATTGATCTTTTTTTTATATAAGTGTTTAACTAAGTGAACAGTAAGCAATAAAAACTGTCTCAGGAATGCTGACACCGAAAGGTAATTTTCAGTGTCAAAAAAAGGATTTTACAGAGAAAATTACATTGGTGTCTTGTAGGACCTTGAACAGTATAATGTTGATATTGGACACTTTGTGATTTTACAATAATGAACTTCACCATGTTCCAAATACTACAAAATTGATTACCTTGAGTCAAAATGTGTTAGCAACATTTATTGAAAAAAGTGTCCCATATGTGGTCTGTTTTAACTTGACCATTTGACATTCTGTATGTGTTTTGTGTTTGTTACACAGTTGGCCAAATGCATATACCAATTATTATGAAATTTAGGAATAATGTTCTTTTCAATGTCGATCAATGCATATACGAACAAGGTTATTTTATTTTCCATTTCATTTTCTCAAAAAAATATTTAGAAATATCAAAAGAGTTTTCTGTTGGAATTTATTTACCAAAATTATTTGAAAACATTTCTTATTCAGGTTTATTATACTCTTCCATGGTGTCCTATACCATATCTGGAGTTTGAGGCCTAGCATCAATCCTACACTTTTAAGTTAGAGGACAATCACCTGCACCTCCTACTACTGCCTCAATAATGTCATCAACCCTTCTAAAAGAACAATCACCTGCACCACTCCCTACTGCCTCAATAACCTCATCAACCCTTCTCAAAATATTATCATTACAGGCGTCATCACCACTATCAGAAAAGTCATAATTATTAAACCTTCTAAACCATATTATTATTTGAGCACTAGGTTTCAGAGTGTGGGGTACAGAAATATGTTCGAGCGATGATCCCAGTGCAAGGAAAATTAAATGGCACCGTTTGGGAAAATTTATGTCCAAGTAAAAAAAAACAATAAAATGAATAATTGTTGTACTAGCAATTATATAAAAGTAATTTACTACACAATAACCAGGTGCTGTAATATTTTAGACAAGTAAGTAATGTGTTTAATATCTGAATTAATATGAACTATTTTAAATGTAACTGTTGAAATTTAAAGTTCATCAGCAGCAATTAGCTATGGATTTTTTCCTGTTTCACTTGGCACGAAATAGGAGCGAACAACACATTCAATGGATAATCTAGTATAGTGTCAAGTTTCTCTTAAATGTGTTTCTTAAAAGTATAAATTATCATTCAATATCCTTCTTTCCAGCTATGTGTATGTGTGTGACAGAGTTGTAATTATATGTAGTCCTTTCTCTTTAAGATCAACATATACCGGATTCATATCAGCGGAATAGAATCAAATGTAAGTAAAGTTATTTTAGCAGTAATATCCTAAATTAATATTTAGTTAAATCTGTTATCAGAATATCGGAATCCGATATTGGTAATCCAGCCCGAAATGACTGACTTTGTAAACTTACAGAAGTGGGAAATAAAATGTTGGGTGGGTAATACGAATTGTACTTTTGGTTTCCCCTTCTCTCCTTGTTTGAAAGCAAAAAACCTCTTGATCATCATCGCCTTATAAAAAAAGAAGAAAAGAGTAAAATAAAGGCTTCCTAGTTCTTGAATACTCTAATAGCATCAGGGTCGGAAGTGAATAAGAGTTGTTCACAATAGAAGAGATGTTAGGAATCAAAAGGGGATTACCGGAGTCTGGTTCAAAATGGAATGATTTAGGCAAACAGTGATTCAGTGCTAAAAACGGTTGTAGTGGCAATTTATTTAATTTATTATTATTTTAATACATATAACTATTGACATTTAATACTAAACTAATTTATTAGTTAAATATCCTAAGCTTTCGTTCCTGAGCTATCCCAATTATTATGACAGAATATATATATTTAAATAAGAATTTCAAGAATTTAGTGAATTGCTTTACACCTTGCTCACCTTCCTATTGGGGACCTCTCGTAGCTCTTTATACATATTGATCCCTCGTATCGAATTATCTTCGATTAGCGATCTTATCATGTGACAGCACCCTGGTCACGTTTCGACAGAGGCTCCCACTGGTTAACAGACAGAGGCTCCCTACCATCAACTTTGTGCTAACTCCAGCCATTGGTAGTCAACTGTCAATACCTCCATGCTGAGTCTGACCTCGATTTTTTACCTATCTTAACTTATATAGTCTTAGTCATTTGTGACGTGTTAGTAGGTTGCAAACCTAACTTACTTAACTTTTTGTACTCTTGTCATAATGATTGTTTATACTCTGGTGTCTATCGATTGGACTTGGAATATTTATCTATTACATTTTAACTTAACTTAAATTATAAATTAACCCTAAATCCTAACAGGGGATCTAACCCAAGACTACATGAAGTAAAGTGTAGATCCAGGTCTGCCACACTCATACTGACTATAAGTGAACCCCTGAAGAGATTCTGTATTTTTAACCAAATCTAATAGTATTATAAAACAGCAATTTTCTCTCCCAATTTTTATTAGTGTTTTTTTATGGATTCACACTATTTCATTAAAAACAAAAACTATACTGAAGTTTTATTTGTACAATGAAGTTTAATAGTATTTATCAATGTTATTAAAATTAATTTGAAAATAAGTAATAATAATAATGATCTAGAAATTAGGAAGAAACAGTTCGCTATTGATGTCATTGATGTATTCTTGTGCACCTAATCATTTGTACAAACAACAAGGTAACAATGAAAAGTTTTAAAAAGAAAAGGAATAGACTTTGTTTCCTGATAGCATTTTTAGTTCTTACTGACTGAGTCCTTTTATCTACCTTATTACAAGTGCCCATTCACGTAGAAACAAATTTGTTTCTTTTTCAAGAATGCAACATTGCACTTAATGCAACTTCATATTATATATTTACCAGATATTATAATTACTATTTTTTAGCTTGCGGGCATAAAACATCCTAAATGTACAATAACTTATATTTAATTGTGTACCTACAAAAATATACTAAATAAAAAATTCTGATGCAATCAATTTTTCCTTCAATGTTCATAGACAAATTTTTATATTTTTGTGTATTTATAAATAGATTATTGTATAAATAATCTAAAATAAATGTTTAATTTAAGTTAATAAAACTAAAACTTAAACACTACTCTTGAATAACAGATCAGTTGAAAAAGTCAAAGACTTGTCCATCACAGACTTTTTTATTTATTTATTTTTTTAACAAAATTGTCTCATTCAATTGACCAATGTGCGATACACATCACCTGATTCAGAATTTTACATAGAATACAAAAAATGTAACTCCGAAAAACATTGAGGCAGTAATCACCTTTAACTTTAAGGAGAATTATTTTGAAAATCCTTAGATTTGAACAAATCCAATCAAACATGGAAGTTAAATTACACTAAATGTACTACGGTCATATCTTTGGTCACAGGTTTTAGGTGTAATATGTATATGATAATCTAACACATTATACAGGCACAAGTGGTGGTGGTAAGCTCAGGTTGGTCTGTGATATAGTAGCTTTAGATGTGTGAGAAGTGTCATATAAACTTGACATACATTATAATAATACGTGTACAAACTTTGGGTGGTTGCTCTCTCAACCCGGGATACAGAGGAATGATAAGTATATTAACAATGCCGGTAGTGATCTCTACCGATCCTAACAATAATAATATAGTCTGTGTTACGCTCTGGTAGACAAAGGTAGAACTATAATTCATATAAATACATTTACACATTAACCCTTCAACGCGGTGAACCGTCTATAGACGTGGCCAAACTTTCACCTTCTGGCGCGGCCGCCCGTCTAAAGACGCTAAATGTCGCTGCGGTACGTGCTGGATTCTAGCGTCTAAATAAAGAACTTTTATGAACTGAGCGTATACCCAGAACATTGCCAAGAGAAATGCCATCTGTTGAGTTATTGATTTTTATTTCTAGACCACCGTGACCTTCAGAAAAGGAAACAACACGTGGCTATATACAAACAGCTGTAGCGGGTTCGTGGAGGGCTCTTGTGTGTTATTGGTTTTTATAACCTCATTTATTTATAAGTGTAATATTTTTAACAGTTTGACAGTAGATCGTGTGATTAGTTCTAGTGTATATTGTGTTTTAGTGATAATGTGGGAACCGCAAAGTGATAATATTCGCGAGTTTTTTGGATTACGCTCAAATGGAGTTCCATTGTGATCCAAATATTGAAGGTAATCATGATAGTGGTGATGAAGTTGTAAATATATGCAATGTGGCTAATGGTAGCGCAATAATCTTAGATAATGAGGAAGTTACAGTAAATGTAAATACGTATAATGTCCCGCCAGACAATCCACAAGAGAAGGAAATGTTAGTCGACGATTTTTACTACCACACCAGAGGTTCTAGCGCTCGGAACGGCTTACCGCGTTGAAGGGTTAAAAGTGCCGGTTCTACATTCTGGTAGCCAACGGAGGAACTATAAAATCATATAAATATTTTACACATTTTATTAACATTAATAATGCCGGTAGTGCTCTCTAGTGGTGGTGGCCAACGGTGACACTATAAATTATATAAAATATATATACATTAACTAATGTCTTTACTACTGTAGGTAAAATACTTAATTTAATTAAACCAATGTGGCAGTGCGCCCTGGTATCGACAAAGTAAACCTATTAAATAGCATTGTAATATCAACAGCGCATGGAGTAACTAACGTCTGCTGTAGGTTAAAAATAATCCAAGATGGTAGTGCCCTCTATTATCAACACAATAAACTAATAAATGGCACTGTTAATAACAGTCGACACTATCAAGAGAGCATAGGGGGTAATATACTCCCTTAAGAATGCAACGAGTAACACTATGCACGATAGCTCTGTCGGTATAGTCTCTGGCTTCAAATCCAGAATTTATTGGTTTGAATCCCACTGGGAAATTAAAAGTTAAGAGTGTGATGTCACAGAGCATGACATCAGGGTGTAATGTGTAATGATGTCATAAAATGTTGGACAAAAAATGTGAGAGGGGAGTTGCAGAGCCAAGGGGCAGGGGAAAGGTGGGAAAAAAGGTCACCAACCACCCTACTTTAGTGCTCAAGTGTCCGGATCTCTACTCAAGCCATATAAAGGCAAAGTAATCTTCATGGTGACAAGACTTATCGGATATCAATGAAAATTAAAATCGAAGGTTGCCCTCTGGATATATATGGTGATCGTCAGACTTCAACTGTCATACGGTTCCCAAGTATAATGGCCAAAAGTGGTAGAAGCTTTAGTGGTTAGCAAACTTGCAACGACTGGGATGCATGTTAGTCACCATTGCTTTTAGATCCACACCAACGGCTGCCCTAGAGGTGTTGTTAGATCTGGCGCTTCTAGACACATACATAATGTCGAAGGAGAGGCAGACTACCTATAAGCTTCTAAACCATGGCGAATGGAGGGAGAGCTTCATTAAGGTGGGGCACTCCGAAATAGCCAAGAAGGTCCTGAAAGACTCGGTGTTAGACATGTCATCTGATTGCATGCAAACTGAATACGTTTTCACAAGATCTTTCACAGTTATTTCCAATACACAGGATGACGGGAAATATGGCAAGCGACTGATACACTCAAGACACCTTGTTTGGTACACAGATGGATCATTGCATGATCAACAGTCTGGATATGGAGGATACTGTCAAACCACTGGGGCAACTTGTGAAGCTAACTTAGATAGATATTGTATAGTATTCCAAGCTGAGATTTGTGTAATCAGAGCAGGTGTACATCTTAGAAGAAGGCCTTAAAGGCAAGGACATTCTAATACTCTCAGATGCCCTAACGGTGATTAAAGCTCTCAGTATCGTAGAAATCTCATCCAAACTGGTGTGAGATTCCCTATGTGTCCTGTCAACTGCCAATGAGATATGCCTGAGATGGTTACCTGGGCATTGGGCTCGAGGGAAATGAGAGAATGAGATGGTGTACTTGTAGGCAAAAGATGGAGGTACTTATTCCCACTTGCGGGGTCAGTCGTTCTTTGGTAAAAGGTACGGTGAGGAAATAGCTAGGAAAGAACACATTAAACGATGGAGACAATTTACTGGCCAGAAACTGAACTAACCAAGGTGTTTGTGCAGTGTAATAAGAGGTCCCAAGTCGTTGCCATGATCACCGGTCAAGGCAATATCTGGAGTCATTTAAACAAGTTGAGACTACTTCAAGTCTCACCTAATGTCGCCTTTGCAGTCAGGAACTGAAACTGCAAAACACATAATCTTTGATTACATGGCCCTGGAGTACCAGAGAAGGGGATTCTTTGGCCACCAGCAACCCAATGAAGTTTTCATAAAGATACCCTATTATAGATCTTTAAGTTCGTCAGAGGCACTGGTGTCAGGGAATGATGAACATAGGGGAGAACAATAAGCTCATAACTGACATGCCGGAAGGCAGAGAGAGCTTCAGAGAAGTAATTCCCCAATGGAAAAAAATATAAAAATAAATTTGTTTTGTAAGGTAACCATTAATCATACAAATGAGATGCTCAGTGCCATCGTGCTGAAAACTCACTCTCCATATGCGATTAACTCCTTTTTAATACAAAAAAGATGAAATAAGTTTGTTATGTAAGCTAAACACAAATCGTACAAATGATACGCTCAAAGGCATTGTGGTGAGAACTCCTTCCCCATATGCGATAACCTCCTTTATAATGGAAAGAGTTTATATAAGTTTGTTTTGTAAGCTAAGTATAAATCATAAAAATGAGATGCTCAGAGGCATCATGCTGAGAACTCCCTCCATATATTATATGATTAATTTCTTTTTAATGGAAAAGTTGAAATAAGTTTAGTTTGTAAGCTAAACATAAATCATACAAATGAGATGCTTAGAGGCATCGTGCTGAGAACTCCCTCTTCATATACGATTAATTCCTTTTTAATGGAAAAGTTTATATAAGATTAGTTTGTAAGCTAAATATATACAAAGTATTGTGTTAAGATCTCGCTCTCCAAATAAAATTAATTTTTTTATAATGGAAAAAGTTGAAATAAGTTTGGTTTGTAAACTAAACATAATTTAAACAATGGAAATATCAGGGTCATCGTGGTGATAACTCTCACTCCATACGCGAATAACTCCTTCACAAAGAATAAGAGTTAAAATAAGTTTGGTTTGTAAGTATAAATCATACAAAACTCACTGTATTAAGGTCCCATCTACCTTTTAAAAACTCCTTCATCAAAGAACAGAGTTCAAACCAGTTTTTTGACAAAATCATACAAAGGGTTACATCAAAAGTATCAAGCTGAGACTCCTACTCCTACGTGTTTATTTGTTGGGTAGGGGGAGGGGAGTGGCTGCAAGAAGTGTTCCCCCTTCACTGCTTCACCATATGTAGACCTATCAATTGTATAACAATAGAACATATAAGTGTGACTTAAATAAATTATAAATTTTTAGCCCTCAGCTAGAATTATTGTGGTAAGCTCTTCAGTTCTTGTAGGAACTGAATTTAAAGCATGGAATCATACGAGTTTGATCAGAGGCATCTTGCCGAACCCCCCCCCCCCCCGAACTTTTGGGATAATTTCAATGTTGGGAATGTTTAGGTTAAATCACAGTCAAGTATTGATGTTCATGAGTAGATTTTATTAACATTCTGTTCTGGTGATTAGTTAATAATAAACATTATTCTAATTCCTTTACGCGCACACATCAAACTAAACCAAACCCTTATGTCTACCAAGCAAAAATTGTTTGTTGCTATTTTTCCAATAATGTTGGTCAGAGATAATTTGTCAGAAAGTGGTAAAATGAACTTTCTGACATATACGCTTGTAATTTTAAAGGAATAATTTCCAAAATACTTCTAGAACTGATCCCGAAAACGGCAAGGGTTCATTTTGTTCTTTTTCAAAATAAAAAAGTTTACTTTCGGAATTCTTTTGCACTTTGGTTTGGATCAAAAAGTCCACATTTTATTAAAATTTGTTAGTAATAGCTTAGGTTGATTTTAATATATTAACCTTCTAATATCGGCCTTCTAAAACTTAAAACATCGTCTATGATTGATTACCACTTTTTGATCGATAGGTCTACATCAGAATCAGTAGCGGCCGATGGTTAAGGGCAATGGGAGGGCTCTGTTTTATTTTATACACGTAAGGGAAGGCATGTTATCATTCACTTAACATTCACAATCACAAAGGGTTAAACTTAAAAACATAAACAAACAACTCGTGTGAGTGGCGAGACACTATTTAGAACAGTTGCGCCAACTTATTTTGCCCATCGAAAACAAGGTTTTTAGTAATGCGGAACATCTAATTTATGGTGGCTTCACTGACTGATGTCTGCGCGCGCAGCTTCGGACTCTGCCCTAGAAGCCCATTACACGCTGTGTAAATGACGTCACGGCACCCTCAGGCCTCAGCTCTGTCCTCTCCTTGCCCCATATGACTAAATGCAATGAAACTGGGACGCTCTGGCCACCGTCCGAACTCCAGAATACATTCGTCAAATATTTTATATTGTAAAACTTCCGCTACAAATGATGGTGAAATCCATAGTGGCAATTCATAATTCATTTATCTCCACAGAATTAAATACATATAGGTATTTACATTATTAAAATAATATTATCATTGGGGGGGGGGCGGCGTCCGAGAGTCCTTATGAGTAAGCCGCCACTGATCAGAATACATAATCATAAATTCCGTAATTCAAGACTTCCATAACATATTTAATTAAGTCTTCACTGTCGTCAGGTATACACAGACATCCAGAGACCAGGACAGTTAGGAATAACCTCGTGTATGTCTCCTGTATACGTGTACACACTTGAATTATTAGTAATGTTGACAATCGAAGTATTGAAGAGGGTTAGAGAAATGAGGGACAGTACTTGTTGCAAGCGACTGGGAACGACCAGATGTGGCAAACCATCTGGCATGTTACCACCCTCTACACCACCTATTTGTTATTGTCTATTAATTGTTATTGTCGACAACTCCCGCCGGACTCGAGATTCTTTAGACTGCAACCTGCATAATTAATGGGAGCGAGGGTGGCCGAACGTAATTCGTAAATATTTCATTCCTTCGTTCACTCCTAGTGTTCCTGATAAACACTCTTTTATGTTGTACAAACATTGAAGAAACCTTTTCTGACGTTCATTTTCTTAGAAGCATAAAAAAAATTTAAAAAAATGTAAACAGCTTGATACGTGGCAGGTAATGCGTAACAATACCGCGTTCTTGAATTAGATTTCAGCAATTGTTTAGGTGATTGAATAAGTATATATATATATATGCTTATCGGGTTATTGAATAAGGTTTCAGAATTTGTTCAAGAAATAAGTAACAGTGCCGCGTTCTTGAATAAAGTTTCAGCTTTTGTATAGGGAACACCTAACGGTGCTGCGTTTTTTAATTAGAGTTCAGCTTTTTCATAGGTAATGAGTACCGCGTTCTTGAATAAGGTTTCAGCTTTTGTTTATGTAATAAGTAACAGTACCGCGTTCTTCAATAAGATTTCAGGGTTTGCGTAACGGTACCAAAGCAAGTAACTATTAATATCCCGTTTATTAATATCTCTAGTTCAACATTGAATGTTTCGAGTTATGCTTTTCTAATCAAACGCAATATATTTATTTACTTCCACTAAAATTAATATCATTGTTAAATACACTTTAACTGTTCGAATGCCTATAGAAACTATTATCGTTGAAATTAAATTTCTGTTCGTCCGTCGACCCAATAAGACGGACTATTCTATAATCTATATAAGTTATGTGAGGAATTACTGTATGTGTAATGTAAAATTAAGCTTATTATAGTGATTAGTTACGTTAGATACAGAAGTTTCTTTAGCCTTATAGCCATGCTTTACTCTTCGTCTTAGCTCAACCTAGCAACTGTAAAGATCAAAAATCTCTTCTATACAACGACAAGGGCAGCAAGCTCCATATATCATTCAATGTATATGAGTTGTATATGTAAATTTATTGTTATATGTTTTCTGATATTTCATGTAAGAATAAATATTAGGGTTTTAGAAAAACAAACATTCTTTAAACCCGAAGATACAAACACGAACGCGTAATTGGCGCAGTAGTCGGTAGGACACCACTTGGAGATTCTAAGAGAAAACTATGTTGGAAGAAGACAAACATAGCTTCGTTAGAGACACACATTACTCCTGATAATGCAAGATCCTTGGAAATCGTCGATACCAATCGTTTATTAAGAACCGGATCCACCAAGTCAGAGGACATCTCGCCAAGTACCAGAAAAGAGGACATCTCGCCAACCAAGAACAGAAAACAACAGATCTTCAAAAGAAGAAATCAGCCACTACAGCCCAAAATGAGCAAAACACTGTGGACTCTGTAAGTTGATTCAAAAATATTTTAATTAAGAGAGAAAAATTCTCAAAATAAAAAGGAAATCATTTTCTAAAACTAAAAACATAAAATAAAAATAAATAAATCGTGTCTATTAATGTAATTAATGAATAGGCGAAGTAAAATAAAATAATTAATAAAGTACTAATTATTGAAAAATAGTCTGATTTATTTGTAAATATTTTATTTGAAAAATAGTTAGTAAATGGGTACCGTATTTCTAATTCAAGAATATAATTTGAGTTAATCAAATAAAATCATAAGACTAATAAATAATGTATTTTAATCATTTGTGGAGTAAATGATTTCTTAATTTGATAAGATTTTTCGATTTTATCTATAATTGAAATAATTAAGAATTTAAAAGTCAAAATATAATAAAGATTTGTAGTGTAACGTAAGAATTATTCATAATATCAAAGTGTATTAGAACCGCCGGTTCTTTACACGGTCGATGGAGCCGATAGACCATTCGGAGGTTGGAACGTTCGTCCTGGAGGGATCAGCCTTCAGACAACGAACGAGGATGTCTGTGCTGCCGGGATCAGCCGACAGACCACGGAGGCAACGCACGTCCCGAGGGGATCAGCCCTCAGACAACGAACAGGGTGTCTGTGTTTGCGGAAATAGCCAACAGACCATGGATTAAAGACAGTTAAGGAACAAGAGAATTTAGGTAACAAGAGCAGAGAGAGAGAGAGAGAGAGATCGTCTGGGGTTGTGGCGCGTATGTCTCCCACTCTGCACGACCTTGATCGGTCTCAGTGTTTCTCTCGATCTGCTGTGGTCATTTATTTACAAGTTTAGACATTACAATTATATTGACATATTTAGCGTAACGAAGCAAGGTGTAGCGTGTCGTTACAGTCGATTTCTAACACGATCGAAGAAAGTGAAAGTAGTACTACAATATGATCCATTATAAGGTTTATTAGAATCTATGTTTAGGCTACTTACACGTACGAAGAAAGAGGACGATGCAAAGGTGTAGCGTGTCGTTACAGTCGATTTCTAACACGATCTGAAGAAAGTGAAAGTAGTACTACAATATGATCCATTATAAGGTTTATTAGAATCTATGTTTAGGCTACTTACACGTACGAAGAAAGAGGACGATGCAAAGGTGTAACGTGTCGTTACAGTCGATTTCTAACACGATCTGAAGAAAGTGAAAGTAGTACTACAATATGATCCATTATAAGGTTTATTAGAATCTATGATTACTTACACGTACGAAGAAAGAGGACGATGCAAAGGTGTAGCGTGTCGTTACAGTCGATTTCTAACACGATCTGAAGAAAGTGAAAGTAGTACTACAATATGATCCATTATAAGGTTTATTAGAATCTATGTTTAGGCTACTTACACGTACGAAGAAAGAGGACGATGCAAAGGTGTAACGTGTCGTTACAGTCGATTTCTAACACGATCTGAAGAAAGTGAAAGTAGTACTACAATATGATCCATTATAAGGTTTATTAGAATCTATGATTACTTACACGTACGAAGAAAGAGGACGATGCAAAGGTGTAGCGTGTCGTTACAGTCGATTTCTAACACGATCTGAAGAAAGTGAAAGTAGTACTACAATATGATCCATTATAAGGTTTATTAGAATCTATGATTACTTACACGTACGAAGAAAGAGGACGATGCAAAGGTGTAGCGTGTCGTTACAGTCGATTTCTAACACGATCTGAAGAAAGTGAAAGTAGTAGTCTACTACAATATGATCCATTATAAGGTTTATTAGAATCTATGATTACTTACACGATGGAAAGAAAGAGGACGATGCAAAGGTGTAGCGTGTCGTAACAGTCGATTTCTAACACGATCTGAAGAAAGTGAAAGTAGTACTACAATATGATCCATTATAAGGTTTATTAGAATCTATGTTTAGGCTACTTACACGTACGAAGAAAGAGGACGATGCAAAGGTGTAGCGTGTCGTTACAGTCGATTTCTAACACGATCTGAAGAAAGTGAAAGTAGTACTACAATATGATCCATTATAAGGTTTATTAGAATCTATGATTACTTACACGTAGGAAGAAAGAGGACGATGCAAAGGTGTAGCGTGTCGTTACAGTCGAACTCTAACACGATCTGAAGAAAGTGAAAGTAGTACTACAATATGATCCATTACAAGGTTTATTAGAATCTATGTTTAGGCTACTTACACGTACGAAGAAAGAGGACGATGCAAAGGTGTAGCGTGTCGTTACAGTCGATTTCTAACACGATCTGAAGAAAGTGAAAGTAGTACTACAATATGATCCATTATAAGGTTTATTAGAATCTATGTTTAGGCTACTTACACGTACGAAGAAAGAGGACGATGCAAAGGTGTAACGTGTCGTTACAGTCGATTTCTAACACGATCTGAAGAAAGTGAAAGTAGTACTACAATATGATCCATTATAAGGTTTATTAGAATCTATGATTACTTACACGTACGAAGAAAGAGGACGATGCAAAGGTGTAGCGTGTCGTTACAGTCGATTTCTAACACGATCTGAAGAAAGTGAAAGTAGTACTACAATATGATCCATTATAAGGTTTATTAGAATCTATGATTACTTACACGTACGAAGAAAGAGGACGATGCAAAGGTGTAGCGTGTCGTTACAGTCGATTTCTAACACGATCTGAAGAAAGTGAAAGTAGTAGTCTACTACAATATGATCCATTATAAGGTTTATTAGAATCTATGATTACTTACACGTAGGAAGAAAGAGGACGATGCAAAGGTGTAGCGTGTCGTAACAGTCGATTTCTAACACGATCTGAAGAAAGTGAAAGTAGTACTACAATATGATCCATTATAAGGTTTATTAGAATCTATGTTTAGGCTACTTACACGTACGAAGAAAGAGGACGATGCAAAGGTGTAGCGTGTCGTTACAGTCGATTTCTAACACGATCTGAAGAAAGTGAAAGTAGTACTACAATATGATCCATTATAAGGTTTATTAGAATCTATGATTACTTACACGTAGGAAGAAAGAGGACGATGCAAAGGTGTAGCGTGTCGTTACAGTCGAACTCTAACACGATCTGAAGAAAGTGAAAGTAGTACTACAATATGATCCATTACAAGGTTTATTAGAATCTATGTTTAGGCTACTTACACGTACGAAGAAAGAGGACGATGCAAAGGTGTAGCGTGTCGTTACAGTCGATTTCTAACACGATCTGAAGAAAGTGAAAGTAGTACTACAATATGATCCATTATAAGGTTTATTAGAATCTATGTTTAGGCTACTTACACGTACGAAGAAAGAGGACGATGCAAAGGTGTAACGTGTCGTTACAGTCGATTTCTAACACGATCTGAAGAAAGTGAAAGTAGTACTACAATATGATCCATTATAAGATTTATTAGAATCTATGATTACTTACACGTACGAAGAAAGAGGACGATGCAAAGGTGTAGCGTGTCGTTACAGTCGATTTCTAACACGATCTGAAGAAAGTGAAAGTAGTACTACAATATGATCCATTATAAGGTTTATTAGAATCTATGATTACTTACACGTACGAAGAAAGAGGACGATGCAAAGGTGTAGCGTGTCGTTACAGTCGATTTCTAACACGATCTGAAGAAAGTGAAAGTAGTAGTCTACTACAATATGATCCATTATAAGGTTTATTAGAATCTATGATTACTTACACGTAGGAAGAAAGAGGACGATGCAAAGGTGTAGCGTGTCGTAACAGTCGATTTCTAACACGATCTGAAGAAAGTGAAAGTAGTACTACAATATGATCCATTATAAGGTTTATTAGAATCTATGTTTAGGCTACTTACACGTACGAAGAAAGAGGACGATGCAAAGGTGTAGCGTGTCGTTACAGTCGATTTCTAACACGATCTGAAGAAAGTGAAAGTAGTACTACAATATGATCCATTATAAGGTTTATTAGAATCTATGTTTAGGCTACTTACACGTACGAAGAAAGAGGAGGATTTATTGCAATATGACCAATTACAAAGGTTTTTAGAATCTTGATTATATACATGATTGAAGAAAGAGGAGGAACTACTTCAATAACATCAATTACAAGATTTATTATAACCGCTGATTCCTTACACGACTAAAGAAAGAAGAGGATCTAACTGAATATGATCAATTAATCCAATTAATTAATACAAGGTGTATTAGAACTGATGATTTATTACATGATCAAAGTAAGAGGAAGGTCTTCTTCATTATGATCCATTAAAAGTTTATTTGAATTGATTCCTTACAAAATCGAAGAAAAAAAATCTGGAATCTACTTCAATATGGTCAATTACATGGTTTATTAGAACCGGCGATTTTTTAATAGATAAACTTAAAAAATGATATCCTCCACGGATATTCTTAAATATGATTCATTTCTTGGTTTGTTAGAACCGCCGATTTCTTACATGATCGAAATAAGATGAGGATCTACTTCAAAATGATAGATTATAGGGTTTATTAGAACCGATTACTTACAAGATCGATGTAAGAGGAGTATTCACTTAAACGAATAATGGAGATAAATATCATTCCAAAAAAGCGCTTTTAGCACTCATTGGATGTCAAAAAGTACATATTTTATGGAAAAAAAGTAAAAGTAAGTTTGTCTGATCGCAAATCATTCACTTAACTTTTATATTTGAGAAAAAATAAATCGTGTACTTTATATATACACCATATGTCCAAAAAGTTCCACACCCCCACAGAATATTTTAATTTTTTTAAATAACCAAATAAACTTGGGCACATCTTTCTAGTATAAGATATAGTAGTTTTTTTACATAGTTTAGAGTTTCATCCACCGCCTCGAAGTAGGGATTGCAGGGGGTAACTTAAAAAGTTTCAATAGTAACCCTCATCTTGCTACCCGTGATTTTAAAGGTCTTTAAAAGAGAAAATCAATGGTGTGCCCAAACTTTTTTTTTCGATGACCCTATAACAAATGGTAGCAAATAATGTTTGGAGAGATTTAAGTTGAACAAACTACTGTCAATGGTTATTGTTTGCATATTATGGGATACCGTATTACGGTAAATTAGATCTTTAAAATCAATTACTGTTTTACATTTTTTTACATGCTAACAACAACCAATGACAGTAGTTTGTTCAACTTAAATCTTTCCAAACATTTTTGCTGCCATTTGTTTATAGGGTCATCGGCAAAAATTTTAAGCACACCATTGGTTTTATCTTTTAAAGACCTTTAAAATCAGGGGTAGCAAGATAGGGGTTACTATTGATAGTTTTAAAGTTACTACCCCCTGCAACCCCTACTTCGAGACCAAGATGAAACTCTAAACTACTTAAGAAACTACTGTATCTTATGCTAAAAAATGATGTGCCAAAGTTTAATTGGTTATATATATATATATATATATATATATATTAAGTAGGGGGTGGGACTTTTTGGACACACGGTATGTATCCAGCATAACATTAGATAAACAAGCTAAGATATATTTAAACAAAAAAGTAGACAAATTAAAAGATAAGACTAAGTTAAACAATTATATAACGTAGAGATGAGAGCACAATATCATTATTATATATGAGATCATTTTACTACGTGCAGTGTGCAGTGACTCCGTGAAGTTGGAAATATATGAGGCTTGGATGTAAATATCCGTGAAGATGAAGATAAGCATTAATCAGAAAATAAAAACTTCACAATGTGTGTAGATTCTATCAATAAGAAGTTATGAAATTCTTAGACCCTGTGTATGTTTTCTGTCATGTGTGTGTGTAAAAAAAAAATTGGGCTTTTTTTCCAAAAGCTGACCTGACAAGATATATTATCAGATAATATAAAATTACTTTTATAATGTTTTGACCTTGTAATATAGTGCTAGAATCATAGAATAACACCCCACGTGTACGTAATTTCCCTAAATAATATTTTTGTTATTTAGTGCAAACCTCGCTTTTGAAATGAAAAGTCTATATAGGTTGTTTCAACTTTGGGAAGTGATTGAGTTTCTAGAAACATATGTCCGTAAACGTTTTGTTATCCGTCTGTCGGCCATTTTGTGTTATTTCGAATAATAATAATAAGTTTAGAAAAGATTAAGATTTCCAGTCAAAATTTGCTATGAACGTTTTTCTTTATTTTTACAAATTAAACAAGTCATGAGACCAATATATTTTGCTTTCGTTCATTCGAAAATTTGTTATGGCATTTGTGCTGCCACACTTATGATAAAAACACAAAACCAGTTTTTAATATTAAGAAATTACATATTAGGATTATCTGTGTACAATATCACAATACACATTCAGTTCCATTTTTCTAACATTTTAGTTCTCTCTTTGACCTATATATATATTTTAATAGGTCGGAAATTTAAAATTGATACTGATCACAAAGCCCTTTGTTACTTGATGTCCTTAAAGGATCTAACGAGTGGAATTTTACGGTGGTCACTGAAATTAGCAGAATACCACTATGAAAGTGTCCACCGTCCGGATAAAAAGCATTTAGACGTTGATGTCTTAAGCAGAAACATCCCTGTGACTTCACATTTTGTCGTGAAAGTTAAAGAGCTATTACCGATAATAGATTTAGATACGATCCGAATAGCACCAAAAGATGACCCAGAGTGTCAACAACTTAAAAAGAAGAAAAATTATAGGATGAGCCCTGAAAAAATAATTTTTTATAAGCTATAAGCTGAGAAATTAATCGTGCTACCAAAGATATTGAGAACAAAAATCATGCGGCGATTCAAAAAACGCTGAACAGAGGATAAAGAATAAATTTGTTTGGCCTAACATGGAGTCGGACGTAAATAATTATATTCGAACTTGTAAGTCTTGTAATCAAAGAATGGACTATGGAAAGACACGAGCGCCTTTAGGAGACATTTTTACTGAACTGGGAAAACCGTACAGTACAATTTGCTTGGATATTTTAGGTCCCATGTCAAAATCGGAAAATAATAACAAATGCGTTTTAAGCGTACTGGACCGTTTTATAAGACACGCCACCTTTATTCCATCGAAAGATCAAACTGTGGGAACTATAAGTAAAAAAAATGTTAAAAGCAATAATTACTATATACGGGATACCTGATATTTTGATAACGGACCGAGGGGCAAATTTGACTAGTGAGATAATGTAACCTATGTAATCTGTTAGGCATTAAAAATATTTACTACCGCATATCATCCAATGTCTAATGGACGAAATGAAAGAGTTCACTTTACAATTAGCAGAATGTTGTCGCATTACACGAACGCAAATCAATCGAATTGGGACACGATCTTACCTTACGTTACCCATGTTCATATAGTTCACAGGTTCATCAAACCACAAATTACAGTCCTCACAAAATTTTATTTGGTAGAAAGATGAAAATACTAGATTCAACTCTAACGATAACGGACGACACAGCTATTTACTAGAATTATTTAGAAAACTAAGTCCACACTTAAAATTAGCAGATGAAAAATTAGAAACCTATCAAGAAAAGTAATTTTTAAAACAACGTAAAGAATACATTAAAAACACTAAATTAAACCAGTTCAAGGTAACCAATATGTGTACACGCTGGCAATAAAATAACATACAGTTAAAAAACTATCTAAACTTTGAAAAGGTCTCTATCTTAAAACAAAGATTATTTCAAAATTAAATGTAATGTTAAAAATCAGAATACGGGAAATTACAATCCATGTTAACAGAATTAAATCTAGTTTTGGAAATAAATACGTAGTAAAGAGTTCTTGTACTAAAAGGGAACACTCTCTCAAACATATTTGGATTCGGAATCACAATTGGTGGAACAGGATGTGAGCACAGTAAGTGAAAACATCATAAGGACCCATACCGGTCCAAATCAGACTTTAAATAATTCAAATCAATCAATAAAAAAAGTTGTAAGATCACCGAACCAAATAACGGGGATAAGTAATTAACCCGCGAGTTTAATTACATTACCATTTCCCAATGTTTCGGATAGACCAAAACGGGTACACAAGATCCCTATAAAATTAAAAGACTATGTCTTAACATAGGAACATACAACCAATTATTTCGTAGAACCGATAAGAAACAAATATTATATTAAGTACTTTTAATAGATAGCCTATATATGGTTGTCCTTCTGTCCTCCATTTTGTTTTCGAAAAATAACAACTTTAGAAATTATAAAGATTTCGAGTTTAAATTTGGTATACTCATTTTTTTATACAAGTAAATTTTAGTCAAAAACCTTATAGAATCCGTGCAAATAATACAAATCAAAATGTGTATACATATCACTAACTTGATGCTGTAAAACCACAGATATTGTTTTAAACTAAATCTATGTATTATTTTTGTCCAACTTTTAATGCTACATTTATTTTCCAATTTGGATTTCATATTTTGTACAATTAAATATACTACGTACTTAGAAGAAGTACAGCCGCTTTCTATCGGATTTTGTTGGCAATTATTGTTTTCAGCGCTCTCTATTGGATTATGTAGGAACTAACTTTCAATTGGTAATTAAAAAAGTAGGTAATTATGATTGCTAGACGTTTTATTCAAAATACCTTACCTTATGATCGACCTACTTTAGCTTATCCTACTGAAATTTGAGTAATATAAACATATTTTTAATAAAGTTTATTTGTCAATTTGAAAGTCACAATTTCGCATTGTATATATTTTAGTTTACGTAAAGTTTGGAGTCAGTCTAAACCATATTAGTCGCAAAGAGTGTCAACATTCCATTTGATGTCTACGCTTTCTGTGCTTGTACGGTGTAGCCTATATTAGAGAGATTGCAATATGTGCGACCGTGTATACACTATAGGCATACACATCTTGTTAGGCCCTAGACGACATGAAGAAAGTAGTGATATACAGGGTGTAACACCCTTTGATCTATTTTAACATATCCTACAAGCCCCAAGAGGTTAAACTTCAGTAAAAATTTTATCGAAATCCTTAGTGTAGGTTTATAGAAAATTCGTAATTTTGAGATATCAATTAATTTCCTAAATTCCATCAAACTAAAATTGAACTGAATATTTTATTGTAAAAAGAATAATTTTTATTTCATCAAGAAAGAAATGGAAAATATTCTTCGTATAAAAAAATTCCAATTATCCTCGCTCTTTCCACTATAAAATCCATTTCTGACTTCCAAAAATTCCTTTGTGGTTTTCCCTCTTTTATATGGGTTTTTTTTTAATAGGTGTGACTTGATGTAGGCTAGTAAAAATACACATTAGTAGAAATCGTAAATCAATTGCTATAAACTGAATATATATATATATATATATATATATATATATATATATATATTATTAATATTTAAAAAGTAATCCGTTTATAGTATTGTTCATTTCATGTTTGTCAACAGTAGGCCTATACAAAATACTTTGACTTTGTAATTTGGTAATCGGTAATTTCAGAATTAGGAACCATAATAAAGAGTAAATCGCTGTACAAACCTATGTTCACTTTTAAAGGGAAAATTTACCTTTTTATTATGTTTTGTGTTTGTACATGTTTTTGTAAATCTTATATTGTTTGCAATTTTTTTTCCTTCCAATGTATCAGCAAGGACTACAGCAACAAACAGTCCACCAATATTGTCAAACAATTTAGAAACAAATAAATTAGGTTCATGAGTTATTTTATTAATACACTTTGTTCAATTAATATAATACAATTAATCAAACTGTTCTTTTTGGCTTATGTCAGCCTATTGGTATTTAAAAGGCACGGTGATATGAGCGAGATAAGCATTGGTTTATAGTAGCCTACATTTTAATCCTGAAACATTGAAAGTGTAATTTGTAAATATTTTAGTTTTATTAATTGTAAGTTTAATATAGAATATGCATGGAACATTTATTCCAATTAATTAAAACAACTATAATAAAATTCTTAACATGATTGTGTTTTGTCTATGCAATAGATTACATGATTAAGCAATTTGCACACTCATCCACAAAACAACAAATAGCCTATTAGGGTTTTCTAAAGTTTTATTTTTATACCAACTAACTAAGGTACTTGGTAGAACTTCATTTTAAAGAAAGACAATAGGCCTATATAGTCAAAATTCTACAATTTATTGAGCCTATGAAAATGTCAGAAATGTAATCTTTGGGGGGTACGTGGATCTGCTTTGTTTTGCGTTGGCGGGTCGTCCGATCGCGTGGTAAAATTAATATATGTAGGCCTACACTGAGCGAATCTCAATCTAGGCTAGCCATTTTTGACGATATAATTTACTTAAAACTAAACCAATTTACACTAAAATCAAATATATTAACTACATCGTATTGCCACAACATGTCGGACTAACACAAAAGGCCTATCATGGCCTTGTATTAGTTCAACTACAGTAATTATATTACGATTGCAAAACGCGATGCGCCCAGATTAAAACCCTTGGCCCGAACCGGCCCTATTCCTTTGGGTTTAGCAAGGCATACTTAAATATTACGGCACTATAAGGAAATCAAAGATGAACGCTGTGCAGACGTCTTCCCTCACTCGTGGTTGTAACACTACTCGTCTTATCTGGTCCTTCGCGTAAATACCGGATAGCAAAGGGGAGGGGGGGGGAATGGTGACTAATCACCACAAAGAGCTTATTGTTTAAAGATGTTAGTTTAGTTTTGAACGATCAGGTAGAATTTTCATAAATTCCCTTGTTCTTCAACCTTTGTCTAGGCCTTATGACCCTAGTCCCTCCCGTATATTTTTCTAACCGTTTACCTGAATTTTATTTTTCTAATAGCCTATGTGTAAATTGTTTGCTTTGTAATATATTTTTGGTTAATCTGTGTTAAACCGCCTCGTAAATGCCATAACTGGCGAAACAATGGTCGGAAAGACTTAATAAATTGTAGAATATTTACTAAATATTGTGTTTGTGTTTCATTTTACAAATATTAATTAGAGAGTTTTTAAAAATATTCTGTATATCGACTTACTGAATGGTTAGGCCTACCAGCCTGTGCTTACTTTGCTTCTGCCATAAACAGGCTCTAAGCTTAAGTATTATTGGCTTGAAATCAAGTGTGTAAGTGGCTGTGTTTAGTGAAATAATAATTATTATTTTGTTAATTTTTTCAGAATATTAATTTTATGATTTGAGATTTTGCACACCAATTTGGGTTAGTCTCAACTTTTCATCAAAATTTTAATGAAATCAATAGTCTTTAAAATTCGTGAACCAGTATTTTTAAATGATAGTGAACAATGTATTTTGTTTGGGTCCGTAATGTTTTGTATAAGCAGTGTAAGGGGGGGGGGATTAAAAATGTTTGTTTATTCAAAAGTTAAAAGTTTAGTGACATTGAAAGTAGGATCGTTGTAGATTCATCATTAAAATGTCCGCTTTTGAGTTTCAGGATACGCAACATCATGTAATCATGAAACAAACTTACAAAAGATACGAGAAGGCTATTTCACTTAATTTACTGTTTCAACACAAACTTACAATGACGGCAATGCATTGGATCAACTAACAGTTGGTAAGAGCACAGTTGATTGTTTAATATTTTTTATTAGACCATTATTATTTTAGTTGATTTGTTTATCAGGCGCAGCTAGATAACAATTTTTAAAGGGCTAGCATTTTAATAAAGTCTTCTTACATTATATTTGTCGGGATATTTTGGATAGGTCCTGACTCTGAAACTTTTACTTTTAGCTAATAAAAAGTTATAAAAAATTTAAAAGAAGGAAAATGATCTGTTGTTTATTTAATAAATGGTGCGCAAACTTACCCAGAGTCATAGAATGTGCACCGATCATAATCCACAAAACACGTTTTCAGAGTTTAATAGAGTTCTTATATATATATATATATATATATATTTGTCTACTGTAGATGTCTTGATTTTTATTTCATTTTGTTCCAGTCTACTTTTCTACAATAACTTGGACTAGTTTATTGGTAAACAAAGACTGTTGGTAAGTTTTATAATAACAGCTGTTGTAAATAGTTTTTTGAGAAATAATGTTGTAGGGCCTATATGTTCATTATTTTACAGCTTTGAGGGAAGAAGAAGATATATATCGTTATCAATCATCTTTCTGGTAGCCTAAATTGAAGTCGTGTAATCCAATTACTGTAAGCACATAACAATGTTATGCAGTTTTGTTAAGTTAATGTTAGATGTTATATTTAGGTAAATATGAATAAACATCAAGATATCTATTGAAAGATCTCTTGTATTTAGCTAAAGTTTTAAGGTTTTATTGCAAAACTAAAACAGTAATGATATTTGGACTATCACCTCATTTTTGAATTTATTTATTTATTGAATAAATTTGAAAAAATTTATTGAATTTATTTTGTTGAATTTATTCATTATCATAAGATTTATTCTTTTATATTGAAGTTATCCCCCCCTCCCCCTCTAGAAAAAAACTTTAGCACCAGTCTCAAGATTTCTATAAACTATATTATCTAATATATTAACAATAAATTACCATAATATATGGCCTCCGCCATGTGACTTCTTTCTTGATTTAAACTTACGCGTTTCGGAGCCTATACTCCATCCTCAGAGTTTATCCCTCAATAGAGTTTGTCACACATTACTATTTAACATCGCAGACAAACGTATAACATTTAACACTATTATATAAAAAAACACAGTTATATAAAAACGGATCGTTTCAATACCGTTAAACAAGTAACGTCTCATGTCCATAACTTTATAGTATTGTTTATTTAGGATTATTATCATGGATCTATATAGCCGTGTCGTATATTGTTTTCAAAGAATAATTTAATTGGTCGTTCAATAATATGTGTTTATTCTCTTTAAAGGCCTTATAACTTTCGTTTTCTTCTAAGGTATTCATATAGGCTATTATCCTTTCTTGCAAATGTGAAGTGGTTCAAAATTAGTCCTAAAATCAGTGTATGAATAGTCCTCGTCACCAAGGTGGCGTGGATAATTAGATATAATGCCATTAATGTTCTTCTCTGGCAGATTGATGCTCTCTGAGTCTTTAAAAAAATAGTCGTCCTGTTTGACCTATTAAGAATATATTGCAAGGATCACATTTAAATTTATAAATTCCGGTTTGAGTTCTAAAGAAATCTCCTGTTTTTGGCATAGCAATTTCTTAATGTTATTGTTAGTTCGAAATGTCATGGTAATATTAAGTTTTTTAAAGTTGTTGGACAATATTTTAGGTAAAATGTTTCCGTATCACATGTTATGAATTTTTTCTTTTACAGGTTTTGAGGATTTCCTTTGTTTTTAGAATTTTATCGATCATTTGGCCTCTAAATCCATTGGCCGTGGCGATGTGTTAAGCTGATCTATAAATTCTTCCTTATTTAAGGTTATTGTGACCAATCTATGTACCATGCTATGGTAAGCGGCTGTTTTCTGAGACATCGGGTGGTGTGAATATGCTTGTATGGTGGTGACAGTATTTGTGGGTTATATATATATTATCGGAATTGATCTGCTTCTGTAATAATTGTTATATCAAGAAAATTTAATCTGTTGTCAACTTCTATCTCGCTTGTGAATTGTATATGTTTATTTACACTATTCATGTAATTTTTTAGGTGTTCTATTTGTCTAACCGAGCCATTGAAAATTATGAATGTATCATCAACATATATCTGGTATACGATATGATTTAATCTAATCATACGATAATGATTAAATAATCATCGAATCTTATACGATAATGACATTAAATCTATTTTCAAAGTAAGTGTCTATAATTGTTCCGCCTTTCCTACCCGTCGCTTTCATCAGTTGTACATTTTATTTTAGTAGTTAAAGAAGAAAAAAACTTTTTTGTTGTCATTGTAATTAAACAATTTATATCTTTTTTAAGATTAAAATTTTAAACTTTTCTCGAAAATAATTTTAGTTTATTATATCAGTTTAATTATTAAATTAAAACTCTTTTAAACAAATAATAATAACTGAAAGTTTGTAGTTATGAAAAACTATGAATTTTTGATTGACTTCTTATGGAAGGTTTAATTGTAAAAATAAAGGCAATGCAATATTTTGGATCCCATAGTATTATCTAAAATATGATTTTTTAATTGTATTTTCTGTGTTGTTGGCATTTTACAATTTTCTCATTACCTGAACAAACTGCCAGTGACAGTGAAACTCACGTCGTAATATAAAATGATAAAGTGTCAACCAGGTTGAAAATTCGATTAAAATTCATTTTTTCTGTCATAGCTGTGGTATTTTCTATCATGTTGGTTTTTGATAGTATGCATACAATTTATATATAAAATTATAGTTAAGGCAAGAGTTTATTTATTCATCAAATGATTACTGCTATTTTATAAACTATTTGTTTTTTATCTGACTAAAAATAAGGTCTGTAATTACTAAAAAAATATTGCTTTAAAAAATGCTAAAAGCGAGACTATAATCTCAGTAATGCTAATACACAAATATAAGTCAAAATGTATTTAGGACCTAATATTTTATTGTATTGTGCATATCTTATCATTACATTTTTTTTGCATTTCTACATCCAAAAACACCCCTCAACCCATCTAATACTTTACATTTATCCTTCATCCAACCGGACTCTTTCATTATCCGAAACCTCAGTATTTCCTTCCTGTATTCCTAATAATTTCTTTCATCTCATTTCTATATTCATCTCAATATTATTTTGAACATGATTCAATTCATTTTCCAGATTGGTATCATTGATGTTTGATGTGCAGTTTACCAATAATTATAACCGACACTGAATTTGGTGCATAATTTACGCAACTGTTTTGAATTATTAAAAAAAAAATTGGTTTTTAATATAGCTAGGATAGAGAGCAGGGATTTGACGGTTCAAACTGTTTTTATAAATAAATAACTCAAATTTTTGGTTGTAGAAGTTATGTTTTAGTTATTTACAATACAACTCTTCCGTCCTTATACTCTGTCCTTTGTACCTAATCTTCTTTGGGTAGACACTAGTGTAACTACTTTATATATATGCTCAAAGTTGTCTGGCTCATCTATTTACTCATTATAACACTATAACTAATTTACTAACAAAACTCATGTTTTGATTCTCTGTGTGTTTGCATCTACCCAAATATGACCATTACTTATTATAAGCTATTAATTTATTTAAAAAAAAAGAAGAAAAACGGCGCCAACAAGTTTTCTGAGACTTGTACTCATTTAATTATATTTATTATCTCAGGGTATGGGTTCTATCGAAAAGTGTACTTAAGGAAGAAATTATGAAGACAGAGTCAGTTTCTGAAATATAGCCTATACATGGTTATGTTTTTTACCGAAATACATAGGGTACATTTACTCATTAAAACTGAAATTGACTTAAGACAATATGACGTAAAATTATATCAAAGTTAAAATTAAAGTGTTGTTTGAAAGTCCTGTTAGATAATTCTAACATCAAAATTCAACATTATTTGTTCATTAAAAAAGTTTCTAAATGTTTTTATTTTTATGTTTATACCTTAATTTACTATGAAAATATATATCGCATCCTAAACCAAGTGAAACTTTCTGCACTGACTCTAACAAAAGTGTAGTTGCACTTGTCCAAAACACTTCTCCACAAAAAATTAAATTCTCTCCAAGATATTGTCAAATCAGTGCCTGTTCTTGTCGAGTGCTGATTCCAGACTACAGCTGTTATCTAGTGCTGGTTTGCAACTAAGGTGTTTTCTCGACCGATGATTCTTTCTGACTGTTTTATTGTTAGCAACTAACATCCTCGAGACATGTTTGTGCCTATAACGTATTTGTTTATAGGAAGGCAGTATTGCTTTCAGTAGTACACCCAGGAACCGCGCATGGAAATATTACAATTGATTTTATTTAGTATTTCACTTTATTTATAGCGAAACGTAAGTTTTCAATAGATTTTTAGTATGATGATTTTTTTTAAACGAATAAAGGTCTCATGAGTTAATACGGGATATATTAATATTATTTATAACTAGGAAATTATAGTCATACTTAAAGTAGCATAAGAATGTAGTGTAAATGGAAAATGTTTGATGATACTTGAAATTAACACTATTTCTGTGTGTAGAGATGAAAGAGGACTTGTTGACTCAGGAGAATAAACCAGTGACCTTGGAGGAACTTCAACACCACATCAAACCATAGCATCAAGTTTATGAACAATCAGATTAATTTTATAGTTTTTATCCTTAATAATTTTTCCAAATTAATTTTCTTTTCTCTTTCATCAAATATTATTTTTTCAAAAATATAAATTAATTTTTGGACATAATGTCAACAAGTTTCTGGTCTAGATCAACATTTTCATCCTCGTGGTAACTATCACCCCTCCTTTTTTTTTTTTTTTTTTTTTTTCCCCCTCGTTCTGGGCTGTGAAAGCCTCCTTTAGAGGCCTCACCGGCGTCGACCTAGCGATCTTTTGCCGCATCACCCCTCTTTATTCTAAACTTATTTTATTCGTGTGGATAAATTTATTCTCCACAGGTGCTGAACCAGGGTTATTAGGCTAACGCCGGAACTATAGTTACCAACACCAGTATCTCCACACATATCTACTAGACACCGGCACACCACATATCAGAACGATTAAGATAAATTATTACGAGTCTTCATTGTATTTTTTTTTCTTGCCTAATTTTTTTTTTTTTGGAAATAAACATTTAACTTCAACAGCGTACAATTTTTAAATATATTATATCAGTACGATCAAGAAAAAAATGTAATTGTACAAATGGAAAAAAATTTAAAAAAAGACATAACGGCGTAATATAACTTATGGGGCGTGTAACTAACAAAAATATTGTTCTTTTATAAAACTGCTAGCTTAACTTACTTGTTAAGAATCTGTAAAAGGAAATAAGGGTTGTTTCCTTATAAAATTTATTGTCCTTCAACGGGAACATGGGACAAGGAATGAGAGTTCAGCCAGGGTATTACCATAAAAGAAAAAAAAGAGCTAATATAAATATCTTTTTATTTATACAAACAAATGATATAAACGCGTCTGCGGTCTTAAGGAAGAACCGTGTTGCAAGAAGAAAAAAGAAAAAAGAAAGCACCAAGGCAGATTTGGAAGCTAGTCTGATGTTGGAAGTAAAACTGTAAACAAGGATAAATAAAACAAAAGCTTAAAGTTTCAAATATTTTAATAGTATGAATATAAATATTTGAAACTTTAAGCTTTTGCTTTATTTATCCTTGAATATGGAGTTTCAACAAGAAATATCTGCTATTACATTAAAGTTAAAACTGTAAAGATGTCTCCATCATACCAGCTATGATTTGTGGAGAAGGCCTTAGGGTCTTAAGAGAAGACCTAACAAGACGCGCAACAGGGACCTACCTAAGGGTGTTCTGCTGTTGTTTCAAATATGGAATTATGGAATGACATAATTATTTACACATAAAGTGTAATAGCAACGTTCTATTGTCCATGCAGAAACCAAGCGCCCACGTAATGAAGTCATGACATTTTTTAAATTTTATGTTCTGAATAACATTAGATAAATTGTTTGAATTTTTATTATTGTTTATTAATTCAATTCTTTTTTGAAAATAACGAAGAAGCACTTCTTTCCTTGGTCCGCAGATACACACTCAAGATGATAAAACACGCACAACACAAAATTTTGTTTTCTCTTTCATTTTCAAGGTGGATATAATATATTATATACATGTCATAATGTAGAAAAAGCATGATGGGACACTAATTTTGTTTTTAAATCAATTACTTGCAAATTTAGTAGGCTAACTATAGTTTCAAATCTCATGATTGCTAGGAGGCTGTATTGTCTTTTGATTTAATTTTTTTTTTTTACTCTATGGGGACTTTGTGGGCATTGTCGGGATGAACTGACCTCAGCTCGATTTTTTTCCCTTTCAAACCTTTAAGTAATTTGGGTATATTCATTGAGGGGTTTCTATTTGCCTTTGAGTGGAGTGTCACATGGCCACCCCTGTGCAACAAGCCGAGTGGTGCTGCTCTAATTGTATGGAGGGGGGTGAGGGTGATGTGGCCCAGCCAAGGAGCCCACTAAATAATAATAATAAGAATAAATGAAGACATTTCAAAGAGGGATTCTATATTATAAAATAACAATTGGCACTCATGGTTTTCTGAGCGGCATGAGATCGCGGGGAAGGGGGGGGGGAGACGACAAGTGGAATGGTTGTAAGAGAGCCCGTCCCGAGAACCGGGAAAAGCAAACGACTCGGCTATGGAACGAGGTCAGTCCATTTTCGTCAGGCCATATAACGTCTAAATTTAACCGCCATGTTTTTCGACAATGTAAAGTGTTAAACTGAACCATTATAACTTTTTCGATAGGGTTTAATCCTTTGTAAAATTCAGCTAATTCAAAATAAAAACTTAACATTTAACTCATAATTTGAGTTGCGTGTATTTATTTATTGTCCAAAACCGAGTCCTTTGGCCCATCCTGACAAGATTCGACCAAAGTGTACTCAGTCTCCAGCCAGCCGGAGCTTCCAGCTGCCCAAAAGAAGTTAGTGACGGTCACAAATATAAACGGCAGATGTTTTTATTTTGAAAGAATACTTTTTAATTACTTCATGGTTCCCTTGCACTAGACGGGAGATGGGAGACAGTGGGATGACGTTGATGGACCTACATGTTACGGAACATTTAACTTTCTTAAGTCTTGTCATATTCCTTTAAACTTATAACTCATCTGTAAATGTCTTCATGGTTTCGGTGTCCTTGTGACGTCAAACAAGTGTTTTTGCTTTCTTAGCAAATAAATTGAGATTTAGAACTCAGTAGATGTGTGTCGTATATGAAGAGATAGTGTAGGCTAGACTTTAGTGTCATATTTGTTGAACGGATCTCAAAGATTCTTCGTGAGTGAGTTTCAGTGACATAGGTGAAAATACACGACAATAAACCTTTATTTTCATTCAATTTTACGTTTCCCTTACGTATGGACTTATGAACGAAAAGTACCAAGAGGATGATACGGATAAACGATCCAATTTCTCAATTAAAAAAAAAAAATTTTTTTTGAGGTTTCATTACAAATACTCAATGAAAAAACATTCCACAATTTTTTTTCACACACCGATACACTAAACCAAACAGTAATAACATTAAAAAGTATATGTTGTCATATCCTCCAAATGCCAGTTCGAGGGTTATCTAAAAAAGCGAAGATCAACCATGTATTAAAAAAAAACTATATTTTGTTGATCTGAGTTATGGAAAGAACTCCAAAATATTACGTTAATTAAGAAATACAGTCAAATACCCCCCACATACGTAATTTGATCAAAAGGGTGTTCCTGTTTAGATTGTAGAGAGACTTAGGGGTGGTGAACCTATCCCGGTGAGCATCCATTGCAAACAGCCTCCTTAAACCCCTACTCTTAATGTTGTTGTGAGGTTTTTCCTGTGACATGCAATAATTCCGCTCCCGTGCAGGTGTACCTGTTTTCATCTATTCTGTTAGCCCTTGCTCATCTTAACTCACCAATATTTTGTCTTCATCCCCCTCTTTTCTTCTGTCTTTAAGTCCAACCCTATAAAGTGTAACGCGACCCATGCTGATGGGTAAAAAGGTGTAGCATACTGAGCTTGTGGCATACTTGGTGATATCTCACAATATTTAGTCTTATCCGACCAAGCGGGGCTTCGGCCGGGTGGACTTTAGCTGTTCGTTGGTAAAACATGGGGAGAGAAATGAAAAATGTCAAGTTTGTGCAGTATCTCACAGCAACTTAACGTTCTGTTAAAATAAAGCGTGCTCTCCGTGATGACTCTTAGCATAGGCATCCTTCGCTTCGTCGAGATTTTCTCTACAACGCGGAGATAATAATCCTAGTACAGGAAGTTCAAACAGAGCACTCAAGAGAATTAAACTCATGATAGAAGAAGTATCCATCAAAGAGGAGAGGATAAGTCAGAAACATGGAAGAAAGAATATACCGGTCCCATCGCTAGTACACCCTGGGATAGATAACCCACTGAGAAGATCCGTAAGTGAGCCAGGAGTATAAAAGGCTAGACGTCTGGAAGAGTACTAGATTGATGTAGAGGAGATATCTACCCCCTCATGTGCTGCGCTTCTGAAAGGAGTTGGGGCTGGAGGGGCTTCTATAGATGGGAGTTCTCTAAATTAGAGGAAGTAGAGGGCACTATAGATCTCTAAAGGTCGCAGTGAATTTCACCCATACAACACGACTACTCCTATGTGAAAATATATCGAAAGTAAACAAATAAATATATTACTTTTTAAATTTGTGGTTGTGGTTTTTCCCAATTTTGCGAACATGTTTGAGAGAGGGCGAAACTGTTAAGCAACTTGGCGGTTTTGAGTAGAAAATCACTGAGTAGCCGTTTTGAAGAGTTTCATTGCTGAGCTCGAAAATGCTATTTAGTCTGTTTTAAAAATGGCAGTCTCTCAAATTCGAGCCTACTATTAATATCAGTTTTCCTCCTGTGCCAGTATTCATTAACTACAACTACCGATTCTCCCATGCGGCAGAAATAATCACTTGTATTAGCACGTTTCAAGTATAAAAATTTTAATTCATTGTCAGACCTGAAGTTCGATTAAAATCATTTACAGAAAGAAATTTTTTTTATAACTAACGATGAGTTCAAAACATAAGTGAGCGGGAGGGCGTTGCACGCAGAATTAGTGAGACACATTTCCAATTCATATTGCGCTGTCATACAACTTCAGACTCTCAAAGTAAGTTGTTTTTGTATAATGTAGAGAGGCAATCTGCTCCACTCGTTGCCCGATCTCGGAATTTGGCTACATTTGATATGTAATGTAGTATATAAAGTTGAGCTTGCAGACTTCAAATTTTAAAATTTAAAATTTATTTCGGTCATTTTTAATTTTGAGGTTATCTAGTTTTTAGCTATATTATACTTCCCTACGCCCTTTGTTCTTCTGTGAACAGAACAAGGTGGGAGGGTGGGGGAGGTCGCGTGCAGACTACACGCCTCTTTTGTTACAGGACGGTCTACATATTGTTGCGGGAGACAAGCAACGGGATACCGATGCTGTTGCAGTGTGGCAGAAGGGTTGTGTGCTAATCATCCCAAGTCAAAATGTAGAATAGTATATGTCTACGGCTGAATGGCTGAGGGGTAGCTTAGCCTTTTAATGTCCAAACTCTGGATAATGGACGACCTCAAGTTTGAATGTAATCTTACCTGGTTATGCGCAGCTCAGCTAACGTTGGCCGTATATCTTCCTCCCTATTCGCGGGAACACAATGATAACAAATAATAAAATATTTAACCAAAATCATCAGGAGAACTTATTGACGAAGACCCAAGGAGTGAAGTATATATATGGACGTGAAAGATGATAGGTCTAATCATAACCTCATTGGATTCACTCCTAAATATCAGGAAGTTCCAGAGACATCAACTGAGCCAGGACATCCTGCTATTGATTAGGTTAAATATGGAGTCGCCATTACCGCTGACCACATACGCTTTAATTGTGCAGCTCTTACAGGTAAGAGGCTTGGGTAGTTTCAAGAAGAACCACCTACTGCTTTCGCAAGATGAGATAATCGGTGGATTATTGAAACTCGTCGAAAGGACTAATTTGATAGATTAGAACATAAGGGCTTAGTTGAACAGTTATATTAGTAGGAGTAAGTATTATAGTTAGAACTGAAGACGATAGTATGTATGTACATAATAACAATTAATTAGATAGAAAGACAATATTCATCATAATGAATTTGTAACTCTAAGATATGAGATGGTAAGAGTGTGTATGAGTAAACGCTCAGACCCAGGATTAGTTACAACTAAAAGAGGAGATGTATGTATACAAATGATAATAAGTAATAGATGAAAGGAGAATATTCATGCTAATGAATTTGTAGCTCCAACATATGAGTTTATGAAATATCTACCTATTATATT
Organism: Aphrophora alni; assembly: GCA_963513935.1. Lineage (NCBI taxonomy): Eukaryota > Metazoa > Arthropoda > Insecta > Hemiptera > Aphrophoridae > Aphrophora > Aphrophora alni. Next base: position 59,388,603 of record OY740765.1, on the reverse strand, counting down.
CGTAGTAGTGTGTATGAGTAAACGCTCTGATCTAGGATTAGTTGTAAGTGAAAGAGGATAAGTATGCATATAAACTTCAACACATGAGATTATAAACAGTATGTAGTATGTATTAGTAAATTCTATAGAGGTCTCGGTGTTGCTCAAATTAAATAGTGGATACCAATTTTGGGCTCTGATTGTTAACCAGAAAATGTTTTAGTAAATTTTGAATCGGTACAGTTTGTTCTCTCATTTTTAAATTAAAACAAAGTTTTTTAAATAATAATTTAATACTTAAAAGTACAAAGTCCTTCAGCACTTAATTATTATTGAATGCTTTAGAATCGGCATCGAATGGTGTAAAATAAATAAATAGAAAAGGTTTACTGCATTAAATCAATTGCCAAGTTTAAGTCCGGTTGAAAGTACAGATTTAAAAGACAATATTTATTTTTTCTATACGGTTTAATGGAATATGTTATAAATAGTTATTCTGAATTATCATAAAATTTAATAAAGTTACATTATTTTACAAAGCTATAGCTCGAAATTCATTTAATTATTTATTTCATGTTGTAACACTAATTTGATATTAACCTCCATATCAAGTTACCTAAAGGAATAGCTAATATCAGTTACATTTGTGATCTTTTTATGTACGGAATTTATACATTTTTATAGTTCCGAGAGCATACAGGATGTCACAAAAACCTCAGCGTGCTATACAGGATCGCATTCTACACATCCAAATAAACAAATCATCAATAACGTTTTTCGAATTCGTCTTAGTTTAGTCGTAATTCGACAGTTTTTTTTTTTTTTTTTTTTTTTTTTTTTTTTTTTTTTTTTTTTTTTTTTTTTTTTTTTTTTTTTTTTTTTTTTTTTTTTACAAATAGTGACTGTAATAAATAGATAAAGTTGGTTAGATAAATGAGTTAAAATTTGGTATAAGCATCGTGTATGTTACAATTTAGAATTGTACCAGAGATAGTTTGTTTTTCAATTTTTAAAATGGCAGCCGTTTAAAACTTTTTATCTCCAAAACTGTTAACTGTTGTCCATGTTGTTAGTTTAGTCAAGGTTACCCAACCGAACCTCAAGGAATTGGAAGATTCAGAAATATGAATCAAACATATTTGGGCTGGAAAGTGTAAGGATAGCAGAAACAATTGAGATTGTGATTTCTTCTTGGAAAACACTTTGAAAACAATCTATGTGATCTACCAAGTAAGGAATATTGTGAACCTGTAAATGTTTCAGATTTTAAAGCAAGTATCTTTAAAAAGGTTTTATATCTGTAGAATGTTTTATAAAAATGTTTTTAATGTAAGTGCGGGTGTGGCCATCCCAAGGGACCTAGCTGGATCTACACCTTTCTTCATCTAGTCATTATGATTTCGGTGGAAAAATTAATTAATGATTACTGTTGAAAACTCAAAAGTCCTAAAAAACTAACCTGAACATCAATTTAGCTACAAAGGTTCGATGCACTCAATTTTGTAACACGCTCTTCTGAGCTGTAAAAACAAAGTATTCCTCGTGGACACAGATAGTATATCTATATAGTATTTCTGATAATAGCCTACTCAATTTCTGCTTGAGGGTGTTTACGGTGAGAGTGAAAAATTTGTTAACAATCTAAGCTTTACAATGTTCCTAATTTATAACATAACCACAGAAAGGCGCTGATATAATAGGCGTTTGTCATCCTCTTCAATATTAAACAAAAATTTGAAAATCGGAAATTTTAAAAGTCGAATTCCTAGTTGTCTGAATTTGGTAAATTACGTTATTGAAGAAATTATATGTACAGAGCAATATTTGCGTTTTTGTGGATTTTATCTTGAAACTGTTGCTTTTCAAGATTTGTGTATCCATTTATGAGAAATTCACGAAATAAACTGGAGTGTATTAAATTATACTGACGGCAAAATTGTATTGCATGTCAACTCTTGAATTTAGCAGCAGTGGTTCGCCACACACTAAAATAACCAACTGACCCTTACAAGCCATTAAAAGAAAAAAGAGATAATAGAGCAAATACATTGGTTCACGTTTAACAGAAGGGAAAAATACAGAACGTGGTCGTAAATTACTTAAAACGTTAGTTCCTTGCTCGATTTTTGCCTCAAATTTTTTAACGTTTTCAAAGGAGGACACCTCCCCCCCCCTCTATAATGTGGATATTCTATAGGCCTCCTTAGTTTTAATGTTAAATATGTGGTAACTCACCCCTGAAGACGATATTCTAGAAATGAACTATTTCTGAAGGAAACATTAAGTTTAACTCTCCGCCATTTTTAAACGCACCTAAATAATTTGTTAGCCTATTTCAGTGTCGGATGATACAATCCATTTCCCTTCTCCCCTCCAACCCATGTGTTTGACTTAATAAGGTGCTAATTATGACGCAAATTGGGACTTCCTATATGAATATGTCAACACACTCGTTCCGCCCCATTTACATGCCTGACATGCCCTAAAGTTGTACGGGATCGCTGAGAACAGCTATCATTCAATCTGTTCGTTTACCAAAAAATAGGGTTACTTCCTGTTACTAAAACACGTGTTCTAGGCTCTAACTTACATGGATTTCCGACATATGGTGATCTAAAACTACCTAACCGAAATGGGGATACAATTAACATTGCTAAGAAAATGAATTTTTACCAAAACATTATACAGTGTAAAGGAACGTTTGGGTGGACTATGGGTACACTTTTCGTTTGAAATCTTGTAGCAATATTTGGAATCAAATTTAAAAAAAAGTGTTTTGTTTTTCTATCAGATAGGTTAGGCAAAAAATATAAACAAATTCCCGATATTTGTTTTTAACATATTCCCAAAACAAAAAACGTAGCCTACAACTTTTGTTTTGGATAGTTAAAACTATAATTTATCAAATAGAATAAATTATGAGAAAGAGTTTTAACCTTCTCTTAAATATTAATATTCTGTAAGCATATTATTATCTTGAGTCTATTTATTTAAAACCTCCAAATAATCCCACAATGAAAACTTTCTATTAACTCAAATTATAGGACCAAAAAAATTTTTTTTAAAAAAGGCTACTTCATAAGCCTCCACTCGTTTTTTATAGTGTCAGTGATTCAGCCATGAATTGGGAAGCTTGAAGTAATAACAAATGTGAAGCGTTTGGAGCCACATTAATATATAAAGAATGTAGAGGCTCAACAGAGCTCAAGTACCGACACAAGTGAAACGATTAGAATGGTTGTTAAAATAAACAAGTACGAGGTCAACAAAGCTTGAAGTAATAACAAATGTGATGCGTTTGGAGCCACATTAATATATAAAGAATGTAGAAGCTCAACAGAGCTCAAGTACCGACACAAGTGAAACGATTAGAATGGTTGTTAAAATAAACAAGTACGAGGTCAACAAAGCTTGAAGTAATAACAAATGTGATGCGTTTGGAGCCACATTAATATATAAAGAATGTAGAGGCTCAACAGAGCTCAAGTACCGACACAAGTGAAACGATTAGAATGGTTGTTAAAATAAACAAGTACGAGGTCAACAAAGCTTGAAGTAATAACAAATGTGATGCGTTTGGAGCCACATTAATATATAAAGAATGTAGAGGCTCAACAGAGCTCAAGTACCGACACAAGTGAAACGATTAGAATGGTTGTTAAAATAAACAAGTACGAGGTCAACAAAGCTTGAAGTAATAACAAATGTGATGCGTTTGGAGCCACATTAATATATAAAGAATGTAGAAGCTCAACAGAGCTCAAGTACCGACACAAGTGAAACGATTAGAATGGTTGTTAAAATAAACAAGTACGAGGTCAACAAAGCTTGAAGTAATAACAAATGTGATGCGTTTGGAGCCCCATTAATATATAAAGAATGTAGAGGCTCAACAGAGCTCAAGTACCGACACAAGTGAAACGATTAGAATGGTTGTTAAAATAAACAAGTACGAGGTCAACAAAGCTTGAAGTAATAACAAATGTGATGCGTTTGGAGCCACATTAATATATAAAGAATGTAGAGGCTCAACAGAGCTCAAGTACCGACACAAGTGAAACGATTAGAATGGTTGTTAAAATAAACAAGTACGAGGTCAACAAAGCTTGAAGTAATAACAAATGTGATGCGTTTGGAGCCACATTAATATATAAAGAATGTAGAGGCTCAACAGAGCTCAAGTACCGACACAAGTGAAACGATTAGAATGGTTGTTAAAATAAACAAGTACGAGGTCAACAAAGCTTGAAGTAATAACAAATGTGAAGCGTTTGGAGCCCCATTAATATATAAAGAATGTAGAGGCTCAACAGAGCTCAAGTACCGACACAAGTGAAACGATTAGAATGGTTGTTAAAATAAACAAGTACGAGGTCAACAAAGCTTGAAGTAATAACAAATGTGATGCGTTTGGAGCCCCATTAATATATAAAGAATGTAGAGGCTCAACAGAGCTCAAGTACCGACACAAGTGAAACGATTAGAATGGTTGTTAAAATAAACAAGTACGAGGTCAACAAAGCTTGAAGTAATAACAAATGTGATGCGTTTGGAGCCACATTAATATATAAAGAATGTAGAAGCTCAACAGAGCTCAAGTACCGACACAAGTGAAACGATTAGAATGGTTGTTAAAATAAACAAGTACGAGGTCAACAAAGCTTGAAGTAATAACAAATGTGATGCGTTTGGAGCCACATTAATATATAAAGAATGTAGAGGCTCAACAGAGCTCAAGTACCGACACAAGTGAAACGATTAGAATGGTTGTTAAAATAAACAAGTACGAGGTCAACAAAGCTTGAAGTAATAACAAATGTGATGCGTTTGGAGCCCCATTAATATATAAAGAATGTAGAGGCTCAACAGAGCTCAAGTACCGACACAAGTGAAACGATTAGAATGGTTGTTAAAATAAACAAGTACGAGGTCAACAAAGCTTGAAGTAATAACAAATGTGATGCGTTTGGAGCCACATTAATATATAAAGAATGTAGAGGCTCAACAGAGCTCAAGTACCGACACAAGTGAAACGATTAGAATGGTTGTTAAAATAAACAAGTACGAGGTCAACAAAGCTTGCAGTAATAACAAATGTGATGCGTTTGGAGCCACATTAATATATAAAGAATGTAGAGGCTCAACAGAGCTCAAGTACCGACACAAGTGAAACGATTAGAATGGTTGTTAAAATAAACAAGTACGAGGTCAACAAAGCTTGCAGTAATAACAAATGTGATGCGTTTGGAGCCACATTAATATATAAAGAATGTAGAGGCTCAACAGAGCTCAAGTACCGACACAAGTGAAACGATTAGAATGGTTGTTAAAATAAACAAGTACGAGGTCAACAAAGCTTGAAGTAATAACAAATGTGAAGCGTTTGGAGCCACATTAATATATAAAGAATGTAGAGGCTCAACAGAGCTCAAGTACCGACACAAGTGAAACGATTAGAATGGTTGTTAAAATAAACAAGTTCGGGGTCAACAAAGCTTGAAGTAATAACAAATGTGATGAGTTTGGAGCCACATTAATATATAAAGAATGTAGAGGCCCAACAGAGCTCAAGTACCGACACAAGTGAAACGATTAGAATGGTTGTTAAAATAAACAAGTTCGGGGTCAACAAAGCTTGAAATAATAACAAATGTGATGCGTTTGGAGCCACATTAATATATAAAGAATGTAGAGGCCCAACAGAGCTCAAGTACCGACACAAGTGAAACGATTAGAATGGTTGTTAAAATAAACAAGTACGAGGTCAACAAAGCTTGAAGTAATAACAAATGTGATGCGTTTGGAGCCACATTAATATATAAAGAATGTAGAGGCCCAACAGAGCTCAAGTACCGACACAAGTGAAACGATTAGAATGGTTGTTAAAATAAACAAGTTCGGGGTCAACAAAGCTTGCAGTAATAACAAATGTGATGCGTTTGGAGCCACATTAATATATAAAGAATGTAGAGGCTCAACAGAGCTCAAGTACCGACACAAGTGAAACGATTAGAATGGTTGTTAAAATAAACAAGTTCGGGGTCAACAAAGCTTGCAGTAATAACAAATGTGATGCGTTTGGAGCCCCATTAATATATAAAGAATGTAGAGGCTCAACAGAGCTCAAGTACTGACACAAGTGAAATGATTGGAATGGTTTTAAAATAAAGAAGTTTGGAGTCAACAAAGCTTGAAGTATTTTGAAATCTAAAGAAGTATGAGTTTTAACAAGCCTAAGTAACTACAAGTTAAAGAAGTAAAAATAGGAATATTAAAATTTAAAGAATGTTGAGGCTCAACAAGACTCAAGTAGGCTACTAACACAAGTGAAACGAGTGGAAAACATATTAAAATATAAAGAAGTATGATTTTGACACAGCCCTGAAGTAATAACAAGATTGAAGAGAATAATAAAACATAAAGAATGTAGACTCAACAAGACTCAATTACTGGACCACATATGAAACGTATGGGAAACATATTAAAATTAAAATGTTCCAGGTCTACCAAGCCTGAAGTAGTATCAAATGTGAAATGAGTGAGGGCACATTATTATACTGTATGTAGGTGCCAACAATGTATATCTCAACAAAGAAACAAGTACTGACACAAGCCAAAAGAGTTGAAATATAAAAAAGTATGATAAGGAACAGACAATACTCTTTGACTAAAAAAACAACTTTTTTTTTTATTGTACCCTCTTCCATATTTCACATGATAACAACATTTTTCAAAAAAGATAATTTTATACATTTTCGACAGTATATGGCTCCTAAAACAAACTGATATTAGCTTAAGTATAATATGGAACAGACAAAACCAATGCCGTCTACAGAAAAATCCAACTTATTTTGTTTGTACTGTGTACACATTTCCGTTTTTCACAAGATAAAACAATAATATTAAATATTTCCGACAATAAATCGTTACTTCAACTTGGTATCTGTTAAGTACGATAAGGAACAGACAAAACTCCATACCGACTATAGAAAATCCAACTTTTCCCATTTGTACCCCTTTCCGTTTTATTTTACAAATAAACATATTTCAAAAAAAGATATTTTAAACATTTTCTTAAATATGTAGTACCTAAAATTGATATCTACTTAAGTATGATAAGGAACAGACAAAACGCTTTGCCGACTATAAAAAAATTAAACCTTTTCCATTTGTACCTGTTTCCGTTTTTCACAAGTTAACATATTTAAAAAAAAAGATGTTTTAAATATTTTCTTAAATATGTGGCACCTAATACAGATATCTGTTGAAATATGATATGGAACAGACAAAACCTTTTACGTACTATAGAAAAATCAAACTTTTTTGATTGACCTTTTTCGTTTAAAAATTTTTTCAGTTAATATTTTTCAAAAAATATTACTTTTAAACAGTAACCCCAAAAATGTAATTGACAAAACATATTTCAGACTATAGAAAAATTAAACTTTTTCGTATGTAACCCTTTCTGTTATACATAACCTAACATTTTTCAAAAAAGTTAAATTTAAATAATATCATCAATAATCTAGGCCTATATGGTACCTAAAAGTGATATCTGTTTAATTATGATATGAAACAGACAAAAACCTTTTGCCAACTATAAAAAGACTAAACTTTTTTTGTTTGAATGCCTTTCCATTTTACAAGTTAAAGTTTTTCAAAAAAGTAAGTTTTAAATATTTTTGGCAATATTTAAAATCTAAAACTGATATATGTTTAAGTATGGCATGGAACAGACAAAACCAATTACAAAATATAGAAAAATATAACTCTTTTCGTTAGTACCACATCCGTTTTTCTCAAGTTAACATTTTTCAAAAAAAGTATTTAATAGCCTATTTTTTCAAAAATATATGGCATCTAAAAATTATATGTTTAAGTATGATATGGAGCAGAAAAATCATTTGCCGCCTTTAGTGAAATCTACTTTTTTGCTTGTAGGTAGGCCTACACCTTTTCGTTTTTCACAAGTTAAAATTTTTCAAAAAAGGTAATTTTTAAACATATTAGACAATATAAAGCTCCTAAACTGATATTTGCTTAAATATAATAAGGAACAGACAAAAACCATTGCCGAATATAAAAAAAATTAGCTTTTTTTGATCGTAGGCCTACGTCTTTTCATTTTTCACAAGTTAACATTATTCAAAAATGTATTATTAACACATTTGACGATTTCTGGCTCATAAAACTTATATTTGGTTAAGTATATAATATGGAACAGACAAAACTCTTTACTGATTACGAAAATATCCAATATTTCTTTTGTATCCCTTTCCATTTTTCACAAGTTAACATTATTCAAAAAAGGTAATTTTTAAACAAATTCGACAATATATAGGCCTAGTTCCTAAAACTGATATTTACTTAAATTTAATAAGGAACAGACAAAAACCTTTACCGAATATAGAAAAATTTAGTTTTTTTTTGTTCGTAGACCTACGTCTTTCCATTTTTCACAAGTTAACATTTTTCAATAATGTAATAATAAACATATTCCAAATTATATGACTCCTAAAACTGATATTTGGTTAAGTATAATATGTAACAGATAAAACTTTTTACATACTACAGAACAATTAATTTTTTTTGTTTGTAAAACAGGAAGTGGTACAAACGAAAAATGTTCGATTTTTCTATAGTCGGCAAAGGTTTTTGGCTGTTTCGCATTATAATTTAACAGATATCAGTTTTAGATACCACATATTGCCGAAAATATTAAAATTAACTTTTTTTTGAAAAATGTTAACTTGTAAAACTGTAATGGGTACAAACGAAAAAGTTGGATTTTTCTATAGTCGCAAAGAGTTTTATCTGTTCCCCATCATACCTAAGTAGATATCAGTTTTAGGTGACACAAGTTGCCGAAAATATTTAAAATTAACTTTTTTTTTGTGAAATGTTTGGCTATGAAAAACGAAAAGGGTTAGAATTTTTTTTCTATATTCGGCAAAGCATTGTAACTATTCCATATTATTTCCATGTAGTTTTCACTTTTATTTATGATAGAAGTTTATTATGAAACTTGTAAAATTAACCTTTCTTTAAAATTTATCATTGCAAAATAGGAACGTCTAGCCTACAAAAGGAAATTGATGCATTAATCCATAGTAGGCAGTTTTATTCTTATTCCATAGCTTACATAATATACTTAAGTCTATTTCAGCACTAATTTTCATATAAGCCTTATCTTGTAAAATTGACTATAGTACAAACATATGGGTGTAAACATTCCATAGGGGTAAAATATTCCATGCTACACCGGCACACCTCTCAGGGGCTTACTTATAATGAGTTGTCCTACTATTCTAGTAATCCCGATGGACCTAGTTGGATCTACACATTTTTTTCTTCATGAAGGACTACTTTAGGGTTACATTCCTCTCTTTTTTCTTTCCTATAAGGTCTCCTTTTACCAACTTTTGTTCTTTTCCGACCCAGCCACTACTAAAGTTTCAAAGGCTAGGGGTCCTTATTTTTAATCTCTTTCTTCCTAAGGTTTATCCTTTAACCTGCTAAAAGCTGCCAGGGTTTTCGCCTTCAAACGATGAGAAAAATAACCAAATAAAACCGGCCCCCTCAGCAACCACAATTTTTATGACAAAACAAATGAAACGTTAAAACAATTCTTTAATACTTACATTTATCCTTTAAAGTTTAAACATTTATTTTTATAGAAGGTGTTAGAAGTGAGTACACTGTAGGCTACATCAGCGCATTTTGGTGCTCGACTAACATATTGAGAGACGTCCGATACAATGGCTTCGATACAATTTTGAATATTCCCTTTTATTTCGTCCAAAGTGTGAGTTTGTTTCATCAAATGAATCCTTAAAGAAGACCCACATATAAAAATTACATGAAAACAAATCCAGGGAACATGCAGACCTAAGATCTGTGTTGACAATTCGTTTTTTTCTAAAAGCCTCGCAAACGCAAGTTAGTAGGCCTATCTCTTATATAACTTTAAATAGTATCTTACATTACTAATAATCTTTTTAATATAAGTTTACATTTTGTCAACCAACATTTAAACACCAATGTTGACTATATATAGACGTTTTATAAAATGGAATAAGTTACATAGGCAACATTTCTAACAGTTTTTTATATCCCTAGTTCAGACCTAATAGGGTTTATGTTGTAGTCTATAAATTTGATTTATCTATGTAGAAAAAGTCATGATCCCTTTTCAGGATAATTCCAGCCCTTTATATCGTATTGGAAATAACTTATAGAGGAATGTTATAGTTATAGTTTAGTTATTGTAGCTCGTGCATCACTTGAAGATGGCGACTTTGTCGTTGAAACACGTTTGACGTACTATTCATATTAAAATTTCATTCTATAGAGGAATGCAAAATAGGCCTATACAACGAAAGCTATTTTAAAAATTTTCAAAATAGGCCTACAATTAATTTCAGCTCATAGGCCTAAATAAAACTGCACGGCAATTTTAGTAATTAGGCCCCTAACACCATTTAACTGTTTCAAAATGATATTTTTTTCATTAGACCCTATTACATAAGCAGTAACAATTAAGATACACTGTGATATAGCCTGTACTTATATAGTTTTGTTATTGTAGCTCATGTATCACTGAAGATGGCGACTTCGTCGTTGAAACGCGTTTGATTGAATAAACGTAGTTTTTGTGAGATCTTGTGTTCGAGTTTTTGTTCTACTATAGCCTAACCTAACCTCTTCTTTTTAAATATTATTAAATTTTGTAACTCTTTCATAAATTTACTTTGTCCGAGGTAAAAAATGTGTGTAGTCTACATGTCGTTAAATAATTGTTTCATAATTTCTTGAAGAATTAACCTCATGTTAGATCTAGATGCGAAAGCCTATTCTAGCCTATGTTGTATTTTTATTGACAAATAGTAAAGACCAACTAAAAATATGTGGAGTGTTTGGATTTAAGTTTAAATATTTAAATTACAAAGTGTTGGCTGTCCTCCGACACAGGGTCAGGATTTAGAGGAAGACTATTCACAGTATGCGCTAGAATAGAGCCTCTTGATTGTTTACAATTAACCCGATTTTAATACTCAAGGTTTTGATAATTTAAACAATTTTCATAAGGAACTCATATTTTAGGAATTAATAGTCTACTAGCCTATAGGCGATACCTTGTTTTATTAAACTCAAACCCATAAAATGAGCCGAAAACCACCACTTTAAACAATGTACATCTTCTATTCGGTTAGGTTCTATGACATCCAATAATTTGTTTTCATCAGTCACTTAAAAGCGACTAACTATCCATTAAAAAAATTCAAAAATAAACTATTTACTTAGGCTAAATAATAAAAATGATGGGCACAAATAAAGAGACTTGAGGAACAACATAAGTTAGGCCTACTTGATTAATTTCTGACTATTAAAACATCCATTTTCTCTTGACACCCATTTTTTAACATAGGATATAAACCATTTAGCCTATTCACTAAACCCCATATTATAAATTTTGTAACACGTCATGGTCAATAGTAGTCTATCTTTAATGTCGATAAATAATCCTAATATTTTATTACCTCAGTTTATGGATTCTAAAATCTGAAATGCGAACATTAAAATGTAACCAAGTGATTGAAGCTATATTTGTAGGCCTATTGTTTGGCAGATTTAAATACGCCTGGTGTATTTTCAAGTAATACGATGAAGAAAGCAGAAAATAAACTGTTCTAGAAAGTTTGCAAAAGTGTGTTTTTTAAACATACAATGCTTTTTGTGATTAGGTTGTTATTCAACTATGAAAAAGAATCGTGGTCACGAAATAGGCCTACTCAATTTATTTGTTTAAATCTATTTTCTCAAAATCTATGAACAAAAGTGTTGCTGAACCATCTTCAGGTGACATCCAGAAATTGGTTGCAACGTGTTCTGGGGATTATACATAGGCCTACAATGTAACACAAAGATAAATTTTCCAACCATTTGTTCTGAGAGAAGAAGATAAGATTAAACACAATACATTACAATCTTCAATCAGTATTTAACTAAATTGAATGATTTAGGCCAAGTTCTTCGTAATTGTAGAAGAGACAAAAAGACAATGAAATGGAATTCACCCAGTGAACTTTATAAAACATTAACGTGGTGGAGGGGGGGGGAGGGTAAGTACAAATTTTCTCAGTATTGAGACTAGGCCTATAGCCTAATTACGGTCTTGAGTTAAAAATTGAAAAATCTTCGGTAACGTAAAAACATTTAAATTATGCACTTTTATTTTAATACATCGAAAATAAAGATTTATAATGTCCTTGGTAGGACATAAATTGTCAAAAATATAAACAGGATAAAACTTTGAGGAAATAGCAAATTGATCTTAGCTCCTACAACTTTATGAAATATAAATATCGTGACATGTAGAAAGCCATAAATATCTCAGTGATGTTATAAATTCTATTTAAGATTAATTTTTTTTCCTTAATTTGTTCCTTGATTTGGAACAATTTAGTTATAAGGCGAGTAATCCAAGTCGAATACAGACTATTATATTTCTGTCAAATTGGACTTAAACACAATAATTTTCTTTCTAGATACGTAAGCGTTTTTTCGATGAAAACCTACGAGAACTACAACAGAAGGTAGGCCTAAGAGCCAGTGTGCGACATTAAACCGGAAGAAAATTAATTTTTTTAAAGTTATGGCAGCGGATATTTGTACTGTTAAAAATACAATAAGCATGTGACAAAACAGGCGCCAGTGTAGAGTAACCAGAAAAAAAAAAAGATTGTCTGAAGAGAGAGAAGTGAACATTATATTTTTCAAAGATATGTGAAATGCGGATTCCCTCCTTTGCTACGACTGCAGTTCTTTCAAGTATTTTCTTTTCTTAGAGCAAGGAGTAGGAGTCTTTGTAAACTTATCAAGCTAAATTAGTCCTTGTGAACAGTGCTTTAAAACGGAATCATGAGTTGAAAATCGTTCGCGGAGGGTGAAAACCTGCTTTTGTTTGTTTGTTTTTTATTTTTTTAATCGGGTGAAGGGGTGGGAGGTTCTCTTTGACAGGGACAGAAAGCGTTGCTACCATTCGTCGTCATGGAGACGGGGCGGCGCCTGCGTACGATCAGCAAATGACGGCAAGTTTGCAGTAACGCATGCGCATTTGTGTTTTCATCAAATGTGTCGATTCTGCGCCGCTCGTCCGTCAGTTCGTTCAGTGTTCGTCAGTTCCGTGACACGGTATCTATGTTGGTTTTTCTTGTGTGCAAGTGTTAATATTTATTCACATTTTTAGTCGTGGTGAGCTTTTGTGCCGTATCTAATTGATATAAAATATCGTTAGCTGATAAGGAATCCAAAACTGTACCTATCGAACGATAAGAACAGTGTCTTTGTTTATATGATAGTAAAAACGGATGAAATAGGTGTGCGTACAAATTATGGACATTAGTGTAAAGAACCGCAGTGCTCGCTATCTTATCCGAATGAAAGCGAATAATTGTTGAGTGTGTGTATGTGTGTGAGTGAGAGTGTGCGTGTTTTATATTTTATACGTCAGTGTTCGTAGGTTATGCAGTAAGTCAGGACTCTGGGGGTGTTCGGACAGCCGCCATCACGACGCCGATACAGCAAGATCTTCACCAGGCACCGCCTCCGTATGGTAGGCGCCGTGGCGGGAAGCCGTCATCTCTTGCTACCTCTTTCGGCTTGCAGTTCTTCCCGGAAGACGGTGGTACGGGGGCTCCCGAAGGCCGCGGCCTGGCTTCGGGACTACTAGGGGCCCCGGGGGCACGACCCCATCCTCCCCTGTTGCTGCATGGGGCGCCTTGTTGTTCCGCCCTCCCCCTGCCTGTCACTCAGTCACACAACATAGGTAGGCCTAGGATTTATCTTAAACTTTACCTCTGTCATCCTTCATCGTGCCCGTATCAATCCAGTCATTATCTAAGTACGGGTATGATTGTCGGCTACTTTTATCTTTCCCCCAAGTGTTTGTATATTTAAATATATATGGGACAAACACTGTATTCCTCACCGATAGTTGATTTTTATTCAAAATTAACTTTTGTAGCCTAACTACAATCTGTAGGCTAATATATAATCGTATCTTAACCGCTGTCAGATACGTTATTGTTTTTCAATACGGTATCTTTTACTTTAAAAAAAAAGAGCCTGAATTTGATAGGACTTGTTAAAATTTTAAATTCGAAAAAAGAAGATGTAGCCCAAATTAAATTGTCATAACCTATAGTCTACTATTTGTTTATTTATCTGTCATCAAATGAAATAAGTTTCAATTAGTGTTTTTCATGTGATCGATAAAAAATAGTAGCCTATATCAGTAGTAACTACCTGAACAATTGGAATAAAAACTTAGTAGCCTACTAATAGCCTAGCTATCAATCGTTATGCTAGAACTTAATGTAATTCGATTTGTACTAGATATAATTAGTAGTCTATTTTAATATTACCAAACTACCGGCCTATTGACATGAACTTCTCCATTGTTTATTAACATAGTCTAATTTAAATAGATTCAGTAAATTCTAATCAATATATAGTGTAACTTGATTACAGTTAACTGTGTTCAATTAAAAATATAATACCTAAATAGAATCAATCTATAATGTAACTTTAAAACATAATGAAACAATAAATTCAAACAAATATGAATATAGTGCAACAGAATTGGAATTAGCTGCGTTTAAAATCAAAACATTATGCAGCCTAAAATTAACTCAATCTAATATCAAAACCTAATGTACAATTATTCAAATAAATTCAGTTCAGAATGAATAATGTGTAACATAATTAGAATTACCTGCATTTAAAATCAAAACATAATGTAAAATTAATCAAATAAATTAAGTTCAAAATTAATATAGTGCAATATAATTAGAATTAACTGCATTTAAAATCAAAGCAATATGCCGGCTAAATGGAATGAAATCAATTTAAAATCAAAACATATTGCTGGCTAAGTAAAATTAACTCAATTCAAAATCAAAACACAATGTAATATTAATCAAATAAATTGAGTTTAAAATGAATATAGTGCAATATAGCCTAATTAGAATTAACTGCATTTAAAATCAAAACATATTGCTGGCTAAATAAAATTAAATCAATTTAAAATCAAAACATAATGTAAAATCAATAAAATATATTGAGTTCAAAATGAATATAGTGCAATATAATTAGAATTAACTGCATTTAAAACTAAAACATAATGCAGTCTAAATAGAATTAACTCAATCTAAATTAAATCATAATATATTAATTAATTTATCTATTAATCATAAATCAAATAAATTGAGTTCAAAATGAATATAGTGCAACAAAATGAGAATTGACCGAGTTTAGAATAAATAAAAATATTGCAACCTATATAGAAATAACTCAATTATTCAACAGAGTGCATATTTGGAAATTATATCGAATATGTTTAAACTCAATAAGGTTATTTTACTTTGGATTTATTTTACACAGAATACAATAGTAGGCCGAAACCTGTTTTACCACTTTTCCATGGTAAATTAATATGTGAATTAGTTATCTATACATACATTAATTAATTAATTGAAGTACTATTCTATAGCTCTTATATTTAATTTGTCTCTCAAAAATAGTAGCTCATGTCTCCGCAGCCTTTAGGTTTTGTGCGACTATTATAAATATTAATTTAAATTTGGGCTTTTTATATAATCAATATTTACCCATAAATCATGTTACCTTATTATCGATTAATAAATAAATAAAATTTTCAAATTTGGTACTGAACATAGCTTCTCAAAATTATGTTCACTAAACTTAGGTCTTTTAGTCGTAGGCCAAGGTCTATTATACCCTACTAATAGAGATCTAAAATACATTTAGGCGTAATCGAACCAAATATTTGGAGCTGCAAATTATAGGCCCTTTAGTAGGCTAGTACACATTTTAAAGATTCAAATCTTTAAAATAAACTATCACAACTGTCTACAAAGCTTTCGTTTTAGATAGTAGGCCTATTGAGCTTGTTGTTTTGAAATTAAAATTAAACACAATTTCCCACAAATAATAGGTTTGTTAAATCAAACGACAATGTCGCCTGCATTATGTTTAATGTAGATAGTAACTTATATAAATTAATTATTTTGAATAAATTGTATAAAATCCTAATAATAGATATAAAATGTTTTTTTCCATGTTTTGTTTTTACGAATGAAAAATAGTTTCTCTACTTTCATTTGCGTGTACACTGCTTTTTTTTATCTATCCGCTTCCCACAATTACTTGAATAACTAAATACAAAATGCAGAGACCGGGGTGGTTAGGCAACGCAATCGGACAAAAGTTTTGAGACCAATTTGATGGAAAAATAATATCCTAACTTGAAAATAAAAATTTTAAACATAGCCCATTCTTCATAAACAGTTTATAACCGTACTTTCCTATTTTTAGTTAACCAAATTAAATTATTTTTGAAATTAATTACGTAAAACTATGAATGGAATCTACTACGCTTAATTTATATTTTGTCTTCATTTTTAACATGTTGTAGCCTACCTATAGCTGTTGTCACTTAATTTATCCTAACTAATAACAAATCAATTTATAGGGCTAACTTGTTTACAAAATATAACCTATACTTGTGATGAGATTTAATTTCCGCGTAACATCGTATATATTAGGGTAGGCTACTATTGATTTTGTAGCCTATATGCTGGAGTTTAATAAAATTCATAAGGTGTTTGTAGCGTGCGTATAAAAACAAAAACTGTACAAAATATTGTTATAGGCTAGTTGAAAATTTATATTTTATTAAATTATTTTAATTTTAAATAAATATTAAGCGAGAATATAATAAATAACTTAGTGATGATAACCTTAGAAACCTCTTTCAAATAGTTATTAACAAAAAATGTAAAGTGTATTGTATTAGTATTTTCTTCTACTTACTGTGATACATTGAAGAAAAATAACACGTAGGTATAAATTCCTTATTTTTTTCATAATAGGAAGAACTTAAAAATAAATAAATAAATAAATAAATGTAGCGCGTTTATAGGGTGTAAATGTTAAGATTTTATAAAATTAAATTATTTTAGAGACTATAATTCACTGTTAATGAATAATGCTGTTTAGCTAACCAAAAATGTTTTTAAAATACAGACGACCGACTTTACAAATTTAACGCAACCTTAATAAAGGCACAAGGAAACTTATACTATATTGGGATATATAATTAATAAATGTAATATAATTTAACCTAATCTGTTGGAGATAATGTAGAGAGTAAATAGATTTAAATATAACCTAACCTAATTTGTCGGAGACGGGCTATAGGTTAATATATATACAGGCTATAAACTAAATAAATAGAATGAAATATAACTTAACCTAGTCTCTCAGAGACGGGTTATAGATTAAATAACTATAATCTGATCTATCGAAGATTGGTTATAAATAAATAGAATCGAATAGAACTTAACATAATCTGTGGAAGACAGTTTATAGGTTAAATGAATAAAATCTAATTTAACATGCCTGAAACAGGTTATGGGATAAATAAAAATGTAGTATTATAACATAACCTAACCTGTTGGGGAAAGGCTATAGCGTAAATAAATATAATAAAATATAACCTAACCTGTTCGAGACAACTTTGGAATATGTAATTATTTTAATAAAATTGAACCTAACGGAGACAGGCTTTAGAATAAATCGGCTAAATATAATCAAATATATTCTAACCTCTCTGAGAGCTGTTTGAAACCGGGTGTTTAGCCCAAGTTTACAGACTACAAAGACCAGGCTATTTTCTAACATTATAATAGTCCGATTCTCAAATCTGTTCTAACTTTTGTCTCTTCATAGACATTTTTTTAAAACAGTTTATTTATATAATGCTTATCATTATAATAGGCTATATAAATACACCACTTAAACACTAAAATAATACAGTCTGTTAATTTTTCTTTACAATTTACCTGTTTTATAATATTATAAAAATTAATTTTACTATAAAACAGTTCTACTGGTAGTTTTCAATAATTCTACAAAGTTTCACATTTAGCATAGGCCTATATAGCAAGAAAGTTTTTTCATCTTAACTTTACTAACTTCCTTAAAAAACACATAATTTTGCTTGCAGCCCGTGGTTTAATTATGTATTACTGATGCATTATTGCTTAAAAAATATATATAAATGGTGTATGATAAAGAAATGTGTTGTACAAAGAAGTAGGCCTAACTTGTATTATAGACTATAATAAAAATGAAAAAGTTGAAATGACCAAAGTTATTGGAAAATTTAAGTATTACATCTGCGAACGTTTTTTCTTCTAGTAGGCCTAATTACTATTGATCACTGCAAAACCAAAATCATCACGGCATTGATTTATACATTTAAAACATATTTACAGTATCATTAATTGTTTTTGAATTGACTAAAGTCAGCAAACGAGTTACACACAAATAAATGGGCTACAATTTTCACACCTTTTTCAGACAGTCCAGGTTCTTTTCATTATATAAAAGGTTATTATTTATTATCATTGACTTGAATTTAAGACAAACTAAAATATATTTTTGAAAAAAGAACAAAGGTAAGACATCGGGGCCTATTTGCTATTGAGTACAAATTTGTTTTATTATAATTTTATATAAAATAATGTCCACTACGCAAAAATAACTTTAAACAAATAAATTGTAATTACTGTATATATAAATAAAATGAGCGAAGAAAAAAGAAATAAACAAATAAAAGAAAACAAAACTCAATTCGTAGGGCCTACGTAGAAATTATAGATCTAACTTAACCTAACCTACTCTCCCTTATTTATCCTCAGCTCTCTTGGATGCAACAGTTAAAACTATACATGTAAACACGTAATAGGTAATTAACAAAAATAAAATATAGGCTACTATTTAAAGAAAATAGATTTTAACAAAAATAACTACGAACATGGAATTTAATTGTAAACAAAAGTGAAATACTAAACAAATCAAATAAAATAATAACCCTTAAATAGAAAATTCAAAGAAATTCAGCACTTCCACACCTTCATAGTTTCGTTTCAATTGAGGAAAACAGCGAAAAGTCCTAAGCAATATATTTTTCAAATTAAAATATTTATAAGGCGCGTTGCACCATTGAAACAGTAGGCTAGCTATAAATACCGCCTGAGAAATTTACAAAATGTTTTAGAATTTTTACTTTGGCTATTTTAATACATTTGGGAATAATTTAGGCGCAACGGATCTTGTTTTTTGCAGAGATCATTACAACGTGATTCTAACAAATTTAATAAATAATCTAACAACTCTTGTATGAACAAACACGTGCAGTTTTGATGATTTCAAACATAATTTAAAATTCATAAAATGACAATATTTCAGGAAATAGTAAATAATATTTTTTTAATTATAAAAAAAAGTATTTATTCTCTTTCACAGGTTAGTTTCAAAGGAAATACAAAAACAAATATCTATACATTAAATAAAATATAAAAATAGCCTTAACTAGATTATAATTTCTTTTAAATAAAGGAAAACCAAACCAAATAAATATATATATTTATTTATTTACAGAAAAATGAAAATACGACTACTTAAATTAAATATGTATAATTATTAAATAAAGTCAATTTTAGTTAAAGAAAAGAAAAACAATGTTAAATATATAAAGGGTGATTCGGAACTGCCCAGCAATCTCTTAGGTAATGATTCTACAGCTAAAAATAAGATGAAAACTGCATGTAAACATAGGTCTGGAAACATTTCGGTAGCAAGTTAAGGCTAGAGAAAGATTTCACCCTGATTTCTGATCCTCCGGTAATATGCGGCCATATTGAATTTCACGGGGAATAAATTACTAAGCAAATTTGGCGGTCCTAAACGTTTTGTGGCCTGAAAAAATGTAAAAAAATATGTTCCAGAACCTATTTTGTAGTTTTCAATAAAATTATTGCAAATCCCTAAAAATGTAGTCGAAAAACCCAATTATTCGAAAAATTCTGAGTTAATTGATTTCAATAAAACCAATAAAAACAATACTATGGAAATAGGAATATTTTTAAATTTTTTAAATATCATTTAATTCTTAAACCCTAAAATAAAAAGATTTGTAGATAAAAAATACCGGAATTAAAAAAAAAAAACATTGTTTAACCTATTCTTTCGTGTACAATTACCAAGAAATTAAATTTTTAGGTTTTTGTCGATTCCTCTGCTATTGACCTACAGAAAATATATAAAAAAGCATTTCAGTTTTTCTTTAAAAGAGGAAAACCGTTGCTTTTCGAGGTAGTCGACATTAAATATTTTAAACTTCCGGTATTTAGAAAATGTAGAAAATAAATTCTTGGTTTTCTGGTGTAATCTATTGGTAAAAGACTAAATACAAATCTTCACTCATATCTTATCTACTCTCAAAGATGTAGTGTCTTTTTTTTAACACAAAATGGCCGACAGTCGGGAAACTATGTGTTAGATAAACTTTTTATCTTATTTTTAGCTATAGAATCATATAAAGAGAGATTGCCGTGAAGTTCCGAACCACTTTGTATATAATAGGGTACACATAGGCCTATTTATAAACATTTTACCTTTAAAATATCTTGATAAAATTTTAGATGTAGTTTAGCTCGTGCATCACTGAAGATGGTGACTTTGCCGTTGAAACGCGTCGTAAATAATGTTTGCTAGAGTTTGTGTTCAAGTTTATTTGATCAAAGTATAGCATCTGACAAGTCAACCTAAATATTGATCAAGAATGGCGTACATATTTGTCTAAAACATAATTAACTCAAATTGAAATCATAAAAATAGGCCTACACAATAAATCTTAAGAAACAGAGTATAAAGTAGATTAAAGAGGATGTTTAGCATTATTAGTGTTTTATTTGTACATATATATTTCAGAAGTTCTGTATTATTGTAGTTCAATAACCTTGTGATTTATAAGACATCAAATCATACAATTTAACCTTACAACATAATTACTGTGTTGGATCTTTTAGTTGAGAATGGGTGTTGGGTTAGTCGGCAATCGTCCAGACCTACCGCAGATTTCATACGTTATTCCTACTCTGAAAGAGAAATTATTAGCGATTCAATTATTATGTTTGAAGTATTTTCTTAATTTTCCAGAATCAGATACGTTACTTGAACGTTAGATTCATACGCGTAAATTCGAGAAGAAAAATTAAACAAAATCAAACTTTTTAAACGTAGCCGAGTCTAATTTCTTCACAACTTGACAAGAGTGGGGTTTAAAAGACGTATTTTAGTAATATGAAAATAAAGGTATTAAAACAAAACTCCTCTTAGGCCTATATTATCTTTATAACTGTCTAATAATTCAGGGAAGAACAAATTAAAACCGCTACTTTTGTATCAGTTTTGTGGAAATATTACGATGGATTTAAAAACAATCTACGTTCCATAGCAAATATGTTGTA
The DNA here is from genome assembly GCA_963513935.1 of Aphrophora alni. Taxonomy (NCBI): domain Eukaryota; kingdom Metazoa; phylum Arthropoda; class Insecta; order Hemiptera; family Aphrophoridae; genus Aphrophora; species Aphrophora alni. The sequence goes on along the minus strand of OY740765.1, from coordinate 59,367,223 downwards.
TAAAATATAATGTCAATTCATCACTAGTCAGTAATTGAAATACATTTATACAAGTTATTTATAAATCATTATAATCCTGAACAAATTAACTTATTGGAAACTATATAAAGAAGTTGTCTAAATCGTAGGCCTAAGCTATACTTAAAGGATTTTCCGTTGTTGTTTAAACGCAAAAGTCTTTCAGTTATCATCACCTTATAAAAAAAGGAAGAAAAAAACATAAAACAATGCCCCCAACTAGCCCTTGAATAATCTTCTAGTTTTAAATTAAATATCAAATGAAGTTATTATAGAGGTCTATAGGTCTACAAAATAGTAAATGTTATAATAGGATATTAAATTGCTGTACTTTAATAGAACATGTTACCTACAAGTAGAAGGTCGAAATTAAGCGTAATTTCATAATAACTGAAGGTAATTTTATAACATTATTATTAGTCTATCAACTACTCAGAAAATAACAAAGAAAAATACTAAACATATAGGCCTAGGCCTAGTGATAATCCTAACATTGAATACTTTAAAAATGGTTGAGGGAACGGTTTATCTATGAACCTCAAATTTGGATCATTAATAAACACAGCTAACCTACAAAATTATCTACAGATTTCGGTTTTTCCAGTAGTCCAGGGTATTATTAAAAAAAAATATATCTAATTTATTTATTAAATTTCACGAAATACCTGTTTTTTTCAGTATTTATAAATAAAAATTCTGCCTTAAATTTATCAAAAAAACAAAACAAAATAAGATGATGTGTGATTACCTAGGCAATCGTAGCCTACATTGTAGGTAATACAAGTTGTTCTTCTAAATGTAATTCACAACTGTTGGTTTCTTGTGCCTTGTAGAAAATGTTAAATTGTAATGGTAGATTAAGGTGTCATATTCAGTAATTAGTTTAAAACAAGTTGTTACACAGGTTTTCTAGACCTCCAGGTTGTGTTTATCACTAATTTTTTGACCAAACTTAACCTAACGGGCTTCGTAGATGTGTAAATATTAAAAAGCCTCCCCTCGCTTCGCTGGTGCCAGTGTTTCGACATGGTGGGTCGCGAAGATGTAGGCCTATATTACCCGAGGAAACCTCCACTCACTAAACTCGTGTTGGTGAATATTACATTTTCTTGGCTTTGAAATTTAATTTTTGACAGTAACTTTACTATTTGTCATCGTAGAGAGGTGGAGTTGGCATCATTACATGCAGAATTGAAATCTGCAAGTTTTGTTTTGTTGAATTTAATATGTTATAAGTTGAATAACAGAACAAAACAGTTATAAGTTGAGGTATGGATAAAACAGTCTTTAAAATGGTCGCCATTTCGACAATTTTTATTAGAATTTTCTGAATTTTGAAACGGTTCTATACGAGTACACTATAGGCTACACCTCGGTACTAAATTTCATGTTCCTACCTTAAATTTTGTGCTCGCTATTGTGTTTACGTACATGACATCGCTGACAGACCGGCGGCATGTAGCCTAATAAATTACTTTATCAGTTTCCAGAAATCATGAAACAAGAAGATTGATCAAAAAACGGATGTCGAATATTTGTTGCGTATAAAATAAAATATAAAGTATAGAATAATTTCTCGTAGCTCCATACAGATTCCTAACCGAATACAGATTTTCCTTAATAGGCCTACTTGTGATTGTGAAATTTTAATGCCGATGAAAATACTTGTAAGATTTAAATGAAAAAGGTAAGTCGCATGAAAGAGATAATTGAAGATTACCTCCATCTATTGATTTAGGAGGTACTTGACCTCCATTAGGAGTTTTGAGAGTTTTCTCAAGGACAACGATAGTTGCTCTATACAGTCCTTACTGTTAGGCCATCTATTATGGGCCCCACGTTTTTCGTTTTAAATTTTACAAGTATTTTTATATCTATTAAAAATTCCAAATTTTCAGTACAATCTGTATGGGGTTAAGAATCTGTATGGAGTTATAAATCTGTATGGAGCTACGAGAAATTTTTTTATACTTTTAGTCAGTTTTAAAAACGCGGTTAAAAAAATTAACTAGTCTAATTATTACCTGCTTTTTAGTTTTGTGTGTGTGAAATTTTGCAATCGATTTTAAACGTCTTGATGAGATTAACAAATCTCCAAAAAACCTAATGTCGATGCCACCGAACGGTTCATTTTCCTTCTTTTTCAGTTGTCGCAATCTATAACCGATCATGCAAAACATTTCGTACGGAACCATGGAAATCTCATCGATGAACAGGAATTCGATGTCCTTCCACTGATTTCGTAAGAACTTCAAGAGTGGTCTCAACATTTTTTCATTTTTCTCAAACGGTAGACTAATTTAAATAATGTGTGCAGCTATGTTGTTCTTCAACTTTAACTGCTTTCATACCATAGCAGCGATTGACGGACAGACAAGAAAGCGAGTTTATATTGCATTGTCATCCAGTTTTGAGCTATCTTTAAAGTTTCAAGTCTCTAACTCGTCGGCAAGTTTGTTTAAAATCGATTGCAAAATTTGTACCGAAGAGACATGAAAGCGAGATAAAAAAACGTGTTAAAAACAGCTTTATTGGAGTCTTTATGAGAAAGAGTAGGATTTTGGATTTGGATTTTATGTTATAAGTGCCAAAGGAGAGGCCGATTTTATTTCTATGAAGTTAGGCTTAATAGGAATTATTGTTTAAAAAGACTAATACTGGAAACTTGGTCATATCCGAAATTTGGACGCAGATTCCGTTTTATTTGTGTTTAGATACAATCCAAATCTGGTTATAAGGAAACAATTGATTGTTTTAGATTTCACTTAGCCTATAACTTGTACCTACTATTAACTTATTTATTAAACACATTAACTCTTGCACTATTCAAAACACAACTTAATTTATAATCAATTTATTAGGTTGTTCTTTTTCAACAAAATTAAAAATAAATACATTATTTATGTTCCCTTGATTAGGTTTGCTATTTATAAAAACATTTTTGGCATCCGAGCAAAACAAAAGTCGGTTCCAATACCGTGTCTTGGTTCGTGATAAGCTTATTATTTATGTGACTTTTAATGGCACATTGAAAAACTTTATTCAACGTTTTAACTGCTTACGCGCCATTTCACGTGATAAGTAAGCCTCGTTTATCTGTTGGGTTTGTTTTTATGTTGTATTGTTTGTTTATTGTAGACTACTAAATCTAGAACGAATTCATCTGGGCAATATCCGAAACTACATTGCATCAGATAAGCTCTGTAATGCGGGCTTTATCAGGTATTAAACTTGTTAATGTTTTTGAACCAGTGAGAATAGTTTACGCTGTGATGTGCGATCTGCGATTTGCGAAGATGATAAGGCAACATTCCGATGATAACAACTACGGTGCAACGAGCTGAACAATTTCAACACAGATTTTAATACGGGCTAGAAGGTATATCGCACGCTCAAGCGTTAGCGTTTCTAACAGGTTAAGTTAGATGATATTGAATATAATTTGTATTAGTAGGAATCTAACCTAACTTGTTGGAAACGCCAGAAATAAGTAAACCGTATACCATTGTGTTTTACCTATTTCATTTCACGTTAGTTGAAAATTTCATTGTCTCGGACAGGTTAGGTTATTAAGGATTAAGATTAGTTTTAAAATTTTATTTACAATATGGTAAGAAGAAATAAATAAAAGCCAACACAAACTAACGCGTTGAAAACGTTAAAAATTGTATACGATAGGCGTTAACCTAAGTGTTAGTTTGGACGCTGAACAGCAATAAAACTATTAATATTATAAAATGAAATAATAATATATTAAAAAATAGAAACCAACACAACCTAATGCGTTGGAAACGTTAAAAATTGTATACGATAGGCGATAACAGAATTTAACCATTAATTTGGACGTTGAACAGCAATAAAACAGGAACTATTATTATTATAAAATGAAATAATAATATATTAAAAAATAGAAGCCAACACAACCTAATGCGTTGGAAACGTTAAAGATTGTATACGATAGGCGATAACAGAACTTAACCGTTAATTTGGACGTTGAACAGCAATAAAACAGGAACTATTATTATTATAAAATGAAATAATAATATATTAAAAATAGAAGCCAACACAACTTAACGCGTTGGAAACGTTAAAATTTGTATACGATAGGCGATAACAGAACCTAATCGTTAATTTGGACGTTGAACAGCAATAAAACTATTAATATTATAAAATGAAATAATAATATATTAAAAAATAGAAGCCAACATATACTAACACGTTGGAAACGTTAAAATTTGTATACGATAGGCGATAACAGAACTTAACCGTTAATTTGGACGTTGAACAGCAATAAAACTATTAATATTATAAAATGAAATAATAATATATTAAAAAATAGAAGCCAACATATACTAACACGTTGGAAACGTTAAAATTTGTATACGATAGGCGATAACAGAACTTAACCGTTAATTTGGACGTTGAACAGCAATAAAACTATTAATATTATAAAATGAAATAATAATATATTATTAATAACCTAACATAATTAAACGTAAAAAATAATTCAACTGTATATCGATGTATTTTACGTATTTCACTTCACGTTTGTTCAAAATTTTGACGTCTCTGACAGGTTAGTTTATTACGGATTTAAAGATATAGGCCTATTTAAAAAAAATATTCACAACATAAGAGGAAATAAATATAAAAAAATATACGATAGACAATAACCTAACATAACTTTTAATTTTGACGTTAAACGAAAATAAAACAAGAAATAATAATAATATAAAATTAAATAATAACAAAATAGATTATCCATACAGCTAGTAATCCTGCGTGAATTTAAATAAGGAGTTATTATTTGTATTGTAGCCTATTGTTCTTTGATGGGTTAGCCTACATTTTTTGATGGCATTAACTTTAAAAAATATTTTTTTCTGAAAAGCCTACAAAAGAGCAACATCAAAAACATAAAAGCCCTTATAGGGCTATCTAAACAAAAATTAAATAATATTCATAACATATTAGGGCCTATATATTTCCACATTTAATATTAATATTTTTATATATTTATTTCATGTTATTTTTATGGTATGCATGGTTATGTTTTATTTGAGATGGTGTCAAAGTGTGTAAGACCAAACAAATAGCTACGCATAGTGTCTCCGATAGGGGGTTTTCAATAAATGTTGGCTATAAACATTAAAATATAATATAATAATTAAGTACTACTCGTATCCGTTCAGAATATTTCTTTTAGCAATGGCGAAAACTTAACCTCAAAGTCTCAAAGTATATTTTCTTGTTGTTAAAGGAAAAATAGAACATAAAATAAAGACTTCTAGCCCTGGTATACTCTATTTGCATCAGGGTTGGAAGAGATCAAGAGTTGGTAAAAAAAATACTCGATAGGAAAGATAGAAGACAATAATTTAACCCAAGACTACATGAGAAAGCTGTAGATCCGGCTAGGGTCCCTCGAAATTGCCAAGCCTGTACTCAAAGTAAATAAGAAATAGGTTTACGATATCAGCAGAACTCCAGAAACAGCTGTTCAAAGTTAATTCAGTGTGCAAGATTCAACACGATATTTGCCGAGTTCTTTATTTTGGAACATACATAATTAAAAAAAAAAAAAAAAAATTATACGTAATTAAAATATCGAATTAAAACAAAAGAAACTACAGTAGCCTATACATTGGACAAAAATCGCCCTTGAGGAATTACAGAAATGACTGATAAAAGATTTAAATATTATACAGAATGTAAGTAAGCTGCCAAATTTTAAGAAACGTTTCTGTGGGTCAGTATAAGGGGGGGGGGGCGGATGAATACATTTTGTTCCGAAAACACTTAGTTTTCCAGATATCCCCAATTTTGGTTTTTAAAACTCTATATATTCAAAATGGTGTCCATTTAAAATATTAAATAGGCTCAAAATCTCGAAAACAATAAACTTTACACAAGGAAAAGAACCACAAGAGACATAAAAGACGTAGGTTTTTGTATTTTTTTCCTGTCGGTCAAAAGATAACCGAGTTATTGATAAAAAATAAGAAACGTAATTTCTTGGTAGTTGTCTACAACACCCAAGATTGACCTAGAACAAAAATATTTTTTAATTGTAATACTTTTAATAATAATAAAAAAAAATCCATTGCTCTGAATGACATAAAAAATTCAATTGTAACACAACTGTTTCAAAATGACACCTATATAATTTTTTCGTGTTAAATATCTCGGAACTTGTACAAAAATAAAACAAATGTAAATTGTAGGACCTATTTATTACACAATTTAGTGACACTTCTAACTTTATTGTATGCTCGCAATAGGTAACGGAATTATAAAAGACAAACTATGACATTGACAAAAAAGATTTTTTCAATGCTTACGAAAATCCAATTTAGTAGAGAGCTTAATTATTAATCGTTATGAACAAATCAATTATATTACAATTACTTAACAAATATAAAATAATGAACAAATTACAAACAAGAAGTAAGCAAAACTATGTACAGCAAATGCTTTATAGGCCTATACGTTCATGTCTATCCATCGTGAAACCGATTTCTCGGAAAATATTAAATAGGCCTATGCGCAATTTTGAAATAACAAAAGTCACATTTGAATTTTTCATGTAATTCAGAACAATGTATTTTATTATTTGTATTAAAAGTATTAGAATTGAAAACTATTTTGGTTCTAGGTCAATCTTGGATATTGTAGACAACTACCAGAAAATTATGTTTCTTGTTTTTGTCAATTTCTCGGTTATCCTTTGACCTACAGAAGAAATACGAAAACCATTTTCTTTATCATTACAAAAGGATACGTTTTTGTCTCTTGTGAATTTATTTTGAAAATAGTTTTCTAGATATTCAATATTAATATTAATATACAATTATAAAGTATTTATTTTCTGTGCACTTATAAAACGTAACATACACAATGCGTATAATAAATCCGAGCTCAATATCATTCCTCTTTCTAAATTGTGCTTTTTGTAAAAAAACAAAATCGTGAATACGTGGACATAATTGTATATATATAGTCTACACTGACCCACAGAATCATTTCCTGAAGTTTGGCAGCTTACTTACGAGACATTCTTTATATTAATATAGGCTATAGGATACAGAATTTTTATTCCAATATATAGACTAGAATATAATATATTTTTTATTTACATTAGTAAGCCGTCTATTAAAAATTAAAGTAATAACAATCATTGTACAAATTAAAAGTAAAATGTATAGCGTAAACATCTTAATATAAATAAATCAAATAACAAAAATATACAATGTGATCCACGAAAAACCGAAGAAACTATCAGGACGTTTCTACTGATAAAAATAACGGAAAAAGTAAATATGAACATAGAACTTGTTTGTAAAGTTAAGGTTTTCGAGATATTTCGAAAATATGCAAATTAAAGTCTTAGTTTCTGTGAAAAATAACATAGGGCCTAATAAATAAGTGTACAAAATTTGAACACAATAAATACCTTATTTACTTACAAAGGTAGGTTATTTTTTTGTAAAAAAAAACATATTGGCAGTTAGACGGGAAACGACGAATATTCATGTGAATGTTTTTCTTTATTTTTACCAGTAGAACGAGTCCTGAAAGTTTTTTCATTTTTTAATCTATCACCCTGTATAAAAACATCTTTCAAAGCAACACATTTTCGAAAAAACAAATTTAGTTATAGGCTGGGTTTACGATTTAACTTAACCATCAAAATGTAAGCCTTGTAGATCTAGTGAGGTTAGATTTTAGATAACAAAAAACGATGGAAAAATTGCAGGGCATAAAATTGTTGAAAGATCCACATTAATAAATATTATATAGCCTAAGGCATTAGTTAAATAGATAAGTTAGGCATTTAGTTAAATAGATAAATGAATGGTAGAGGCTCGATTAAAAAAACTAAGTTTATTTAACGTAAAAAGTAAACTCGGTACATATTATTAGACACTAGAGACAACACGCAATCACAACACCTTAATAAATGTAATAATTAAGATATTTATGACAGATTGAATCAAGTTGTTCTTATTTTAATCATTATATTATTTATTTACAAGATATTTTAATTTTAATGTAGTAATGTGATAAATATAGAATGTTTGTAATATTATAAGATTAGGGTATATTAATACACAACTTTTCAGTCTTAATACGATAAATATAATACATTTATTTGTGCTCTTATAAAAAAAACTATTTTAAGGTGGTAAATAAATATTTCAAACGCAGTAATACGATAAATATAGTATATTTGTGCTTTTATAAAAATAAACTATTTTAAAGGTAGTAAATATAAATATTTCAAACGTCGTAATACGATAAATATAGTATATTTGTGCTCTTATAAAAATAAACTATTTTAAAGGTAGTAAATATAAATATTTCAAACGTCGTAATACGATAAATATAGTATATTTGTGCTCTTATAAAAATAAACTATTTTAAAGGTAGTAAATATAAATATTTCAAACGTCGTAATACGATAAATATAGTATATTTGTGCTCTTATAAAAATAAACTATTTTAAAGGTAGTAAATATAAATATTTCAAACGTCGTAATACGATAAATATAGTATATTTGTGCTCTTATAAAAATAAACTATTTTAAAGGTAGTAAATATAAATATTTCAAACGTCGTAATACGATAAATATAGTATATTTGTGCTCTTATAAAAATAAACTATTTTAAAGGTAGTAAATATAAATATTTCAAACGCAGTAATACGGTAAATATAGTATATTTGTGCTCTTATAAAAATAAACTATTTTAAAGGTGGTAAATAAATATTTCAAACGCAATAATATGATAAATATAGTATATTTGTGCTCTTATAAAAAAAAACTATTTTAAGGTAGTAAATAAATATTTCAAACGTCGTAATACGATAAATATAGTATATTTGTGCTCTTATAAAAATAAACTATTTTAAAGGTAGTAAATATAAATATTTCAAACGCAGTAATACGATAAATATAGTATATTTGTGCTCTTATAAAAATAAACTATTTTAAAGGTAGTAAATATAAATATTTCAAACGCAGTAATACGATAAATATAGTATATTTGTGCTCTTATAAAAATAAACTATTTTAAAGGTAGTAAATATACATATTTCAAACGCAGTAATACGATAAATATAGTATGTTTGTGCTCTTATAAAAATAAACTATTTTAAAGGTAGTAAATATAAATATTTCAAACGTCGTAATACGATAAATATAGTATATTTGTGCTCTTATAAAAATAAACTATTTTAAAGGTAGTAAATATAAATATTTCAAACGTCGTAATACGATAAATATAGTATATTTGTGCTCTTATAAAAATAAACTATTTTAAAGGTAGTAAATATAAATATTTCAAACGCAGTAATACGATAAATATAGTATATTTGTGCTCTTATAAAAATAAACTATTTTAAAGGTAGTAAATATAAATATTTCAAACGCAGTAATAATTTAAATATAGTATATTTGTGCTCTTATAAAAATAAACTATTTTAAAGGTGGTAAATATAAATATTTCAAACGCAGTAATAATTTAAATATAGTATATTTGTGCTCTTATAAAAATAAACTATTTTAAAGGTGGTAAATAAATATTTCAAACGCAATAATATGATAAATATAGTATATTTGTGATCTTATAAAAAAAAACTATTTTAAGGTAGTAAATAAATATTTCAAACGTCGTAATACGATAAATATAGTATATTTGTGCTCTTATAAAAATAAACTATTTTAAAGGTAGTAAATATAAATATTTCAAACGCAGTAATACGGTAAATATAGTATATTTGTGCTCTTATAAAAATAAACTATTTTAAAGGTGGTAAATAAATATTTCAAACGCAATAATATGATAAATATAGTATATTTGTGCTCTTATAAAAAAAAACTATTTTAAGGTAGTAAATAAATATTTCAAACGTCGTAATACGATAAATATAGTATATTTGTGCTCTTATAAAAATAAACTATTTTAAAGGTAGTAAATATAAATATTTCAAACGTCGTATTACGATAAATATAGTATATTTGTGCTCTTATAAAAATAAACTATTTTAAAGGTAGTAAATATAAATATTTCAAACGTCGTAATACGATAAATATAGTATATTTGTGCTCTTATAAAAATAAACTATTTTAAAGGTAGTAAATATAAATATTTCAAACGTCGTATTACGATAAATATGGTATATTTGTGCTCTTATAAAAATAAACTATTTTAAAGGTAGTAAATAAATATTTCAAACACAGTAATACGATAAATATAGTATATTTGTGCTCTTATAAAAATAAACTATTTTAAAGGTAGTAAATAAATATTTCAAACGCAGTAATACGATAAATATAGTATGTTTGTGCTCTTATAAAAATAAACTATTTTAAAGGTAGTAAATATAAATATTTCAAACGTCGTAATACGATAAATATAGTATATTTGTGCTCTTATAAAAATAAACTATTTTAAAGGTAGTAAATATAAATTTTTCAAACGCAGTAATACGATAAATATGTTTTATTTGTGCTCTTATAAAAATAGACTATTTCAAAGGTAGTAAATAAATATTTCAAACGCAGTAATACGATAAATATACTAAGCTACAATTGTGCCATTATAAAAATAGACTATTTTACGGCGGTAAATAAATATTTCAAACGCCCTAATACGATAAATATAGTATATTTGTGCTCTTATAAAATTAGACTATTTTAAAGGTAGTAAATAAATATTTCAAACGCCCTAATACGATAAATATAGTATATTTGTGTTCTTATAAAATTAGACTATTTTAAGGTGGTAAATAAATATTTCAAACGCCCTAATACGATAAATATAGTATATTTGTGCTCTTATAAAATTAGACTATTTTAAAGGTAGTAAATAAATATTTCAAACGCAATAATACGATAAATATAGTATATTTGTGCTCTTATAAAATTAGACTATATTAAAAGAGGTAAATAAAAATTTCAAACGCCCTAATACGATAAATATAGGTTATTTTTTGTTCTCTTATAAAATTAGACTATTTTAAGGTGGTAAATAAATATTTCAAACGTCGTAATACGATAAATATAGTATATTTGTGTTATTATAAAATTAGAATATTTTAAGGTGGTAAATAAATATTTCAAACGCAGTAATACGATAAAAATAGTATATTTGTGCTCTTATAAAATTAGACTATTTTAAAGATAGTAAATATAAATATTTCAAACGCAGTAATACGATAAATATAGTATATTTGTGCTCTTATAAAAATAAACTATTTTAAAGGTAGTAAATAAATATTTCAAACGCAATAATACGATAAATATAGTATATTTGTGCTCTTATAAAAAAAAACTATTTTAAAGGTAGTAAATATAAATATTTCAAACGTCGTAATACGATAAATATAGTATATTTGTGCTCTTATAAAATTAGACTATTTTAAAGGTAGTAAATAAATATTTCAAACGCAATAATACGATAAATATGGTATATTTGTGTAATTATAAAATTAGACTATTTTAAAGGTGGTAAATAAATATTTCAAACGTCGTAATACGATAAATATAGTATATTTGTGCTCTTATAAAATTAGACTATTTTAAAGGTAGTAAATATAAATATTTCAAACGCAGTAATACGATAAATATGTTATATTTGTGCTCTTATAAAAATAGACTATTTCAAAGGTAGTAAATAAATATTTCAAACGCAGTAATACGATAAATATACTAAGCTATAATTGTGCCATTATAAAATTAGACTATTTTAAGGTGGTAAATAAATATTTCAAACGTCCTAATACGATAAATATAGTACATTTGTGCTCTTATAAAAATAGACTATTTTAAGGCGGTAAATAAATATTTCAAACTTCGTAATACGGTAAATATAGTATATTTTTGTTATTATAAAATTAGACTATTTTAAGGTGGTAAATAAATATTTCAAACGTTGTAATACGATAAATATAGTATATTTGTGCTCTTATAAAAAAAAAAACTATTTTAAGGTGGTAAATAAATATTTGAAACGCAGTAATACGATAAATATAGTATATTTGTGCTCTTATAAAATTAGACTATTTTTAAGGTGGTAAATAAATATTTCAAACGCCCTAATACGATAAATATAGTATATTTGTACTGTTATAAAATTAGACTATTTTAAGGTGGTAAATAAATATTTCAAACGGCCTAATACGATAAATATAGTACATTTGTGTTCTTATAAAAATAGACTATTTTAAGGTGGTAAATAAATATTTCAAACGTCGTAATACGATAAATATAGTATATTTGTGCTCTTAAAAAATAAACTATTTTAAAGGTAGTAAATATAAATATTTCAAACGCAGTAATAAGTTACGGTAAATATAGTATATTTGTGCTCTTATAAAAATAAACTATTTTTAAGGTGGTAAATAAATATTTCAAACGCCCTAATACGATAAATATAGTATATTTGTACTGTTATAAAATTAGACTATTTTAAGGTGGTAAATAAATATTTCAAACGGCCTAAAACGATAAATATAGTACATTTGTGCTCTTATAAAAATAGACTATTTTAAGGTGGTAAATAAATATTTCAAACGCAATAATACGATAAATATAGTATATTTGTGTTCTTATAAAAATAGACTATTTTAAGGTGGTAAATAAATATTTCAAACGTCGTAATACGATAAATATAGTATATTTGTGCTCTTAAAAAATAAACTATTTTAAATGTAGTAAATATAAATATTTCAAACGCTTTAATACGATAAATATGTTATATTTGTGCTCTTATAAAAATAGACTATTTTAAGGTGGTAAATAAATATTTCAAACGCCCTAATACGATAAATATAGTATATTTGTGCTCTTATAAAAAAAGACTATTTTAAGGTGGTAAATAAATATTTCAAACGTCGTAATACGATAAATATAGTATATTTGTGCTCTTATAAAATTAGACTATATTAAAAGAGGTAAATAAATATTTCAAACGTCGTAATACGATAAATATGGTATATTTGTGCTCTTATAAAATTAGACTATTTTAAGGTGGTAAATAAATATTTCAAACTTCGTAATACGGTAAATATAGTATATTTGTGTTATTATAAAATTAGACTATTTTAAGGTGGTAAATAAATATTTCAAACGTCGTAATACGATAAATATAGTAGCCTATATTTGTGCTCTTATAAAAAAAAACTATTTTAAGGTGGTAAATAAATATTTGAAACGCAGTAATACGATAAATATAGTATATTTGTGCTCTTATAAAATTAGACTATTTTAAGGTGGTAAATAAATATTTCAAACGCCCTAATACGATAAATATAGTATATTTTTTGTTCTCTTATAAAAAAAGACTATTTTAAGGTGGTAAATAAATATTTCAAACGTCGTAAAATATGATAAATATAGTATATTTGTGCTCTTATAAAATTAGACTATTTTAAGGTGGTAAATAAGTATTTCAAACGTCGTAATACGATAAATATAGTATATTTGTGCTCTTATAAAATTAGACTATTTTAAGGTGGTAAATAAATATTTCAAACGCCCTAATACGATAAATATAGTATATTTTTTGTTCTCTTATAAAAAAAGACTATTTTAAGGTGGTACATCAATATTTTAAACGCAGTAATACGATAAATATAGTATATTTGTGCTCTTATAAAAATAGACTATTTTTAAGGTGGTAAATAAATATTTCAAACGCGGTAATACGATAAATATGTTATATTTTTGCTCTCATAAAAATAAACTATTTTAAAGGTAGTAAATATAAATATTTCAAACGCAGTAATACGAAAAATATGTTATATTTTTGCTCTTATAAAAATAGACTATTTTAAGGTGGTAAATAAATATTTCAAACGCCCTAATACGATAAATATAGTATATTTGTACTCTTATAAAATTAGAATATTTTAAGGTGGTAAATTACTATTTCAAACGTCGTAATACGATAAATATACTAAGCTATATTTGTGCTCTTAAAAAAATAGACTATTTTAAAGGTAGTAAATAAATATTTCAAACGCAGTAATACGATAAATATACTAAGCTATAATTGTGCCATTATAAAATTAGACTATTTTAAGGTGGTAAATAAATATATCAAACGCCCTAATACGATAAATATAGTATATTTGTGCTCTTATAAAATTAGACTATTTTTAAGGTGGCAAATAAATATTTCAAACGTCGTAATACGATAAATATAGTATATTTGTGCTCTTATAAAAATAGACTATTTTTAAGGTGGCAAATAAATATTTCAAACGCTCTAATACAATAAATATAGTATTTTTGTGCTCTTATAAAAATAGACTATTTTAAGGTGGTAAATAAATATTTCAAACGCAGTAATACGATAAATATAGTATATTTGTGCTCTTATAAAAATATACTTTTTTAAAAGCAGTAAATAAATATTTCATATGATAAATAAAGTAAATTATTGTGCTCTTAAAATATTAAACTATTTTTAAGGAGTTACATAAATTTCATACGATAAATATAGTATGTTTTGTGATATTTGAAAATTAGCGTCTCTTAAAGGCGATAAGTAAATATTTTAAAAGTTGGAATACAATAAACATAGTAGGCTATATTTGTGCTCTTATAAGATTAGACTATTTATAGTCTGTTGTTACAATTATAAGAGTAGGATTTTCTGAAAGCGAGAATATAATATTTTGTACAAATAAATAAAATAAATGTAGTATGTTGTGGCAATTATAAGAGTAGGATGTTTTAAAATCAAGAATGTAATATTTTGTAAATCTTATTACAATAAATACTCTGTGTTTACGCATTTCTATAGTGACAAAATACATGAAACACAAAGTGGTTTATAATAACAAGTTTAGGCTGTCTTAAAGACGAATAACTAATATTTTGATGAAGTACTATTATGAATATTGCGTGCTATGAGATTTACATTTATAGTAAACAGACAACACCTGCTAAATTTAGGCAGTGTGTCTGGGATGGTAGTGGGGATTTCAGTGGCTAAAGTATTTTATTTTTTACATTGAAATACTGCAACTAATTATAAATTTCAAACATCACTTAAAATTACATGAAGTATAATAATATACTTTCATTACATTTAGTAAATAGAGTCTTAATAATTATTCTATTGAAATAATATAAATATCAATACACAAACATATTGCTCACAAAATACGTTTAGTAAATACGCTCATTATAATTATATTGCGTTAAAATAATATAAATATCAATACACAAACATATTGGTCACAAAATACGTTTAGTAAATACGCTCATTATAATTATATTGCGTTAAAATGATATAAATATCAATACACAAACATATTGCTCACAAAATACGTTTAGTAAATACGCTCATTATAATTATATTGCGTTAAAATAATATAAATATCAATACACAAACATATTGCTCACAAAATACGTTTAATAAATACACTCATTATAATTATATTGCGTTAAAATAATATAAATATCAATACACAAACATATTGCTCACAAAATACGTTTAGTAAAATACGCTCATTATAATTATATTCCGTTAAAATAATATAAATATCAATACACAAACATATTGCTCACAAAATACGTTTAGTAAATACGCTCATTATAATTATATTGCGTTAAAATCATATATAGATACACACACACACACACACACACACACACATATTACTGTCAAAATACGATTAGTAAATAGTGACTAAATAATTGTTTTTTTTTTAAATAAATAAATTATAAAAGAAAATGGTGTACTGTGAAAATAAGTTGAAGTGATGTGAATAGCGAAACACAAACATGTTGCTCTCCAAATACTTCAATAAATAGTAACGTAATAATTTACGAAAGTTTAAGAAACATTAGTAGTTAAATTCACGCAATGTAAAGAATGAAACATATATTTTTGTCAATTTATGTATGTAACTTCTAACAAAATATTTACTACTTTGCAATAATATACATAGTGATAGACAAATAACGCTAAAATAATTTAATAAGTAAAATGCAATCACATTCCTGTCAAAATACTTTATTAAATATTGACTGAATATTTATAATGATGAAATAATGTAATTAGTGAAACAGAATCTTATAGCTGTCCAAATAAGTTTAGTAAATATTGACTTTTATAACGCTGAAATAATGTAGTAAGTAAAATAAAATCATATTCCTGTCAAAATACATTTAGTAAATATTGACTGAATATTTATAACGTTGAAATAATATAAATAGCGAAACAAAAACATATTACTATCCAAATATATTTAGTAAATATTGACTTTTAAAATCTTTATAACGCTAAAATAATTTAATAAGTAAAATACAATCATATTCCTGTCAAAATACTTTATTAAATATTGACTGAATATTTATAATGATGAAATAATGTAAATAGTGACACACAAACATATTACAGGCCAAATAAATTTAGTAAATATTGACTTTTAAAATCTTTATAACGCTGAAATAATGTACATGGGTCATTTTTTAAGTAAGAACCGTTTTTAAGTGGAGTGTCAGCAATTTTATTTAGTATGAACTTATTTAATTTAGCAAAATTGAGTATGAACATATTTTTACTGTTCCACATAGTGACCAAGAATATCTAACCATTTGTTAAGTCGTGGCACTAGCTTTTGGATCCCCTCATCATAGAACTCTGCCGCCTGAGCATTTAACCAGTTAGTAACAGTGTCTTTCAACAAGTCATCATTTTAAAATCGCTTTCCACCAAGATATTCTTTGAGTTTAAGAAACACATGAAAGTCTGATGGTGCCAGGTCAGGGCTGTAGAGGGGATGGTCCAGTAATTCCCATCGAAAGTTGGCCAGTTGCGTCTTGGTCATTGAAGCGTTATCGTGAAGCAGCACGACGCCGCTAGACAGAATTCCCCGCCGGCAGTTTTGAGTAGCGCGCCTAAGCTTGGTTAGTGTTTCGCAATATCTCTCAGCATTTATGGTCATTCCTCTTGGCAGAAAGACAATCAGAAGAACGCCTTTCCGATCCCAAAAGACCGTGGCCTTGATTTTCCGGGTTGAAGGTTCTTGTTTGAATATTCGTGGTTTCGTCCGTGAATTTAAGTGATGACATTCTCTGGATTTACGTTTAGTCTCTGGAGTGTAGTATGCTACCCACGTTTCATCACCGGTAACAATATGATTCAAGAACTCATCACCACTGTTATCGTAGCGCTCCAAAAATGACAAAGAATGTGCTTCTTTTTGTGTTCTTCTGTCAACATTTTTGGCACCCATCTCGCACAAAATTTTTTGTAATGCAGTTTGTCGGAAACAATGTGATAAACAACCGATCTTGAAACTTGTGGAAATTTCTCATGAAGCTTTTCAATAGTAAAGCACCGGTTTTGTCGAATTTTATCATCAACTTTTTTTGTCAAGTCTTCATCAATGACAATTGGTCGCACATATCGTTCTTCATCATGAACATTTGATCTTCCTTCATTGAAAAGCCTACACCATTTACGCACATTAGGCCTACTGTCATTCATTACACTTTCACCATAAACTTCAACAAGCTGCCGGCAAATTTCGGCGGGACGAACTTGTTTTGCGTTTAAAAACGAATAACCGAGCGCTCTTCACAATCGTCGGGATTATTGATTAACATGGCGACAAACAAAGCAGTGTTACGATAGAACCAACAGTGGCAGAGACATGAAATCAACTGACTGCATAGTTGGGGGCTGGGCAAGAGTGGCTAACCATGAGCGGGCGTCACGTGACAGCTTTCGCGGTTGCTATGCGCAAACGTTTCCTACTTTAAAATGACCTCTCGTAATAAGTAAAATACAATCATATTCCTGTCAAAATACTTTTAGTAAATACTGACTGAATATTTATAACGATGAAATAATATAAATAGTGAAACACAAACTAATTACTGTCCAAATATATTTAGTAAAAATGGAATTTTAAAATCTTTATAACGCTGAAATAATGTAAAAAGTAAAATACAATCATATTCCTGTCAAAATAGCCTAAATATTTAGTAAATATTGACTGAATATTTATAACGATGAAATAATATAAATAGCGAAACAAAAACATATTACTGTCAAAATAAGTTTAGTAAATATTGACTTTTAAAATCTTTATAAGGCTGAAATAATGTAATAAGTAAAATACAATCATATTCCTATGAAAATACTTTTAGTAAATATTTACTGAATATTTATAACGATGAAATAATATAAATAGTGAAACAAAATATTACGTAAATAGCTATAATAAAATATATTGGTAACATAATATTTGTTAATAAATAATGTCATAATAGTCATTTACTTTAAAATAATGGAAACTGGTGAAGTCAAATATAGTGGTCACAGAATATTTTGTTAGTAAATAATTTTATAATAAATATTACTTTAAAATAATGTAAATAGCTCAGGTCAAATATATATCTAACAAAATATTTTTAGTAAATAATGTCATAATGGTTACTTAATTTAAAATAATGTAAATATGTAAAGTCAAATACAGTGGTAACATATTATTTTGTTAGTAAATAATGATATAATAATAATTACTTAGAAATAATGTAATTAGGTACAGTAAAATTTATTGGTAACAATTTTGTTGGTAAATAATGTCATAATAATTATTACTTTAAAATAATGTGAATAGGTACAGTAAAAATATATTGGTAACATAATATTGTTAGTAAACAATGTCATAATAATTATTACTTAAAAATAATGTAAATAGGTCAGGTCAAATATATTTCTTGCAAAATATTGTTAGTAAATAATATCATAATGGTTATTTCATTAAAAATAATGTAAATAGGTAAAGTCAAATACAGTGATAACATATTATCTTATTAGTAAATAATGATATAATAATTTTACTTCGTAATAATGTAAATAGGTACAGTAAAATTTATTGGTAACAATATTGTTGGTAAATAATGTCATAATAATTAATGTTTTTAAATAATGTAAAAAGTAAAAAAAAAAACATGTTGGTGTCAACATACATTAACCATCAATTTTCATTTTATGAAAATATTAAATAAGATTACAAAGCGAGGGTAAATTAACATTTTTTATGACAATATTCTGTTAGTGGTTTCTTAACAATTATCGTGTTGACACTTTCAAATATATAATATTGTAAATTGAGCGAAAAACAATCTTTATTCTTGAATACGTTCACTTAATACTTGACCGTGTCTTAACAATAGTAATTTTAAATTATATAAAGTAAACAATATATATATGTTTTTTTTATATCGTTCATTTAGTTAATCGTGTTGACATTTATAATTATATATTACTATAAACTGAGTTTTGTTTTCTTGAATACGCTCACTTACTTGACCGTGTATTAACGATAGATTTGTTTTACATTTTTAAAATTGAGCAAAAGATGCGCGTTTTCTTGATAATGTTTACTTAATTAATCATGTTAATATTTATATAATGTTAAAAATTTATACAAATCATTAAATGAAACTCTTATAAAAGGTAGGAAACAAATATTATACTGATTGAATAATTTAATATTGTTGCTACAAATTACTAAATCAAACTGTTATCAAGGACATCAAACAAATATTTTACTAACATAATATTTTATTATTGTTGTTACAAATCACTAGATGAAACTGTTATCAAGGACATCAAACAAATATTTTACTAACATAATATTTTATTATTGTTGCTACAAATTACTAAATCAAACTGTTATCAAGGACATCAAACAAATATTTTACTAACATAATATTTTATAATTGTTGTTACAAATTACTAAATCAAACTGTTATCAAGGACATCAAACAAATATTTTACTAACATAATATTTTATTATTGTTGTTACAAATCACTAGATGAAACTGTTATCAAGGACATCAAACAAATATTTTACTAACATAATATTTTATTATTGTTGTTACAAATTACTAGATGAAACTGTTATCAAGGACATCAAACAAATATTTTACTAACATAATATTTTATTATTGTTGTTACAAATTACTAAATCAAACTGTTATCAAGGACATAAAACAAATATTTTACTAACATAATATTTTATTATTGTTGTTACAAATTACTAAATCAAACTGTTATCAAGGACATCAAACAAATATTTTACTAACATAATATTTTATTATTGTTGTTACAAATTACTAAATCAAACTGTTATCAAGGACATCAAACAAATATTTTACTAACATAATATTTTATTAATGTTGTTACAAATTACTAGATGAAACTGTTATAAAGGACAACAAGCAAATATTTTATTTGTGTTTCTACAAATTATAAAATTATGAGAGAAAATAATAAATTAATATTTTCAAACTTAATACTTTATTAATGATGCTACAAATTATTAAATCATACATATTAATCATATTAATTGACATAATCTTTTATTAGTGTTGCTACAAATTTTTAAATCATATTGTAACAAAGGACAATAAACAAATGTTTTACTCATTTAATATTTTATTAAAGTTGCTACAAGAAATTAAGTCATATTGTTATAAGGGACAACAGACAAGTGTTTTAATGTTATAATGTTTGTTGTTACAGCAAATTAAATGATACTAGTTTAAATGAAAGAAAACGGACACTTTGCCGACTCAATACTTCCTTTGTTTTAATGTAAATTATTAAATAATACAGTTATAAAGTGCAACAAACAAATATTTTACTGACTTAATACAATATTAGTGTTGCTATAAATTGTTAAAGAACAAGAAAGAAATTAATTTTAGGATGTTCTAATTTGTTTGATTTGTTGCTAATTTTAAAATTTTTACTGCACTCTTGTTTATATCGAACGTTTTTCAAACACACATACAATATAAAAAAGCTGGCTAAATTTGATTTGATTATTTTTATTACCATGTTATAAATCAATCCGTTATAGTAAATAGAAATGTATTGTTAACTACAAATACATACGTATTAAATGTTGTATAATAAAACAATGTTATAAAAGCAATAGCTGACTGCATACTGCATAAAATGTTTAAATATTTTGTTTATTAGAGACAACGCACATATATTTAAGGATTACTTTAGTAGTTGTACAGTAGGCTACTACTAAATGATTAAACCACAAGGAATAAATATGATGGCTGACTACATACTTTATTAGTTTTGTTACCAAATTCATATTATATTGTTAAAAATATGACAAAAATAAATTTACATTCTAACTTCAGAGCTTCATTTGTTAAACAAAAAATTGTATGGTATATAATGACAACCAAGTTATATATATTTAAGGTTTTTGGGTAGTGATAGGTGAATCATATTTTTAATATATTACTTATTATGACATGTTTTATTTGAATAAAACTCAATATACAACGTAATCTAATGACTAATTTAATCAACACATATAAATTTAAACCTTAGACGTATTGGAGACACTAATAATATTTAACTTTAGGGTAAGGAACCCAAAGCTAGAGGTATTAAAGTTATTTGATAATGATGGATGGTTCATATAATTTAATTAATATGTTTAATGGAATATTTGCTATACTGCACGATGATTACAGAGTATAAATCAATCTACGTTACCAAGTGATAACATAGAACATAAAAAGAGTGAAAAAAACATCATAACCTATGGCCACGTTGGAAACTAACTCTACAGTCTAAAACAATAAAGACTTAGTAAAAGGTCTGTACAGTCAAAACTAATACTAAATACAAACGTTTTAGAAGAATCCATAAGACACCTCTACACAAAGAACTGCTAACAACGAATTCATGTAGGATGTAGTGGTAAAGAATAATGAATAGCTTACTAAAAATATAGTGAAGTGACTAAAAATATTTAGAAGAATTAAGAGAAAAACATTAGTTGAAACCTAAACCTGTAACGTAATGAAGAATAGTTAACTATAAGATAAGGAAATCAGAGATAGAGTACTAAGCATGAGTAGTTAACACTAGAAGCATAGTGAAGTGACTAAAACTACATAGTAAAATTAAGTGGAAAACATTTGTTAAAAACCTAAACCTGTAACGTAAATTAAGAATAGGTAACTATAAGATAAGGAAACCAGAGATAGAGTACTAAGCATGAGTAGTTAACACTAGAAGCATAGTGAAGTGACTAAAACTACATAGTAAAATTTAATGGAAAACATTTGTTAAAAACCTAAACCTGTAACATAAATTAAGAATATTTAACTTAATGGTAAGGAACTCAGAGATAGAGTACTAAGCATGAGTAGTTAACACTAGAAGCATAGTGAAGTGACTAAAACTACATAGTAAACTTTAGTGGAAAACAGTTAAAAACCTAAACCTGTAACATAAATTAAGAATATTTAACTTAATGGTAAGGAACTCAGAGATAGAGTACTAAGCATGAGTAGTTAACACTAGAAACATAGTCAAGTGACTAAAACTACATAGTAAACTTTAGTGGAAAACAGTTAAAAACCTAAACCTGTAACGTAAATTAAGAATATTTAACTTAATGGTAAGGAACTCAGAGATAGAGTACTAAGCATGAGTAGTTAACACTAGAAACATAGTCAAGTGACTAAAACTACATAGTAAACTTTAGTGGAAAACAGTTAAAAACCTAAACCTGTAACATAAATTAAGAATATTTAACTTAATGGTAAGGAACTCAGAGATAGAGTACTAAGCATGAGTAGTTAACACTAGAAACATAGTCAAGTGACTAAAACTACATAGTAAACTTTAGTGGAAAACAGTTAAAAACCTAAACCTGTAACATAAATTAAGAATATTTAACTTAATGGTAAGGAACTCAGAGATAGAGTACTAAGCATGAGTAGTTAACACTAGAAACATAGTCAAGTGACTAAAACTACATAGTAAACTTTAGTGGAAAACAGTTAAAAACCTAAACCTGTAACGTAAATTAAGAATATTTAACTTAATGGTAAGGAACTCAGAGATAGAGTACTAAGCATGAGTAGTTAACACTAGAAACATAGTCAAGTGACTAAAACTACATAGTAAACTTTAGTGGAAAACAGTTAAAAACCTAAACCTGTAACATAAATTAAGAATATTTAACTTAATGGTAAGGAACTCAGAGATAGAGTACTAAGCATGAGTAGTTAACACTAGAAACATAGTCAAGTGACTAAAACTACATAGTAAACTTTAGTGGAAAACAGTTAAAAACCTAAACCTGTAACATAAATTAAGAATATTTAACTTAATGGTAAGGAACTCAGAGATAGAGTACTAAGCATGAGTAGTTAACACTAGAAACATAGTCAAGTGACTAAAACTACATAGTAAACTTTAGTGGAAAACAGTTAAAAACCTAAACCTGTAACATAAATTAAGAATATTTAACTTAATGGTAAGGAACTCAGAGATAGAGTACTAAGCATGAGTAGTTAACACTAGAAACATAGTCAAGTGACTAAAACTACATAGTAAACTTTAGTGGAAAACAGTTAAAAACCTAAACCTGTAACATAAATTAAGAATATTTAACTTAATGGTAAGGAACTCAGAGATAGAGTACTAAGCATGAGTAGTTAACACTAGAAACATAGTCAAGTGACTAAAACTACATAGTAAACTTTAGTGGAAAACAGTTAAAAACCTAAACCTGTAACATAAATTAAGAATATTTAACTTAATGGTAAGGAACTCAGAGATAGAGTACTAAGCATGAGTAGTTAACACTAGAAACATAGTCAAGTGACTAAAACTACATAGTAAACTTTAGTGGAAAACAGTTAAAAACCTAAACCTGTAACATAAATTAAGAATATTTAACTTAATGGTAAGGAACTCAGAGATAGAGTACTAAGCATGAGTAGTTAACACTAGAAACATAGTCAAGTGACTAAAACTACATAGTAAACTTTAGTGGAAAACAGTTAAAAACCTAAACCTGTAACGTAAATTAAGAATATTTAACTTAATGGTAAGGAACTCAGAGATAGAGTACTAAGCATGAGTAGTTAACACTAGAAACATAGTCAAGTGACTAAAACTACATAGTAAACTTTAGTGGAAAACAGTTAAAAACCTAAACCTGTAACATAAATTAAGAATATTTAACTTAATGGTAAGGAACTCAGAGATAGAGTACTAAGCATGAGTAGTTAACACTAGAAACATAGTCAAGTGACTAAAACTACATAGTAAACTTTAGTGGAAAACAGTTAAAAACCTAAACCTGTAACATAAATTAAGAATATTTAACTTAATGGTAAGGAACTCAGAGATAGAGTACTAAGCATGAGTAGTTAACACTAGAAACATAGTCAAGTGACTAAAACTACATAGTAAACTTTAGTGGAAAACAGTTAAAAACCTAAACCTGTAACATAAATTAAGAATATTTAACTTAATGGTAAGGAACTCAGAGATAGAGTACTAAGCATGAGTAGTTAACACTAGAAACATAGTCAAGTGACTAAAACTACATAGTAAACTTTAGTGGAAAACAGTTAAAAACCTAAACCTGTAACATAAATTAAGAATATTTAACTTAATGGTAAGGAACTCAGAGATAGAGTACTAAGCATGAGTAGTTAACACTAGAAACATAGTCAAGTGACTAAAACTACATAGTAAACTTTAGTGGAAAACAGTTAAAAACCTAAACCTGTAACGTAAATTAAGAATATTTAACTTAATGGTAAGGAACTCAGAGATAGAGTACTAAGCATGAGTAGTTAACACTAGAAACATAGTCAAGTGACTAAAACTACATAGTAAACTTTAGTGGAAAACAGTTAAAAACCTAAACCTGTAACATAAATTAAGAATATTTAACTTAATGGTAAGGAACTCAGAGATAGAGTACTAAGCATGAGTAGTTAACACTAGAAACATAGTCAAGTGACTAAAACTACATAGTAAACTTTAGTGGAAAACAGTTAAAAACCTAAACCTGTAACATAAATTAAGAATATTTAACTTAATGGTAAGGAACTCAGAGATAGAGTACTAAGCATGAGTAGTTAACACTAGAAACATAGTCAAGTGACTAAAACTACATAGTAAACTTTAGTGGAAAACAGTTAAAAACCTAAACCTGTAACATAAATTAAGAATATTTAACTTAATGGTAAGGAACTCAGAGATAGAGTACTAAGCATGAGTAGTTAACACTAGAAACATAGTCAAGTGACTAAAACTACATAGTAAACTTTAGTGGAAAACAGTTAAAAACCTAAACCTGTAACATAAATTAAGAATATTTAACTTAATGGTAAGGAACTCAGAGATAGAGTACTAAGCATGAGTAGTTAACACTAGAAACATAGTCAAGTGACTAAAACTACATAGTAAACTTTAGTGGAAAACAGTTAAAAACCTAAACCTGTAACGTAAATTAAGAATATTTAACTCAATGGTAAGGAACTCAGAGATAGAGTACTAAGCATGAGTAGTTAACACTAGAAACATAGTCAAGTGACTAAAACTACATAGTAAACTTTAGTGGAAAACAGTTAAAAACCTAAACCTGTAACATAAATTAAGAATATTTAACTTAATGGTAAGGAACTCAGAGATAGAGTACTAAGCATGAGTAGTTAACACTAGAAACATAGTCAAGTGACTAAAACTACATAGTAAACTTTAGTGGAAAACAGTTAAAAACCTAAACCTGTAACATAAATTAAGAATATTTAACTTAATGGTAAGGAACTCAGAGATAGAGTACTAAGCATGAGTAGTTAACACTAGAAACATAGTCAAGTGACTAAAACTACATAGTAAACTTTAGTGGAAAACAGTTAAAAACCTAAACCTGTAACATAAATTAAGAATATTTAACTTAATGGTAAGGAACTCAGAGATAGAGTACTAAGCATGAGTAGTTAACACTAGAAACATAGTCAAGTGACTAAAACTACATAGTAAACTTTAGTGGAAAACAGTTAAAAACCTAAACCTGTAACATAAATTAAGAATATTTAACTTAATGGTAAGGAACTCAGAGATAGAGTACTAAGCATGAGTAGTTAACACTAGAAACATAGTCAAGTGACTAAAACTACATAGTAAACTTTAGTGGAAAACAGTTAAAAACCTAAACCTGTAACATAAATTAAGAATATTTAACTTAATGGTAAGGAACTCAGAGATAGAGTACTAAGCATGAGTAGTTAACACTAGAAACATAGTCAAGTGACTAAAACTACATAGTAAACTTTAGTGGAAAACAGTTAAAAACCTAAACCTGTAACATAAATTAAGAATATTTAACTCAATGGTAAGGAACTCAGAGATAGAGTACTAAGCATGAGTAGTTAACACTAGAAACATAGTCAAGTGACTAAAACTACATAGTAAACTTTAGTGGAAAACAGTTAAAAACCTAAACCTGTAACATAAATTAAGAATATTTAACTTAATGGTAAGGAACTCAGAGATAGAGTACTAAGCATGAGTAGTTAACACTAGAAACATAGTCAAGTGACTAAAACTACATAGTAAACTTTAGTGGAAAACAGTTAAAAACCTAAACCTGTAACATAAATTAAGAATATTTAACTTAATGGTAAGGAACTCAGAGATAGAGTACTAAGCATGAGTAGTTAACACTAGAAACATAGTCAAGTGACTAAAACTACATAGTAAACTTTAGTGGAAAACAGTTAAAAACCTAAACCTGTAACATAAATTAAGAATATTTAACTTAATGGTAAGGAACTCAGAGATAGAGTACTAAGCATGAGTAGTTAACACTAGAAACATAGTCAAGTGACTAAAACTACATAGTAAACTTTAGTGGAAAACAGTTAAAAACCTAAACCTGTAACATAAATTAAGAATATTTAACTCAATGGTAAGGAACTCAGAGATAGAGTACTAAGCATGAGTAGTTAACACTAGAAACATAGTCAAGTGACTAAAACTACATAGTAAACTTTAGTGGAAAACAGTTAAAAACCTAAACCTGTAACATAAATTAAGAATATTTAACTTAATGGTAAGGAACTCAGAGATAGAGTACTAAGCATGAGTAGTTAACACTAGAAACATAGTCAAGTGACTAAAACTACATAGTAAACTTTAGTGGAAAACAGTTAAAAACCTAAACCTGTAACATAAATTAAGAATATTTAACTTAATGGTAAGGAACTCAGAGATAGAGTACTAAGCATGAGTAGTTAACACTAGAAACATAGTCAAGTGACTAAAACTACATAGTAAACTTTAGTGGAAAACAGTTAAAAACCTAAACCTGTAACATAAATTAAGAATATTTAACTTAATGGTAAGGAACTCAGAGATAGAGTACTAAGCATGAGTAGTTAACACTAGAAACATAGTCAAGTGACTAAAACTACATAGTAAACTTTAGTGGAAAACAGTTAAAAACCTAAACCTGTAACATAAATTAAGAATATTTAACTTAATGGTAAGGAACTCAGAGATAGAGTACTAAGCATGAGTAGTTAACACTAGAAACATAGTCAAGTGACTAAAACTACATAGTAAACTTTAGTGGAAAACAGTTAAAAACCTAAACCTGTAACATAAATTAAGAATATTTAACTTAATGGTAAGGAACTCAGAGATAGAGTACTAAGCATGAGTAGTTAACACTAGAAACATAGTCAAGTGACTAAAACTACATAGTAAACTTTAGTGGAAAACAGTTAAAAACCTAAACCTGTAACGTAAATTAAGAATATTTAACTTAATGGTAAGGAACTCAGAGATAGAGTACTAAGCATGAGTAGTTAACACTAGAAACATAGTCAAGTGACTAAAACTACATAGTAAACTTTAGTGGAAAACAGTTAAAAACCTAAACCTGTAACATAAATTAAGAATATTTAACTTAATGGTAAGGAACTCAGAGATAGAGTACTAAGCATGAGTAGTTAACACTAGAAACATAGTCAAGTGACTAAAACTACATAGTAAACTTTAGTGGAAAACAGTTAAAAACCTAAACCTGTAACATAAATTAAGAATATTTAACTTAATGGTAAGGAACTCAGAGATAGAGTACTAAGCATGAGTAGTTAACACTAGAAACATAGTCAAGTGACTAAAACTACATAGTAAACTTTAGTGGAAAACAGTTAAAAACCTAAACCTGTAACATAAATTAAGAATAGTTAACTTAATGATAAGGTGACTAAAACTACAAAATAGAATTAAGAAGCAAATATTATTTTAAAGCCTAGACCTATCATAGAAACTAAGAATGGTTAACCCAACCTAGAGAATGAGTTAATGTAAGGTTAAGGAACTAAGAGCTAGAATACTGAACCAGAGTATTCAACACTAGAAATATATAGGAACCCTAGATCAATAGAAAATTACAAGTAGGCCTACACAGATTTGTAGTTTATCCGTGTTTCCTGAGACAGATATATAAGTTATATTTTTAGTATTGACTATTCAGGGCTACTAATGATCAAACTGTAGGAAACGCTTGTTTCTTTATCTTTAGGTTAACTACACGTGGTTAATAACATAGGCACAGGATTTAGGCTCATGCTGACCTGTTGGTTTTTATGTTGCATTTATATTGTTTTTGGAGGGGGTTTTATTTCTAATAAATGGTGGTTTTCATAAAAGAAAT
Source organism: Aphrophora alni (assembly GCA_963513935.1). Classification (NCBI taxonomy): domain Eukaryota; kingdom Metazoa; phylum Arthropoda; class Insecta; order Hemiptera; family Aphrophoridae; genus Aphrophora; species Aphrophora alni. The sequence continues at coordinate 59,338,656 of OY740765.1, read as the reverse complement.
ACATAATAATAATTATTGTTATAAATTATTTAAAAACAATCACAATAAACACAAGAAAAGGAAAAAAAAAATTTCGCCGAATGCACATTTCCATTGCGACTGTTTAGACTTCATTTAAAATATCGTCGATTTATAGATTATTAAATTATTCAATAGAAAAAAAAATCATTATTAATGATTTAGCTATTATCAAAATTAAATAATTATTTACAAATCAATAACTAATATAATCATTATTTAATGTATTAACTTAAGATATGAAAAAAAAAAAAAAATTGTATATAGTTACATTTTTGTGTCTTAGAGCAGCTTATATCATGTAAAATGCTATTGCATGAGCATTTATCGGAGAGTTGTGGATAAACAATTAAAACTTAAAACTAAGGACATCGGAGAACTCTGTGTGGTTTTGAAAAAAAAATGGCAACCGAATAAAATTTAAAATAAAGCTAAAATATTAAATCTCAGTATACGATAATACAAACGTTAATAGTAATAAATCTTAACCTCCATTTTTCGATTGATCTTAATGTTAAATGACCTTGGGAAATGGATTTTTTTTTTAAATGCTGTCCGTCCGTCGTCGTTGTCGTTGTAGTCTGTAGGTAATCATGATAGCGGCCACACAAATAAAGATAGAAACATGAAATTTGATATAGGGGACCATAGCGTGCTCATACAGAATCCTATTGAAAATTAGAAAAATCTAATTAAAAATGCATAAATGGTTTTCATTTTAAACAATTTTTTTGTTCATATCTCTTGTGTTATTTAATTTATAACACAAACAATTTGATACAAATTTCGTAAAAATCAATTCTGCATAAAATGGTACCAACGATAACAATGCATATAATGGTATCTCCATGACGATAAATAGCGAAGTTATGGTCAAAAATGTAATTTCGAACCCTCTCTTCATAAGAAAATGTGTGATTTGTATAGTTAGGAGAGTCCCGTCCCTAGCGCAACGAGTAGAGGCTTCTTCATATATGTACAGATTCAGGGCCGAGACATTGACGAGGAAAGCAAGTCGAGACTTTTTAATATATACATATCTGGGAGACCCGTTAGGTCAAGAAAGTAGTAATATGTTCAGAAAACCTGTGCAACAGCTGTTTTAAACAAACTCACACATTTATTTCCTACAAGGCCCAAGACACCAACTTTTGAGCATTAAATTTATAGGATCTGCTTATAATATCGTTAATGGGGCTGGATAAGTACCAAGATAGCGCCCATCAAATTGATTTTTAACTTTAACTTGAAAAAAATTCATTACAGAAGGGCAGTTAAATTAAAGAACAATCAAATAGTGATGCGTTTGCCAAAAATATCATTTTGGAATTGTGCCTACACTGAAATTGACGGTACTACACGATTACTCAGTGATAAGGTAGTACCGTTAATATAATTCTAGTCGAGTTTGCAGTTCTGTTTTCTGCGCTAATTAAACTTTCAAATGCTATAGGCTACGACATATTTTCTTAAAATTTAATTTGAGTAAAATAATACAAACCTTACTTTGTAAAGAAAAAAAATATATTTTTTTAGCGGAATTCGCTTTTTCACCATAAAAATTGAAAATTAAAAGTATCAAATTCACGTAATACATAAGTTATGTACGTATCGCAATGGGTATTTGGAAATTCCGTATTCACCATTAAAGATTATTTTTAAAGAAACAAATTTTCAACTGAAATTACATCTAAATATTTTAAAATACAAATATCAAAACACAAAACGAGTCTCTGACTACATTTTAACCATCGATGTAAACAGTCATCCATAGATAACATACCTGAAAAACAGCAATGTCAAGATTCGCATATCGTATTACGCGAGTTATAGTTCTTATTAAAATATAACGGTTTTGATAATTAAATATCGTGTACAGTATATACAATATTTCATGTAAATAATAGTCGAATTTTACATTAATATAATGGATTTAACTTTACCTAACTTATCTTTGATAAAAAATAAAAGTTAGGTAAGGTTAAATTATTTAATATTTATTTCAAATGAAACCATTTTCTCTCTTATCCATTTAATTCCAAACAGAAATGAACATAAAAGTTAAGAATATTGGGTCCACTCATTCATTTAATTTCATCGATAATTAAATTGAACAAATTTGTATGTACGTGGATGATTTTTTTTAACTAGTGTTTTGTTTACAGCATTGAATGCAGACACACATACGTAACGTAAATAGAAATCTCTAATCCACGGCCTAAATATATTTAAATTGAACAAATCTTCATTTACAAGATATTAGGACCATAGGCTAATCTCATCCATTTAACATCAATCAGAATTGAATTGAACAAATCTTTATTTATTTCGTAAGACCACTGGGCTCTCTCATCCGATTAACACCAAACAAAACAAATCTTCATTTACGTGGCGAAGTTAATACCATTGGTTCCTCTCATACATTTAAAACTCAATCAGAATTAAATTGAAGAAATCTTTATTTATTTCTTTAAGACCACTGGGCTCTCTCATCCGATTAACACCAAACAAAACAAATCTTCATTTACGTGGCGAAGTTAATACCATTGGTTCCTCTCATACATTTAAAACTCAATCAGAATTAAATTGAAGAAATCTTTATTTATTTCTTTAAGACCACTGGGCTCTCTCATCCGATTAACACCAAACAGAACAAATCTTCATTTACGTGGCGAAGTTAATACCATTGGTTCCTCTCATACATTTAAAGCTCAATCAGAATTAAATTGAAGAAATCTTTATTTATTTCTTTAAGACCACTGGGCTCTCTCATCCGATTAACACCAAACAAAACAAATCTTCATTTACGTGGCGAAGTTAATACCATTGGTTCCTCTCATACATTTAAAACTCAATCAGAATTAAATTGAAGAAATCTTTATTTATTTCTTTAAGACCACTGGGCTCTCTCATCCGATTAACACCAAACAAAACAAATCTTCATTTACGTGGCGAAGTTAATACCATTGGTTCCTCTCATACATTTAAAACTCAATCAGAATTAAATTGAAGAAATCTTTATTTATTTCTTTAAGACCACTGGGCTCTCTCATCCGATTAACACCAAACAGAACAAATCTTCATTTACGTGGCGAAGTTAATACTATTGGTTCCTCTCATACATTTAAAACACAATCAGAATAATTGAATTGAACAAATCTTTATTTATTTCGTAAGACCACTGGGCTCTTTCATCCGATTAACACCAAACAGAACAAATCTTCATTTACGTGGCGAAGTTAATACCATTGGTTCCTCTCATACATTTAAAACTCAATCAGAATTGAATTGAACAAATCTTTATTTATTTCGTAAGACCACTGGGCTCTCTCATCCGATTAACACCAAACAGAACAAATCTTCATTTACGTGGCGAAGTTAATACCATTGGTTCCTCTCATACATTTAAAACTCAATCAGAATTAAATTGAAGAAATCTTTATTTATTTCGTAAGACCACTGGGCTCTTTCATCCGATTAACACCAAACAGAACAAATCTTCATTTACGTGGCGAAGTTAATACCATTGGTTCCTCTCATACATTTAAAACTCAATCAGAATTAAATTGAACAAATCTTTATTTATTTCGTAAGACCACTGGGCTCTTTCATCCGATTAACACCAAACAGAACAAATCTTCATTTACGTGGCGAAGTTAATACCATTGGTTCCTCTCATACATTTAAAACTCAATCAGAATAATTGAATTGAACAAATCTTTATTTATTTCGTAAGACCACTGGGCTCTTTCATCCGATAACACCAAACAGAACAAATCTTCATTTACGTGGCGAAGTTAATACTATTGGTTCCTCTCATACATTTAAAGCTCAATCAGAATTGAATTGAACAAATCTTTATTTATTTCGTAAGACCACTGGGCTCTTTCATCCGATAACACCAAACAGAACAAATCTTCATTTACGTGGCGAAGTTAATACCATTGGTTCCTCTCATACATTTAAAGCTCAATCAGAATTGAATTGAACAAATCTTTATTTATTTCGTAAGACCACTGGGCTCTTTCATCCGATTAACACCAAACAGAACAAATCTTCATTTACGTGGCGAAGTTAATACCATTGGTTCCTCTCATACATTTAAAACTCAATCAGAATTGAATTGGGGGGAAAATCTGTATTAGGGTCCTTCCTTCACTTAAGGCTAAAAATAAATGAATTGAACATATATTCAAGAGGCGAAATTTAGAGTCCTCTTATCCACTTAAACCCAAATAGAATTGAATTCAACAAATCTTTATTTACAAGTTGAAGTTAGGACCTGCCTTCATAATTAAACGGAAAGATATTTAAATTGAAAAAAAATGTTCATTGACAAAACTAATTTATTACCATAACATTTTTATATTATTCACAACTATTTGTTACAAATAAAATGCACTTAATTAAACTCAATCATGTTAACTGATAGTTTACATTTTTAATTTTAACCAGATAATCCAATAAAACAAATATAATATATGCCATAAATTAAAGTAACTAATTTCATAAAGATAAAAACAAAACACAACCGTACAAACATATATTCAAAACTTTCCTTTAAAACTGGTCAGACGCCTTGAATTACTCCGACTCTTTTTAAACTGAACACGATCTTCGATATTTTTTATATTTTCCGTCAAAGAGCTTACATGCCATCACCGTGAACGATTTACCTAACAGTATTTAACTTTCAGTATAAGTAATAAAGATTCTCCTTGTCTCTGAACCTTTCTGCCGGATTAGATAAAGAAGATGGAAGTAGCGACAACCTGAATAAAAAGTTTCAATATTTGAATACAGATTGATTAGTCCTGTCAACGAACGCGTGCGGTAACTCGGTGACAGTGACTTCGTCAAATTGCGATGATTGTGCCAAATTCTAAAACAAAAGACTCGCTCTTCCGGTCGTTTCTAGATAAAAACTAGTGTAGAAGTGTTGCTCGGCGTAGCGTAGAGGTGATATTGGATAAGCGTGGCACTGCTCCGGCAAAAACTACTCCACTTGCCTCCAAAAACAGTATCAACCACAAAAAATGGGTTCATTCGTGCATTAACTCAATATCTCATGCCTGATTATGCACGGATGCAGGTATCCACGCTTCTGGTTCGTACTGTTAGACTGTTCTGTAGTCTATTACGTCATCAGAATAATATAAAATTAATAGACTAACAATGATTTAACCTGCGATGCATTGAGGCTTGCATAATAAACTATAGCATTGACATTTCAAACTCTCCCACATAGTATAGAGAAATCATTGCGACCACCCGAACCATCCGGGTTAAACCGCCAGGGATTAATTTTTCAAAAAATGTTTAACCGTTAGGTCAAATTGATATAAAAGTTGGGGGGGGGGGGGGATCGTAAGTATATTAAAGTTAAAATTAATTAGTCATAATTAACAATATGTGAATAGCTTACATAATTTGTAAAATATTTCATTAAAAACTGCTTAATGTTGATTAAGTTTGTAGTTTATAAGAAATGGAAGAAAAATGGTCTTCAATTTTCGTTCGTGTGTTTTTGTATACGTCAGCGACAGTTGGCTTTTTGTAGTCTAAACTTTGGGGTAGATAGAAAGGTGAGATACCCCAAAGTTAAGCAGAATCCATTTAGTCTGTTTGGTCCCCTTGACATACCCGCTTTCAGAAGCCCCCGCTTGTCATTCCCCTTACTGAAGTCTTTCCATTCTGACCATTCTCTAATCCGAGACCTCCTTCTGCTCAGAAATTTCAGAGAACTCCTTCTTTTGCTCGAGACTTGCACAAAGAAATTAGTATTATCTGGGGACCATTCTGTTCAATTTTTTTATAGTGATTACTTTTTCCAGCATTGAAATTTTTGGTAAGCTTTACTGATATATAAATGAGTTTCACACTTGATAACGAGAGTTGATTTATACTCTGGAAACGTCGTGTATTAGTTTTTATATAGACAAATGATGCCAAATGTTCGATTAAACCATATTATTAATCTACCAAGATACTAAAATTTTACCGGCCGATTAAAGCACTTTATTTTGAAAAGTTGAATTTTGAAATATGTTTATTTAAAAAAAAAACAGTGTTTTATACTTATTTTTAAAATATACCAGATTCAACAATGTCAAGATAAGTTTGCAGTCGGTACATTTACAGGAAGTCGGGTTTACTAGATACTATAGAAGAAATAAAGGAATAAGAAGCTATCAGGAACGAGAAAAGGAATAAACGATAAATTAAAATAATGTCGCAACAAATATTTTGTAATATTTTAAAAATTCAGGGTATAATTTCAAATTAAAATATTTTTATTTTATTTTTAAGAAAAATTAACCTTAACACCTTATTTAATTCAATATGGAAGGTGTTACTTAATTTATAAATTTCGATTTCAGATTATTTATTTTTAGCAACCTCAAAAAATGTTATTGTACAAATAACAATACAAAATCAATACATTTTATAATAATTAAATCCGCTATTTTAAATTTTCAAATCTTGATATCGGATTCATTTTCAGTGTTCCATGAATCCTAAATAATGCACGTTCTTATAAATAAGTTATCAATATTGTTTCTGATATATATTTTTTATTTAGGAGTGGTTATAATACTTTAAGGGTGATATCTCACCTTAAAATGTAATAAATGTGACTATACCAAGTGCCAAATTCCCCCAATAACAAAAATAGCAATATGTATTCGTATCAGTTATTATAATAATTATATCTTTTTGCCTCTTGCTATTTACTATATAGGGAATATAAATTTTATAATGGGCAAAAAATCAAAGTTTTTCATGAAAATATTTATTTTGCGGTCTCCTGAGTAATATACTGGGTGTTCCAAAAGTATGGGCCCCGAGCCATAATTTTTTAACGGATTGAAATGGGAAATGAAATTTGGAAATGTCTTTAAATAGGACCTGCTTAAACAAAATTTTGACCCCCCCCCCGGTTCTGAGGGGGACATCTTAAAGTTTAATAAATCTGAATTAGAAAATGCATAACAATGATAAACTTAATTGTTATGTACAACAATCATTTTAAGTCTAATGAAAGTTAATACGAAATAGGCACACAACTTTAAAGGCCTGACTATAGCCTGTTAATAAACTAACAATATCATAAAGTTGGTCCCATAATTTAAATTCGTAAGTAGAAAATAAATTGTGAAAAGAAAATTCGGTTAGTTAGGCTTACACTATTTAATTAATAATAGTATATTTTATTATGTTCATTACATGGTTTTTATCAATTTTGTAACTTACGATAAAATATTCCAGTTCAAATAAAATAAACTAAATACAGACAAAATGTTTTATGTATGACCATAAATAAAAAAAAGTTGAAAGTACGAGAGAGGTCCAATACTTTTTGAACACCCTGTATATATCTATTCTGGAATGATGTACGTCTGTCTATCTGTATTCCATGACCTACGACCTAAACAGGTGGACTGATGTTGTCAAATTTAATACATAGAAATATTTTTGCATACAATGAGACTTTTTAAATTTTTTTAATTTTTCAAAATTTAAGGATAGTTGCCATAAGTAAAAAAACGCTATTTTCTTAAAATCTTCTCATACCATTTACATAAAACACCCAACCAAACCGTATTGGTCGGTAAAAAACAAAACAATAATTGTCGCTGGAACTGTTTTTTTAAATGTATAAATATATAGCCTATATTTTTGGAAATATTTCGTAAAACTCTAAAAAGACGTCATATTTCCACTTTTTGAAACTACTGAAGTGGCATTTATGTCATTTGTTTTGTTTAGTATTTGGTTTTGTAGAAGAGTTAAAAAAAGTTTTTAGACCATTTATTTTATAATAGGATTATTTCTGAAAAGCTGAACACTTTAATATTTACCTGAGGAGCCCTGACTTGAGATATAGTTATTTTATATTAAATAAATAAATTAGAATACTAATAATTCAATACAGAAATAAAATATATTATAACTACATATTGTTTGATTCTGCAACTACCTACATGTTAGCCGTGTTGGAAGAAATGTCTATTATACCTGGACGTGTCTAGTATAAGTGGGGTCATAGCAATAGCACTGTACTTTGTTTTAGGTTTTAAAATTATTTTACAGATCTTGCCTTGTATGTGTTGAGATGTAGGTCGTGCACCGGGATCAGCGTCGTCCGCAAACAGCATAATAACTACATGCGCCGGCTGTACGGCGAGGTCATAGCGGTAGCTCTGTGGTTTTGTTTTTGTGTTTTAACATTAATTTACAAATCTTAACTTGTATATGTTGAATTGTACGTCGTGCACCGGGATCAGGGTCGTCCGTAAGCAGCATGATAGTTACGTGAGCCGGCTGTACAGCGAGGTCAGAGCGGTAGCTGTGGTTTGGTTTTAAGATTAATTTTCAAATTTTAACTTGTATGTGTTGAATAGTACGTTGTGCACCGGGAGCAGCATGATAGTTACGTGAACCGGCTGTACAGCGAGATCATAGCGGTAGCTGTGGTTTGGTTTTAACGTTAATTTACAAATCTTAACTTGTATATGTTGAATTGTACGTTGTTAACCGGGATCAGGGTCGTCCGTAAGCAGCATGATAATTACGTGAGCCGGCTGTACAGCGAGGTCAGAGCGGTAGCTCTGTGGTTTTGTTTTTGTGTTTTAACATTAATTTACAAATCTTAACTTGTATGTGTTGAATTGTAAGTCGTGCACCGGGATCAGGGTCGTCCGTAAGCAGAATGATAATTACGTGAGCCCGCTGTACAGCGAGGTCAGAGCGGTAGCTGTGGTTTAGTTTTAACATTAATTTACAAATCTTAACTTGTATATGTTGAATTGTACGTCGTGGACCGGGATCAGTGTCGTCCGTAAGCAGTATTATACAGGGTGACAATTAAGTCTGGAACCTCTTTTTTAATTTTTAAACCACAATAGAAAAAAATACCAAAGTTCACACGTGCTTACTGGTGATAGTAACGCACACATCTGCCCAATTACCGACCGGATAACCCTTTTGGGGGACGGTCCACAAGGAGTCAGACAAAATTCTTAAATAGCAGCATAGGTCGAGTTTGGTATCAAATTAAAGGTCTCACTTAGCAGAGTACAATGCCGCAAACCGGACTTCAAAAGGTGGATTCATTCAGTAGTTATAGCTGTTTGAATTTTAAAACTCGAACAATGTAAATTATTAAGTATTACAAGTAAACACCAATTTGTAAGTACCTGTGATCAAAGTAAGTGTTCAAAATGTTCCTCTCCCATCGTTTGACAATGTGGTAATCAAAGCCAGGAATAACTCCTCATCAATAATTATTACCAATAACACAACTACTGTTAGAATGTGAAAGTGGCTCTTTGGGTTTTCCACAAATTGAACTTTGACTGCAACCGTTGTTATCTGTATTTTGTTAGGAAGGTAACAGTTCAGTTGCACTGAAGCTTTCAGCGGGTTTAGTTATGCAGATGGAATAATTTTAAAAGGATCGTGTCAGAACTGGAAGACCAACAACAGTGACGGGTGAAGCCGCATCATTAGATGTTCTTCAGTCTTTCGTCGAAAATCCAAATGAATCAGTTAGATCTGCTGCAGAAACTCATGAAATGTCTCGTGAGTCAGTCAGAAAAGTGTTAAAAAAGGCAGCTTTCAAGGCGTACCGAGTACATCTGGTTCAGGAACTGAACGAAGAAGACTTCGATCGGCGGCTCGAATTTTGTGAAGTAATGATGGATAGAATTGACCGAAAACAAATCCTTTTGAACGATATTATATTTTCTGATGAGGCAACATTTATGTTGAATGGCAGTGTCAATAGACATAATTGTCGGTATTGGGACAACAGCAACCCGCACTGGAAAGAAGAGAGTCATACACAGCATCCACAGAAACTTAACGTTTGGGCAGGTATTATAGGAAATCAAATTGTGGGCCCATTCTTTATCAATGGTAATTTAAATGGTGACTCGTATCTAGTAATGCTCCAAAATGAGATAATTCCTGCACTACAAGCTGCTCTTGGTCGACAATTTCAAAGAATTTATTTCCAACAAGATGGCGCGCCACCACACTTTGCTCTCCTTGTTAGAGAATACTTGGATACAATATTCCCTGACAGGTGGATTGGAAGACGTGGTGCAGTAGAGTGGCCTGCTTGTTCCCCTGATTTAAACCCGCTGGATTTTTTTGTTTGGGGATACCTCAAAGATAAAGTTTATCGTACTAAGCCTCGAGATTAGGCGCACCTAAGAAATCTCATAGTCCAAGAAGCTCAAGATATTCCTCGTGACTACCTTCGAAATGCAGTGGATGGCTTTTACAACCGCCTAGGACATTGCCAGACGATGGGAGGGGAACATTTAGAACACTTTCTTTGATCACAGGTACTTAAAAATTGGTGTTTACTTGTAATACTTAATAATTTACATTGTTCGAGTTTTAAAATTGAAACAGCTATAACTACTGAATGAATCCACCTTTTGAAGTCCGGTTTGCGGCATTGTACTCTGCTAAGTGAGACCTTTAATTTGATACCAAACTCGGCCTATGCTGCTATTTAAGAATTTTGTCTGACTCCTTGTGGACCGTCCCCCAAAAGGGTTATCCGGTCGGTAATTGGGCAGATGTGTGCGTTACTATCACCAGTAAGCACGTGTGAACTTTGGTATTTTTTTCTATTGTGGTTTAGAAATTAAAAAAGAGGTTCCAGACTTAATTGTCACCCTGTATATAATTCGTGCGACGCCAGTAGAGCGAGGTCATAAAGGTAGCTCTGTGGTTTTATTTGAAGTTTTAACATTAATTTACAAACCTAAATTTGTGTGTGTTGAGTTGTACATCGTGTACAGAGATCAGCGTCGTTCGTACGCAGATAATAATTACGTGCGCAGGCTATACAGCGGAGTCATAGCGGTAGCTCCGTAATTTTGTTTGAAGTTGTAGTATTAATTTAGGCTACAAATCTTACCTTGTATGTGTTGTGTTATAGGTCGTGCACCGGGATCAGCGTCGTCCGCAAGCAGCATGATAATTGCGTGCGCCGGCTGTGATAAACCCATTTTGGACAAGTTCCTGCTCAACGTTCTGGACCGCACCTGGCATGCAGAATGCGTTCGTTGCTTCGATTGCCACGGAAACCTCACGGACAAGTGTTTCAGCAGAGAAGGGAAACTGTTTTGCAGGAACGATTTCTTCAGGTTTGTATACAATTTTACCAGAATTTATGTCAGCAAAGAAATAAATGTTATATTTCATGTAGGCTATACTTTGCCGCTTGTTGAGTGCCGCACTCATAGTATCTTCTGCTTATTTCGTGTACTATTGCAAAATAAATGGATGGTAGTAAATTTGAAAGAAAAAACAAACACAAAAGTGTTTTGTCTCTATTTTGAAGTGTAATTTTGATTGGTTAACAATTTAGATTTGTTAAGATGTGCGTAGTAGGCTTATTAAATAAATACAAGTTGAATTTATCTTGCAAATATTAGTTTTAAAGTCCCCCTAAGTTCAAAAACAGCTATTTGTCTATGTTGTGTGACCTCTGTCTGTAATCTGTGCAATTGTCTTCAGTCCAGATTTGTACCTAAAATCATTTTGATAAATTAAACTTTTAGTACATGTCACAAGACAGGTATGAATAATTTCGATTACCTAAAAGCTCTAACAAAATTTAATGATATTTCCTAAGTTATGAGACAAATCTGAATTATGTTTGAGAAATTCCTATGGACCCGATGTTCGTATTGATTGGGATCTCCCCAAAATGCTAGTTTGGAAGCAGTCTGCTAAATAATGAAAACGAATCATGTATGAACATGATCATGGTCGAATAAAAAAAAAAATACCCAAGCGATTTCGATAGTTTGGGTGACTCTTAGGATGTCCGTTTAGGTCTTAAAACTTCAGATTTTACAAAAACTATCGATATTAGCTGGATCTATTTTGAGATATTCAAACATCTAAGATGAACATCAATGTATACCCTTTTGACCAATTGGGATAACTCATGAATTGGATGTTTTGGGTTAAAGGCAACGAATACATTTTGGCGAAATGATTACTACGTGTGCGAAAAAATTACTACAATTTTGTGAACCGCTTATTTTTCCATAAACGATTTTATGTTAGGGGCGAGGGTGTGAGGGGTCGTCACTATTTGCGAAAAGTGATTGTTTGGGCGGTTTAGGCTATATTAAAATGAAACGGTAGATAGTCAACGTCAGTCAGTAGTTGTGACAGGAGGGAGGGGGCGTCTTTTGCATCCCACGCTCGAATAAAGACTCGAGAAAAGATTTGGCGAGTCTTCTAAGGTTCGTTTCCCTCCCCAAGTGTAGAATCGAATTTTTCTATCAAGACTACATTTCCTAATCAACTCAGCAAGTTGATCGTTTCCTGAGTCAAGATGAGGAATGAAGGGTTTAGGGGGAAAACAATAATAGTTTGATTTCAAGAAAAATGAAAAACGAAGATTCCCAATAACTGCTTTATACAATTTTATGAGTATTTATGTTAAATAAAATTATAGAAGATATTTGTTAAACGACTAGTTTGTATATAACTTGCAGCTACAATTGAAATTTATTAAGCTGTAAAAAAACATTGCACACACTTTCACACTCGCCCATCCCTGAAACCAAATAAAAACGAAATGAATGACATTTAGGTAAGTTTTAAAGAACTCCATATAAGATTTTTTTTTTGTTTTTTACCGATAATTTACGAATCGGTATTTTATTGAAATTACCAAAAGTACATTTTGTTTGCATCCTTAGAGGCTGCACCTGAGCAAAATTGTATCAAAATCTTTTGAGCCGATCTTAAGATAATCGTGTTTTCTTCTTAGGGCAGCAAACACTAAACTTTGTGTTATACTTAAAATGGAAAACCTTCCCGATATATGGACAAAAGATGCTTATATACTATATTTGATTGAAACTGGTCCACGCTTTCGTTTTGTAGAGCACTGCTGGATGTGGATGACGTGCTTATTCTTACACAAAGGCTCACGGACATTACAGAAAAGCTGTCGAACTTGATTGAAGAAGCGACAAAGGTAAGCCTGCAAGTCAATCAACAAAAAACACAAATTATGGCTGCCAAAGCTGGAGAAGTAGATTTAATGGTGGACGGTGTGGCTCTGGACTCTGGACAGCGTGGAGAAGTGTACTTAGGCGGCGTGGTATCGCTGAGGGATGAATGAGTATGTAGAGAGGAGGATCAAAAAGGCAAAGAGGGTCTTCGCACAACTGAGTTAAATGTGACAGTCCACGGAATTGTAAACACTAACCAAACTAAGGATATTATCGTCATATCAGTACCTTTCTACCTTTCTACGCATATGAAACTTGAAAAGTATCGAAGCTCTTAACAAACAAGATAAATATTAGTAAATGGATGCCTGTGAAGAATTTTGAAGAATCGATGGCCTGTTAGAATTGATCTCTGGAGACAGGTAAAATAGATGTTAGTAGGATTGGAGATAGAAGAATGGAAATAGTGTTGGATTGGGCATGTCATGAAATAATTTTTGTCTTGAAAATATGTTTTGTGAAAATTTTTGGCATGTCTTGACCACACCTAGAAAATTCCTTGTAAAGAACCTTCAAAGCCAAAAAGAAGGGAAAGTGACGTGGCAAACTATGGTACTGAGGGAGGCTGAGCGTGAGGGAAAGAACGGGCAGGAATTGAAGATGTTTTCACCTGACGGAGTTCGCTGGAGAGCGTTTGTTGGCTCTTTGCTCCTCAGAGAGATACAGGACAAAGACAAAAAACATTTTGCATTGGTAAATGATGGCATGAGCTTTTATTAAGAAAATGTGTGTTTACACTCAACTCCGACATCCATGCTGCTATTTTATTTATTTTTCTTTTCTTTTTTCTAGGACTGAATGTTAAGATTCAATATTTTTTATTTCCACTGTCTTAGAAAGGGAACTTCATCAAGAAATTGTATACAACGTGGTCAATAACTTTTCTTTTCTGAAATATTGTTAGGTTAGTTTTTGGTAAATTACAATGACACTTTCCTTGTATTATTTTCAAATTGATCTACTTTTTTCCCTTGTTGTTTAAAGGTGAAAAACCTCTCTGTTGTTTATCGCCTTACAAACGAAAAAAAGAAGATAAAATAATGACCACTTAGCCCTCGAATACTCTAAGGGTTTGAAGAGAATAAGAGTTGGTCAAGAGAGAACTGATAAGAAAGTTGAGAGGAATCTAACCTAAGATACATAAAAAAAGGTGAAGATCCAGCTAAGATCACTCGGGATTATCACTCCCGTACTCACTCCAACACATATTGCCTACATATTAAACTTTGAACAAATAGCCTAGGTGAGAGCAAGATTTTTAATTTCTTAAATAAAGACGATGAATGTTATTGTATTTAATCGTTTCCACAGTTATTATCACAACTCGCTTGCTCGTTGATTTAGTTATGTTTTACGATTTTACGGTGAGCGGAAACATTATAGATTAAGCAAATGCTATAAACTGAGAATGGATGACGTAAGAATACAGGAAATGATGTTGCCGACACAGAATGCGTGCATGTGTGGAACAATGGGATCAATGAGGCACATAAATGAAATGAGACCGTGGGTTTCTCCTTTAGGTGACGGTATTTGGCAAAGTTGTGGCATGTATTCGTTACCATCTTCTTAAAAATGCCGCTACGAGTGTAATTGACCGAAAAATGAAAACGAACAATCGGCGCTGAAAGTCATAGCTCATTTGAGTTTGTCTAATTACTGGCGGTTTACAATTCGATTTCTAAGACTGCGTTCATGTTTTTTTCACTTTTTGAATGATAACTACAAAACCGCCATGTTTTCAAATGAGATTGTGATCAAAATGTTTTTTCTGTATCCTTGGGGGTAACACTAAGAATATTTAATTAAAATTGTTAGAGAAAATTGAAAGACAATATTAATTTTGTGTTGGTTTCATATCTTTAAAGGGGGGGGGGAGGTAGAACAATGTTTAGAGACATTCTTCATGTACGCTCCAACACAAAATTGAATAAACACCGTTAGATTAAAAATATCTTAAAATATAAAAACATACATAACCTAAATTTTAATGAACTTTAATCATTTTAAAATTTTTTCTTGTACTTGAGCATGTTTCTGGATGCTAAATAAAGTGGAAAGAGCACGTAAAGGAAAAGAAAGAGTAATTGAACATAAAGTGCGGAAAGCTATATTGGTTACTTGGACGTAGCTCTGAGTTGTTCGTCCAAAATAAACTTTTATTATATAAACAAGTACTTAAGCCTCTATGGACTTACGGCAACCAAGTCTGGGGTTGTACAAAGGAATAAACTGTAAGTTAAATCCAGACCTTTCAAAATAGTTAACAGGGGATAATTAACGCCACATGACACATCTGAAATGGTGATTTATGGCGAGATATTCGTATCAACACCGTAAAGGAAGAAGATTGCAACGAAACTCTACAAAATGATTCCTACGACGATAATCTGGAAATGAAGATTATATATGGAAACTTTGTAAAATGTAGCCTATTCGCCGGCTGAAGAGAACCATACCATACGAGTTAGTCCATTACGTGTTGGCCATAAAGTCCATAAAATGTAAGCAAATTACCAACACTTTTAGTGTAGTAAAGCGAAGGATTCTATGTATTTACGACATTCCTATAAATGTAAACATACTTTAACAATAGATCAAAAACTTTAAACGATCCTTAATTATATTGGTGAAGTTCTCGTCAAAATACTTTTTTATATCGTTTTGGGGGGAGAAAATGACTGTATCTCGATTAGGAAATAATTATAATACATAAAAAATATAGTGAATGTATAGAAGTTTAATTCTTCCTGTAGGTTATGAATACTGTGGCTAGATGACTTAAATGATAGCGAAAGATGAAGCTGAGCGTGGAGAATACTTGCCACTAGTGGTATCACGCCACCGTTTCCATGGCAATACTTCTATTACCCACTCTGTAAGCATTTTCCCTTCAGTTGACTCAAACTAATGTTTGTGTTGCAAGCTACACAAGCCAGTGTATTTAGGTTGCAGATAGTGAACTGATGGCTGGAGTATGGTTAAACTACTACCAGTAAATCATACATTCTTTGTCATCTCACCACAGTAGTATTTTTTTGCAGTGAATAATAATATGCGTATTATAATATCGGGTAACAATCAATTTATAGATTAATTCACGGATATATTCCTATTTGGTTCTCCACAGGAAGTACCCGTGTAGCAATCCAGTATCCCGAGGTACGTTCTTAAGCTATCTTGGGTTTGATCTCTCTCTTTCATCTTTCCTATCAGGTCTCTCTTAACCAACTGTTGTTCTTTTTTGACCTTGAGTATTCGAGGACTAAGGGTTCTATAGTTTTATACTTTGTTTTGTTAAATCGAGATGGTTTTTCGTTTTTAAATCATAACTTGTTTCAATTCCAACTTGTGTTGATCTCCCTTCCTCCCTCGCTCACCCCACGATTTTAATATTTTAGGACAACCCTTAGCAATATGGCTAACTAAGGGGTAGGACTCAGTGAGTGGAACTTAAATTTGTACACGCTGTTATTTAACTGGCTTTGTCCGTTAAATTCAAATATTGCGCTCGATTATTAACCTATTTCCCGATGTTCAATTGACTTGAAATTCTGCAAACTTACGTAGTCCTGATTGTAATACTATATTTTATCCAATTGGTATTGATACCACTCCTTCCCTCTTCGCATCCTCCTCCCGATTTCAATATTGTCAGACAACACCAGCATTATGTGTATCTATGAACAAATCTTAATAAGTAGAGTTGAAATTTGAGTTGATCCTCCCTCCCCCCGTAATTTACTTCAAAGGCTAAATATAAAAAAAAAGTATTATAATTTTTTGAAAAAGCTTTTCTCAAATTCACTAAAAGAAGAAAACAAATTTTTTTTCAGTTGTCAAACAATTTTCATACGCACTTAACTAAAAATGAAAGCGTGTCTCCTATTCACTTATAATCTTCGAAGTTTTGACTCTTAAGTTAGAATTCTTTGTCACAGAAATAAATATTACGTCATGAGTTTCATAAAAATTAACATTTTTAAAAATACTGCACGTGAGACAGGAAATAAAAGGGACATACTGTTACAATTCTATTTGGGAAATTACATTTTCATTTACGAATTGTTTCGAATAGTATGCTTCTTGATTATAGTAGAGTTGAATATCTGTTTGTTTTGTTTGTGACAAATTTATTACTTTGATAAATAATTAATTCATAGGAAATGTCAGAAGTTCTAAGATTAGTGGGTAACCTACTAAAGCTGAATTAACTAAGTTAAGGGACGAGTGACAAGCTCTCGCGTATTATTTTTATTTAATAAGGTGTGCATAACAATTTTTTGGCTACTGAAAAGAAATTTATTTTTCTAGATTTTTAGTCCAATTTGAAATAAAATCTTTTCTTTTTTTTTTCAAAAATAGTTGTTTTAAATATATTTTTTAATAAAACTTGGTAACGGTGGAATTTTAGGTTTCAAACGTAACTTATTATTATTATCCTAATTCATTAACCCACAAAAATTCAGAACGAACAGTTATCGATTAGGCCTAAACATTAACTATAAATAATATTTTGTTACATAGTATTCAAAAACTTTTATTAAACTTTTGTGTAACGGCAGTGTTAGGATTGAGAAGACGTACAAACGTATTTTACATTTACAAATTGTTATAATATATACAGTAATTTAAATGTTTTTATCTTATTTTCGTAAACCTACTCTGTTCACAAGTCCTTTTTTAGTAAAGCATGTTTTGAACAGCTGATCCAATCCCTGATATATGTACGATTGAGGCTATATAAATACAATTATTTAATAATTACTATTCCTGTTAAATATTTGTTCTGTTCAAACAAAGATTAAAATTAATTGTAATTATAAATTAATTTTAAAATATTAAAGATTTTGTATCCTGATAGGTTTCAAAATGTAAATACGATATTTAATATTAGGTCTTGTTTATTAACGAACTCGTTAGAGAAGATCTTAGATGTCTTGTGCTGTCACCGAACGAAAAAAATTTAAGTAGGTTAATTATTTAGGTTATCTCTAAAAAATGAACATTTTATTTTATGGAAAAAACAATTTTCAAAAACTTAGCAAAATCAATCAAAAGTGGTGTTTTTTACTTTATTACACTACTGATCGATCACTTCAACTTAATACAGACATTTTATCAGAATTTCGAGGCTACACAGGCTTACAGGTAAACCAATCAAAATGAAGTCTTACAATGCTCGATTTGATAGCATGAATTTACCAAACGAATTTAATAACAATATACTGTGTCTAAATCCTCACGTGTGTACGCCTTAGACAATGTTTCAGCAACATGCATTGATTTAAATGAATTTAGTAACTTCAAATTGTGTCTATATCTTGAGGTGTGTGCGCCTTAGACAATGTTTCAGCAACATGCATTGATTTAAATGAATTTAGTAACTTCAAATTGTGTCTATATCTTGAGGTGTGTGCGCCTTAGACAATGTTTCAGCAACATGCATTGATTTAAATGAATTTAGTAACTTCAAATTGTGTCTATATCTTGAGGTGTGTGCGCCTTAAGTAATGTTTCAGCAACATGCATTGTTTTAAATGAATTTAGTAACTTCAAATAGTGTCTATATCTTGAGGTGTGTGCGCCTTAGGTAATGTTTCAGCAACATGCATTGATTTAAATGAATTTAGTAACTTCAAATTGTGTCTATATCTTGAGGTGTGTGCGCCTTAGGTAATGTTTCAGCAACATGCATTGTTTTAAATGAAATTAGTAACTTCAAATTTTGTTTATATCTTGACATGTGTGCGCCTTAGGTAATGTTTCAGCAACATGCATTGTTTTAAATTAATTACTAACTTCTAATTTTGTCTATATATTAACGTGTGTGCGTCTTAGACAATGTTTCAGCAACATGCATTGATTTAAATTAATTACTAACTTCTAATTTTGTCTATATATTAACGTGTGTGCGCCTTAGGTAATGTTTCAGCAACATACATTGTTTTAAATTAATTACTAACTTCTAATTTTGTCTATATATTAACGTGTGTGCGCCTTAGGTAATGTTTCAGCAACATGCATTGTTTTAAATGAATTTAGTAACTTCAAATTTTGTTTAGACCTTGACGTGAGTGCACCTTAGGCAATGTTTCAGCAACATGCATTGTTTTAAATGAATTTAGTAACTTCAAATTGTGTCTATATCTTGAGGTGTGTGCGCCTTAGGTAATGTTTCAGCAACATGCATGGATTTAAATGAATTTAGTAACTTCAAATAGTGTCTATATCTTGAGGTGTGTGCGCCTTAGGCAATGTTTCAACAACATGCATGGATTTAAATGAATTTAGTAACTTCAAATAGTGTCTATATCTTGAGGTGAGTGCACCTTAGGCAATGTTTCAGCAACATGCATTGTTTTAAATGAATTTAGTAACTTCAAATTGTGTCTATATCTTGAGGTGTGTGCGCCTTAGGTAATGTTTCAGCAACATGCATGGATTTAAATGAATTTAGTAACTTCAAATAGTGTCTATATCTTGAGGTGTGTGCGCCTTAGGCAATGTTTCAACAACATGCATTGATTTAAATGAATTTAGTAACTTCAAATAGTGTCTATATCTTGAGGTGTGTGCGCCTTAGGCAATGTTTCAGCAACGTGCATTGTTTTAAATGAAATTATTAACTTCAAATTTTGTTTATATCTTGACATGTGTGAGCAATAGGTTTTGTTATAGATGAGTGTAATTACTCATATTGTGTTTATATCTCACGTGTGCGCACCTTATGCATGGTGTGAGCAATAGGTTTTGTTTTAGATGAGTTTAATTACTTCAAATTATGTGTATATACTCACGTGTGTACACCTTATGCAAGGTGTGAGCAATAGGTTTTGTTATAGAAGAGTCTAATTACTTCAAATTGTTTCTATATAGGCCTACTCACGTGTGTGCACCTTATGCAAGGTGTGAGCAATATGTTTTGTTATAGAGGAGTTTAATTACTTCAAAATGTGTCTATATAGTCACGTTATGTACGTGTGAACTTTATGCAAGGTGTGAGCAATATGTTTTGTTATAAATTGGTTTAATTACTTCAAATTGTGCTATATCGTCACGTGTTTGCACATTATGGAAGGTGTGAGCGTTATGTTCTGTTATAAATAAGTTTAATTGCTTCAAATTGTGTTTATATCCTTAAGTGTGTGCGCTTTGTGCAATGTTTGAGCAATATGTGAAATGAACATATCTACAAAATAAAGAAAACGAAATCCAGGGCTTCAAATCACCACAGGGTTCATGCACAGGGCCACCGCTATTCAAGTAGCCAAGCCGGCCTGCTGCTAGTAGTACCGTGAAATCGCCCCGACCATTGTTAACCCGCGGTCGGTTCCACACTACTATTTCTTCCTACGGAATGTGTTTATAGGTTTAGGCATTCTTTAGCATTGTGGCTTTAGAGAATAGATGGCCCGTGCCGAGACCTGGGACTATTAAAAATCAGTGAATATTATGTGTGACACGGTTACATGGCCGTAAAATACATGAAGTATTTGATGAGAAAAAACTTGCAAAATGATTCTCACACTAGAGCCGCTGTGAATATGTTTCCTTGACCAGTGTACGATATAAATATTTATCAATTTATTATTATTATTATTTTAAATACTAAACCGGGGTTTACTTTTGTTCTGTATTTTTTATATTGGACGTAAATATCGTACCTTTTACACGTTTAAAGTAAATTACATTTGAATTGTTTGTTTATCACGTACAGCGTTTGTCTCTTCGCCAAACCGATAAATTGAATGTTGTCATGATACAAAACGTTTTGGCCTACATATATGAAATCAATAATATTTTGAAATTGGTCTATACCAAAAAACAAACGCCATAATTTACCATTTATAAAAACAATTTTAATTTGTAATTTTTAGGAAATTAAAAAATAAGTTATAATTTTTAGGAAATTAAAAAATAAGTTATAATATTTAGGATTACAAACATATAACACGTTTTGTAGTTATACTGTATTTTGATGATGCCGCATTAATTAGTGTTTAAGAAATTATACTACTTCGATCACCTTAAAAATTTTCGATATTCGAATTTAACTTTTTCGGTTTGATTCTCAATCGTTTTAAAATAACGTCCAACTTGAAAGCAACAACGAAATTGTTCTTAGGACGATTAGAAGCGAATATAAACTTTTTTCACGCTACGATTACATCAATGCATTATAACAACCATTCTTAGCCAGAAACGCTGATGAAAACTTAGTTTGTTATGTAGTAACAACTTTGAATTGATTTTTCGAGTCTCGGGATGTGAGACTCCATCACTGGCACCAGTCGTTCTCTGCCAGAGTCGTTATATTACATGATTTTCGAGTCCCACGCTGTAAGTTTTCTCTCACTTTGTCTCCGTTACCTTATCTACCATCAAAATTTGCTTTTCGACAGAGACGTTGATATAAAAACAACTTTTCATTGATTTTGTTGAGCTTCGCGTTGTAGGGTTTCGCTCACCATTATCTTGACGCTCAACAGTTGGTTTTGACCAGAAACGTTCATATAAAAACAAATTTCCATCGATTTTTCGAGTCTCGTGCGGCGAGTTTTCCCTCACTATGGCTCAGGTACCTTACGCACAGCAGCCGCTCTCGACCTTAGTCGCTGATATAAATTGCATTTACCTCTTACCCTCTTGTCTTTATAGAGAGCAGATCCTACCTCTGTGGACTTTTTGAAAAGACTGATGATGGCATTAATTATTTTTTGAGGACGGTATCAAAAATCAAACTTAGTAATGTGCAAGAATAAACTATATGATGCAATAAGTGTAAACTGCATGAATATTGGTTCAGAGTTTGGGTTGTAGACAGCCTCAAATTTGAAACATACAAACCGACTTTCACACATACAGTAGATAGGTTTTTTTTTAAGGGTTTCATTAAAAACAGCTCCTTGGCGCGACAACTAGTGAAGAGCTGGGCCTCTTAGACGGCTTTACAGTCGGGATATGTGTAGTTACAACTTAGAAATTCCCGTCGCAGTTGTTATAGCTTTTTCAACCAGAGGTCGCTACTAATTGTAGCTTCCAATTTATCTCACGAAATTGGGTCAAGTTCGTAAATTTTGAGTTCCCACGGGGATTAAAACCACGACCTAAGCTAACATAACATAACATAACCTAATTATTAGACCGGACGGGGCTCACGGATTTCATTTTAGATTGTTCCTAAACGATTACATATTAAATTTCAGTTACAATTTTTAAGTATAACCACACCCTTAGAAAGCGCTAACATTACACGGTAAGTTATTGTTATCCGCACCTAACAAAAATAGTTTATCAATCAGCAGTCAAGTACTATACATAAGATTTTTAAATAAATTAATCCTTAGGGTATTATATGACTAGGCCTACTAGACGACTTGCTATCAAGTGACGTGGTCAGCACATTGAGTTCCTGTCGGTTTAGTTCTAACTTTCGTAACCAGGATTTACTACTAATCGTAGCCACCCACTCTTTTTCAAGACGGTGGGTTAATACCGTAATTTTTTAAGCTCACATGAAGATTGAATTCTAAACTTCTTGTAGGCTACACAGGACGAGATGTCTTAGGTTCAAAACACGATACATATGCAAGGTGTTAAAGTGAGATATAAATGTGAGGTTTTCTTTGAACTATATTATATTTTTTATTCAAGTAAATTTTTTTTTATACTTTTAGTTTAGATAAGCAAATGTTATAGTTCTAAGCTATTTATATTAGTTTTATGTATAGGTGTGTAAGTTTGATTGGATGTAAATGTGTATATTTAAGAATATGGTACAGGTCAATGTACACTTTTTGTCTATTGCAGATTTAAAAAAAAATTTTTTTGTTACATTTTTTCTTTCTCTTTTTTCTCTCTTGCTGATTACTATTGTATAAAATATCTGTAATAGATGTGTTTATATTTTGTATCTGTATTGTTTCTGCAGAGGAATTTTTTTAAAATATATATTTGCCACTGAAAATTACGAATCACGGATTCATTTTGGTATTTCTCATTTTACTTCTAGCAGTTTTCTTTTACGTGTGGTTTGGCGGATTGACGTATGTTTGAGTCATAAACTTCATATTTTATAAACATTTGGTTAAATCTCTTTGGCTGATTTTCAAATATTTAATTTTGTAGGGTCATGGTTCATGGTTTAGTTTCAATTTTCTACTGGTTGCTCCCGAACGGTGGCCTAAAAGTTTATGATCTTGACCTATCCACACAAAATCACAAAGGATTCCTCCGAAACTAAGAAAGTTCTAGCGAATTTAGGAATACAAAAACTAAAGGAAGAAAAATAGAATATAAAAAAAAAAATTACCAATTTACCTAGGGCCTACATATAAATGAAAATAAATGAGATAGATTATAAGGGAATGTGTAATAAGAATATGGAATAGTTAGTAAGTAGTCTTTGAAGAAAAAATTATCCTCCACATAACGTCTCTTTGAATGAAATGATAAAATCAAAAAATAATTTTCACCAAATTTTTTTGTTAATAACACACCTTTCAAGTATCACTCGGGGTTATATTAATTGATATTTCAATATTTCGAAACTAAGTTTGGCAGCCAAATATTTAAATCGCTTAGAACTATCATTATTAATATTATTATTTGTACCGGTTGTACACTCGTTACATTTCTGATATCGTCCAGAAAAATTAACCAGTATGTTTATTCTATATTTAGGCTATAACGGTGAGATATGCTGGAATTTTTGTTAATCGGCATTTTTGGAGAAGTGGTGGCTGTACGTTTGGTTTGAGTCATTAGAGACATTTCAGAAATATATTTTAAAAAATTGATATTTTTAATTGTATGAGTAGGTAATTGATCAAAATACACCAATATATTAAAAATTATTTTCATTTTAAAAGATAACTTCTTAATTAATCTTTCTGGGAATAAGTTAAGCAATACTTTTGGGCCCTTGGGACTACCTTTTAGCTAAGATTAAATATAATTAACCCCTCAGAGATTCACTTTAGTGAGTACGGATTTGGAAATCCAGAGGGAACCTAGCCTAAGTCTTATTTCAAGTAATCTTGGTTTAGACTTTTTCATCTTTTCTATCACATCTCTTTTGATCAACTCTTGTTCTTTTCTGACCCTAACGGTATTTAAGTATTCGAGAGTTAAGGTTTTTTATTTTATGCTCGTTTCTTCTTTTTTTTATAAGGCGATGATGACAGAGGGGTTTTTTTGCCTTTAAACAACAAGAAACAAAAATTGACTTGTTTTAGAGAAAATGGTAATTTCGAGTGTTGGTCTTGTAGCAGATACTTCCAAATTCTGAGTTGTTGGAAAGTGAAAATAATATCAGGGGATATGAAGAAAATATACCCATATAATAAAACCTAGCAAAATCTGTTCAATAGTTAGAGAGCTTTAGTGTACTGACAAACTACAGACATCATGCTGTCAGAGGTCGCTAAAACAGTTATATCCGCTTTAACATCAGTCATTTGTTTTTCCATCGTAATACTTTCCATATGACAAAGTAAAATAGTCTTCATATGATTTTACGTCCACAGAAATGCGTCGGAGTTAGGTCGTATTTATTTCGGCCTGTCATGTGTTATATTCAAAATGATGTCGGTTCGCAGACGGTATTTTCCCAAAATACATTATTATAAAAAACATTATTTTGAGTTGATATAGGAACTCAAAACGCAAACGCTTAAATTGGTTCTGTTAAAAATAGCAGATGGGGCGAAAACATTCCGGAGGAGATTGTACGGGTGTCTGTGAAGTGTGAAATATACATTAGTTGTGTCATATCTGGCGAGTGGCGGCAGCTAGCCTGTGACATGATAATTTAAAACAGTCTAAGGGTCGTTTTAACTCATTATAATTTGAAATACAGAGAAAGATTTGTAGCGGGTAAAAAAAATAGATGTTGAATTTTTAACGGAAATATATGTTGTAAGGTTCCATGTGTGCGCAAACATTGCGCAAACACATAAACGTTGTACAAACATTGCACAAATTTTCTAAACACAAAAGCAGAATTTTTGGTGAGAAAATTTATTAAAAATAAACTAAAAATCCTGATTTTCTCAAAATTGGTTCAAACTATTTTCGTCAAATATAATCTATAAGAAATCAACTAACCGTATTTCATAAATATGAAGTTACCGGTTTAAAAGAGAAATCTTTGAGCGCCGCGCGCCGTGGTAAAATTATAGATTCAAATTAACCTTACGAGATTTTGATCATAAACCGAAATATAAAATACTTTTCGTTACTAATTTGACGAGTTTAATTCAACATAGATTTTAAACCCATGCAATAACTCTCTCTATACTAAATATATTTGACAAAGTAAGAAGTGGTTTTGTCGTCCGTAGGCTACTGTGCGCTACGGTCCAAATTGGCCATGTTGACAAATTTCGTTACGTGGACATATTTTATCCCTGCGTACAGTTATTTAAAAACAAATTCAAAATTAGGTTATTTGCCATAAGACCGAAATAATATAGATTTTTTTCAAAATGGGCTCTAAATGATGATGACCAAATTATGAGTTAATGTAGCATCTAAGACTCCAAACAATACTTGGTCCCCATCTTGTATAAAAATAAGGATTCCGAGTGATTAATGAAAAAGTGAAAACAAACTATAGGTGTTCTAAATGGTGAGATTTTTTAAAATAGTTCCATAAGGTTTTTGTTGTTAAGATTCAAATATAATAAAATTTTCTTTAAAGTGAAAGTTTGTTGTGCATTATCTCAAGAACGGGTGGTCTGATTGACACAGTTTTTAAGTTTGATTCGAAGTGCTTACTCCACTGAAAGATTAGATTCAGATCAATTTATTTAATGGTTTGAGTGAAAATATCGCATTATAACAAGAACGGGTGGTCTGTTTGACACAGTTTTTAAGTTTGATTCGAAGTGCGTACTCCACTGAAAGATTAGATTCAGACCAATTTATTTAATAGTTGCGATAAAATTAACGCACTATCCCAAGAACGGGTGGTCTGATTGACACAGTTTTTAAGTTTGATTCGAAGTGCTTACTACACTGAAAGATTAGATTCAGATCAATTTATTTAATAGTTGCGATAAAATTAACGCACTATGCCAAGAACGGGTGGTCTGTTTGACACAGTTTTTAAGTTTGATTCGAAGTGCTTACTCCACTGAAAGATTAGATTTAGATCAATTTATTTAATGGTTTGAGTGAAAATATCGCATTATAACAAGAACGGTTGGTCTGATTGACACAGTTTTTAAGTTTGATTTAAAGTCACTACTCCAATGAAAGATTACATTTTACATCTAATTATTTAATAGTTGGGATAAAAGTAATGTATTTTTCTCAAGAACAAGCGGTCTGATTAACACATTTTTTGTGTCTAATTCGAAAGACAATTGATTCAATAATTTAAAATTTGAAGCAGGTTTGGTGTTTCCAGGAATGGTTAGATTCTGGCTATAATTGATTTAAGGGTGGGCTGAAAAATCAAACGTTTATGAACATATTTGTTCGAAAAATATTGAACAAATATGAATAATATTTTGTTTTTAATTCACCTCATTATATTTACCAGAATTATAATTTGATATCAGTTTGTGCCTACCCTCTTCAACGACTTATTCCATCAATTTAAAAATAAACCAAATATTTTGGATACTATTTTCAACAACTGATTTAGATGAAACTGATATTATTTATGTTATTTTTAAATCGCAGATTTCGAATTTGAAATAGGTTTTTAGGCGGGTGATTTGAAAGCCATTGCTTCCCATAGGCTACTAATTACACTTTGACGTATGAATTTGTGTTTATAAACGTATACAATTTTGAACAATAAACTTTGAAAGGAAAGAAACTCTCACGCAAAACGTTGTAGTTTCAAAAAGTTACACTTGTCTAAAATCATACAAAGTTTTAATGAAATTTGCAAACAACTGTTGTATTCAATTTGAAGTTAGAAGGCCACAACACGATGCCTGGCAAGCAATCATAAGAACGACCAATCAGAAAGTGCATTGTGTTGTGTGTCGCTTACTGATATATTATCCATTTAGATTACTTATGCTTGCATCTCACGTTCATTACTATTCATTCTAGAAACATTTATTGACTGCGATTTTTATGAAGTAGTAATAAGTCAATTATTTTATATATCACAATCTGCAGTCCTTTTTTTTATTAATAGATTACTAATTTCTGAAGTGTTCCGTCATCTTCGGGTCCATCACAAATAATTAATTTTAGCCTAAATAATTACTCGTTATATTAAATAAAATGTTATAAGCAAATCACGACATATAAAATACGCATAACAGAGATCGTGCACAGACACATACCAGCCTAATACTTGTACTTTTTAGTTCCAACTATGGAATCATGACTCATCGATCTCTTACGAATACTTGTTTTATAAGTCAGATCTTGTTGAGATTACGCCTTCTATTTTAGAGAGCTTATCGTAGCCTATTACAATTTCTTTAGAAGTATATTCAGTTCATCATTAAGTAGCCTATATTACTCCTAAAATATTTAAAAGGTAACCTTTTTGAATCTAAGTAATATATATATATATATATATATATATATATATATATATATATATTACCATACATCGCTTTTTAAATATTGTCTGTGCACGAACTCTAACATGTGTGTTTCTATTGTCTGCACTATCTATGTCATGTGTGATTTGATAGTGATCCTAGTGTCTCTGTACGACCTATGACATGTGTGATTTGATAGTGTTTCTATTGTCTGTGTACGACCTATGACATGTGTGATTTGATAGTGTTTCTATTGTCTCTGTACGACCTATGACATGTGTGATTTGATAGTGTTTCTATTGTCTGTGTACGACCTATGACATGTGTGATTTGATAGTGTTTCTATTGTCTGTGTACGACCTATGACATGTGTGATTTGATAGTGTTTCTATTGTCTGTGTACGACCTATGACATGTGTGATTTGATAGTGTTTCTATTGTCTGCACTATCTATGTCATGTGTGATTTGATAGTGTTTCTATTGTCTGTGTACGATCTATGACATGTGTGATTTGATAGTGTTACTATTGTCTGTGTACGATCTATGACATGTGTAATTTGATAG
Source organism: Aphrophora alni (assembly GCA_963513935.1). Classification (NCBI taxonomy): domain Eukaryota; kingdom Metazoa; phylum Arthropoda; class Insecta; order Hemiptera; family Aphrophoridae; genus Aphrophora; species Aphrophora alni. Next base: position 59,310,490 of record OY740765.1, on the reverse strand, counting down.
TGTTTCTATTGTCTCTGTACGACCTATGACATGTGTGATTTGATATTGTTTCTATTGTCTGTGCACGACCTATGACATGTGTGATTTGATAGTGTTTCTATTGTCTCTGTACGACCTATGACATGTGTGATTTGATATTGTTTCTATTGTCTGTGTACGACCTATGTCATGTGTGATTTGATAGTGTTTCTATTGTCTGTGTACGACCTATGTCATGTGTGATTTGATAGTGTTTCTATTGTCTCTGCACGACCTATGACATGTGTGATTTGATAGTGTTTCTATTGTCTGTGTAGGGTACGACCTATGTCATGTGTGATTTGATAGTGTTTCTATTGTCTCTGTATGACCTCTGACATGTGTGATTTGATAGTGTTTCTATTGTCTGTGTAAGACCTATGACATGTGTGATTAGATAGTGTTTCTATTTTCTCTGTACGACCTATGACATGTGTGATTTGATTGTGCTTCTAGTGTCTGCACGATCTATGTAATGTGTGTTTTGATTGTGTTTCTATTGTCAGCACACGACCTCTGTCATCTGTGATTTGATTGTGGTGCTAAAGTCTGTGCACGACCTGTGTCATGTGTGATTTAATGGTGTTTCTATTATCTGTTCAGGACCTCTATCATGTGTTATTTAATTGTGTTTCTATTATATGTTCAGGACCTCTGTCATATGTGATTTAATTGTGTTCCTATTATCTGTTCAGGACCTCTATCATGTGTGATTTATTTGTGTTTCTATTATCTGTTCAGGACTCTATCATGTGTGATTTAATTGTGTTCCTATTATCTGTTCAGGACCTCTATCATGTGTGATTTAATTGTGTTTCTATTATCTGTTCAGGACCTCTGTCATGTGTGATTTAATTGTGTTTCTATTATCTGTTCAGGACCTCTATCATGTGTGATTTAATTGTGTTCCTATTATCTGTTCAGGACCTCTATCATGTGCGATTTAATTGTGTTCCTATTATCTGTTCAGAACCTCTATCATGTGTGATTTAATTGTGTTCCTATTATCTGTTCAGGACCTCTATCATGTGCGATTTAATTGTGTTCCTATTATCTGTTCAGGACCTCTATCATGTGCGATTTAATTGTGTTCCTATTATCTGTTCAGAACCTATATCATGTGTGATTTAATTGTGTTCCTATTATCTGTTCAGGACCTCTATCATGTGCGATTTAATTGTGTTCCTATTATCTGTTCAGGACCTCTATCATGTGTGATTTAATTGTGTTCCTATTATCTGTTCAGGACCTCTATCATGTGCGATTTAATTGTGTTCCTATTATCTGTTCAGGACCTCTATCATGTGCGATTTAATTGTGTTCCTATTATCTGTTCAGGACCTCTATCATGTGCGATTTAATTGTGTTCCTATTATCTGTTCAGAACCTATATCATGTGTGATTTAATTGTGTTCCTATTATCTGTTCAGGACCTCTATCATGTGCGATTTAATTGTGTTCCTATTATCTGTTCAGGACCTCTATCATGTGCGATTTAATTGTGTTCCTATTATCTGTTCAGGACCTCTATCATGTGTGATTTAATTGTGTTCCTATTATCTGTTCAGGACCTCTATCATGTGCTATTTAATTGTGTTCCTATTATCTGTTCAGAACCTCTATCATGTGTGATTTAATTGTGTTCCTATTATCTGTTCAGGACCTCTATCATGTGCGATTTAATTGTGTTCCTATTATCTGTTCAGGACCTCTATCATGTGTGATTTAATTGTGTTCCTATTATCTGTTCAGGACCTCTATCATGTGCGATTTAATTGTGTTCCTATTATCTGTTCAGGACCTCTATCATGTGCGATTTAATTGTGTTCCTATTATCTGTTCAGAACCTCTATCATGTGTGATTTAATTGTGTTCCTATTATCTGTTCAGGACCTCTGTCATGTGCGATTTAATTGTGTTCCTATTATCTGTTCAGAACCTCTATCATGTGTGATTTAATCGTGTTCCTATTATCTGTTCAGGACCTCTATCATGTGTGATTTAATTATACTTCTATTGTCTGTGCACGAATTTGTTGTTTGATTTGATTGTGTTTCTATATTGAAAAGCTCAATCCAGGGCTTGGGTTTCACCTTAAGGATGGAAACTAGGCTACAGCTAAATTTCGAGTGTGGAAATTAGCAAATCAAGTTTCTTGTAATCCTAATTCAAGAAATGGTAGTTTTCCGTTGAATCATGTTATTTAACGTGCTTAATGCCTACCATAAATAACAAAATTATATTTAATAATTTTAAAATACCGGACATTCAGATTTGTATATATAGAGTGTATTATAGTCCAATAAACCATGAATTATACAAAATCGTACTGCCATTTTGAAATTTTCAGATGTATGAATATTATTTTCGAAATCAATATTCTATATCAGTCTCAATATCGCCTACACATCGGAACATACCTTACGGATCACATAGCTAGCGACACAAACAAAACACGCGCGCACGCGCACACACGCACGCCAGGTGGGAACACAGTAATTGGGACGCTGTAACTCTGTCGGAGTGTCGGTCCCTGTTTATAGCTTCCCATAATAACTTTATGAGAACTCAGTTTTTATTTTATATTTTATTATTGTTGAGCTCCACGCCTCCATAAAATCTGCAGTGCAGAGTCTAATAGAATATTAATGTTGTACTATAATGTTCTATGCTATTGTGGACACAATTATAGTCTATTAGTTCGAGAGAAATTTAATTTTCAAATATGTTGAAAAATATTAAAATTAGAAAAACGTGACTTTAATCCAATGCATTTCTTGTGATATTTACGTGTGTCGCGGCTGGTTTGAATGGCTGAGTTGTGATATAAGTACAATGCTGAAAGTTATGCTATAACTGTTCTTGGAGCTGTTATTATTACTTTTCTTTAAAGGTGACTTAAGTACAGTTCTTGTGATATTCACCCTTGTCACGGCTGCTTTGAATGGCTGAACTGTGATACAAGTACAATGCTGAAAGTTATGCTATAACTGTTCTTGGAGCTGTTATTGTTATTTTTCTTTAAACCTGTCTTCAGTTCAGTTCTTGTGATGTTGACCTGTGCTATGGATAGTTTGAATGACAAATATGTATAAGGTCAATGATGAAAGGTCTACTAGTTGTTCTATCAACAGTTGACATCACTCCTGTAATACATTTCATAAATTGTTCCTGAAAATCCCATAAAGCTATCGCGCGACGTAACAAAAATATTCATAGACCAAGAAGTAACAGTAAATAACACCACAGATATTGTACACTTGAACAAAAACACGAAGAAAAAATAAAAGAGGTTAATGTTGTATTGGTGTATAGCTCTTTGCAATTTGATTGTGATTTACCATTCATTTGGACCACAGTGGTAGTAAGTATTTATTATACCGTATCCATAGATGTATTAAATAAAAAAACGATCGGTTACTCCCACCACTGTTTGGCGTCCGTGATTGGTAACCCAATTTGTTAGAAGCATAAAGTATTCGAGTATAATTTGTAATTTATATAACCAAGTTGGATGAAAATTATATAGGAAGTCTCAAGGAACAAAACAATGAAACTAATACGTAAATAATAAAGTTTTTGATACGTTTGTAATGTTATAAATCATAACCTATAGGCTATTTAATACTTTGGAGTGTTTTTACTCCTAGTCGGAATATCTGCGGAAATTCCTTTTAAACAGCTCAGTGACTCTTTTGAATGATTGCCATTTGAAAAGGAATTTATAAATCTTTGTATATCCTTATATTTATTTATTTATAATATTTATTGGCCTTGTAATGAATATTATTTTTAAATTATATGATTGCTAGACTCGTTTAGCCTTAACTGCTAATAAAAATACAGCAATCATATAAACACGATATGCTAAATATTCGAGTTCGTTCGCTTTGCTATTCTATTTCTTTAAACATAACTTCAGTCCAATGCATTTTTGGTGATAGCCTATGTTTCAGAAATGTATTCTATCGCTTCAAAATTTGGAGACAAGAGTATTTCGTCGCGTTCGTTAAACTAGTCTATTTCGCTTTACGGTTTCAAAATACCGAACGATTATGGAACAAAAGAAAAGCGATTTTAATGAAAATTGACAAGAATGTTTGTTCTTTGTGAGTATATTTTAACAAAATTAATTCCACTTTCATAGAACACTCGTTCAGCACGATAGACATGGGGACGGACATTTAAAAATAAAATAACAATACGTTGCTCAGATTGATCCCTTGTCCTTGGCCGACTGTCTGTGCGGTTCTAAGAATTGAACTGACATTGCCTGCGCCCGCCCATCTTAGCTTAAATGTGGCGGAACAGAGAACTGAGGACAGAGGAGTGGCACAGACAGCCTACCCTACCAGACATCTGTCATAATATTAAATTTATTACATTACCGATATAATGTAATACTCAGCCTGATCTGTCTTTGCTAAATAAAACCGAGCATATATCAATCTAAGTTTTGGTCGCATTATAGTCGATGCTCGATGCCGCACAACGTTGTTGAATTTTACGACAATATCCCTTTTGATGGTGTATAAATTATTAGCCGACTAGCACTTCCATCTGTTGTAGATTATACTTTTATTATTTATAAGGTATAAATTATTCCTAACTTTATATTTTATAAACCGCAAACATTTGAAAAGTATAAGAATGTGATGGTTTATGATCTTGGTTTAAGCCGATGTAGGTACTGACGTTTCTTATAGTCACTCGCATAAGCACGCAAAACACTTTTACATCTTTGCGGTCAACATTCATTGTTAACTATTATTCTCGAAATGTAATTTTATAGTGGCAATCCCATAGGAACCTAGCTAGCTATACACATTTTGTATGTAGTCTTGTGTTGTATCCTTGTCTTTCACCTTTCATATCAAGTCTATCTTGATAAATTCTTGTTTTATTTTAATCTTGACGCTATGAGCGTATCCCTGTGCAAGGGGTCTTTATTTTATATTATTTTCTTCCCTTTTTAGGCCTATAAGACGATGAAAGCCGTGAAGTTCTCACCTCTTAACAACAAGGAAACATATTCTGTATATATTTTACATATACGGTTTCGGTATTTAGTTTTATCAAAGTCGATAAATTCAATTTGAAAAATGCGGCTTTCACTGATTCTTAAAACTAAGACGATATTGTTTGAATATAGTGACTGATATGTTTTGTTCCGAACCTAAAACGTTATGTAGACTACAGTTGAGTCAATTTTAATCAAAACAAGTTAAAGTCGATTGCGATAGTATTATAATAAAACAGTTTGGGAACGGTTAAAAATACATTTACTCCTGGATAGCTATTAAATAAACAGCAGTTTTTGTTTACTCCTAAAATTAAGTGAAACAGACAAAGTTTGACTAAACATCTTTAATTATTCAATACCCTTAAGTTTAACTAAACACTTTTAACGATTCATATTCTAAAGTTTAACTAAACATCTTTATTGACTTCATACCCTAAAGTGTAACTAAATACCTTTAATGACTCCTTACCCTAAAGTTTAACTAAACACCTATAATGACTATATACCCTAAAGTTTAACTAAACACGTTTATTGACTCCATACCCTAAAGTTTAACTAAACATTTTTAATGACTTCATACCCTAAAGTTTAACTAAACACCTTTAATGACTTCTTACTCTAAATTTTTTTCAAACACTTTTAATGAGTCCATTCCCTAAAATTTAATTAAACACTCTAATAACTCCATACTCTAAGTTTAACTAAACACCTTTAACGACTCCATACTCTAAAGTTTAACTAACACCTTTAATGACTTCATAACCTAAAGTTTAACTAAACGCTTTTAATGGCTCCATACCCTAAAGAAGTCCAAATAAATTACATTGTTCAAATTATCTTATACATGTAACACTCGTACAAAGAAATAAACACTATTTGTAACTATCTTCTCGACAATAGTAAGCCAGAAGGTATTTCGGAAAGTGAAAATATATCGACGAAATCATAAGTTGAATATTTGGAAATCAGCGCAAAATTTTTCTGTCACAATTTACTTGACAGTTAAGCTAGATTTTTGACCAAACCTATTAGAGTACGCTGTCTCAAAATATTACTCGGAGAAAGGTTACTTGAAAATAAACCTTCCAAGAATACATTCTAACCTTTAAAACGATACGCCACCGACAGTATGTAAAAGCTGCGACCCTAAATAAATATAAAACAAGAAAATATGTGTGCGCATTATTTTTAAAGAGTGTTTTTTTTTTCAGGAGATACGGTACGAAATGCAACGGATGTGCCCAAGGAATTTCACCTAGTGACTTGGTTCGCAAAGCCCGCGACAAAGTATTCCACCTAAATTGCTTTACTTGTATGGTTTGCCGCAAACAGCTGTCCACCGGTGAAGAACTCTACGTTCTAGACGACAATAAATTCATCTGTAAGGAAGACTACATAACAGGGAAGAGCAGTCAAGGTAAGTTATGAACGATGAGTAATCATAACTCTTACTATTCTATAAGTCATAACTACTTATCTTTCCTATAGCCTACACATTCATACTAACGGACTCTCCAATAGGAAGGACTTCGTCTCAGTCAGGTTGTTCTGTAATGCCGGAAAAGAGACGAGCTTGTCTAACTCTAGTACAGTAGGTTTAGTCGAAAAATACAAAAGGGCAGTGCTTCCGGTTGGGGTCGGTAAAGGTGTGTAGAGCCTAAAGTGGACAATGACGATTCAATCAAACCTAAACAAACTATCAATCCCATGGTATCTACAGTTGTTATTTGATTTTAACAAGGAAATCTTATAGTGAGCTGGTTTTCTGACCGGCATCTAGCTACCTGGACATCGTACATCTGTATCTCGGAATCTTCTGAAACGATCTTCATCAAATTTAAAGACATCTAAATGTGGCTGAAGTTGAAATTATTCAGCATATTTTCTACTAACCTGTACCTCACCGAAGGCGTCTTGTTTATCTATAGTTCCTTTCTTTTTCTCTTTTATTCTTTTTTTTGACACTATACAAACCGAATTGGTCCCTGGTCTTCACAAGTAACTGCGTCCTGTCTTCCTTGAAGTGGTGATGTTCGACTTCGTCATATCCTCTGGATCTTCCCACCTTGCTTCTCACTCTCCCAACAAACTTAGTATCCCTTAAAATCCTTGCTACTTGTCGATCGTCTTCCATAAACAACAAATGGCCATACCACTTCAGCCTTTGTAACGTAATGTAGGTGGACAGTGGGAGATCGTCAGTCTATACAGTTCTCGGTTCTTTCTTTTCGCCACACTCCATTTTATTCTTTGACCGGACCCGGAACTTTCTTTAAAACTTTTGCAGGTGTTCCCAGGTTTTTTTATGGCATACTCCAATACGTTAGGGTAATTCTGATGAGCGTTTTATAGAGCAATAATTTTCTTACTGATAAGGTGACTCCTTATAAGGCTTTTTAAGGCGAAGTATACTCTATTACCAACTACTGTATTTCTAATTATCTCTTCTGTTTCATCTGATGTACTATTTTCAACAGAGTCTATCTCTAACTGAGGTGATTTATAGTATCCACATCTCTGAAACCAAATCGACAAAACGTAACTTATCGGAAGATAAGCGGCCGTATGTGCAATCTGAAATGTTGTTCCCCTCAAGGGAGCATTTATAGCGAGCTAGGGCGTGGCAATCCCGAGAGCCTAGCTGGATATACACTTTTTTCATTTAGTTTTGGGTTAGGTTGGGTTAGGGCGTCTAACTTTTGTACAACTTTCTTTTTCTTCGGACCATAAAGCTATTAGAGGGCTGGGGGGGGGGGGTTACATTTTGTTATAAGGCGATGGTGCCCGAAAGATTTTTCTCATTTACAAGGAAAAAGTAAAGGAAACAGATGTTTGAATTTTTATTTGTAAACCATGAACACATTTTTTTAAAATTTCATCTACTTTTCGCCTAAAAGAAAATTAAAATATTAATTAAAAAATTTCCCTTGGTTTTATAAAAATTCATTAGAACTATTTTTGGGACACTGAAGAAACATTTAGCACTAACTTTATAGTTTTAAAAAATGTCACAGGACAGTAACACTTAAGTTAGATCTAAAATAAAGCTCTTGTTAATGATTTTAAACTTCTATCTTCAAAATGTTTTGTTATTTTCTGATGTCGGAATAATGATTGACGAAGTTTCTATAGCATGGATCAACTTTCGTCAACAAGTGACAAAATTAATAGCCTATTTGGCACTAACTTTATGGTTTTTTTCATATATTCTGGGACAATAATTATTGAGTTAGTGTTAAAATAATGCTCAACAATGTTAATGATTTTGAAATTTCATGTTTTCCCTCTTTTAAACGCTGTCTTGTAATGATGGATGATTCATACGTAAGTTATTACTAATCTAATTAATTTCGAGAATCATTTATGTATAAAAAACTATAGGCCTACACTAAGTTCTACAGTAGGCCTATAGATGAACTCTCGTTATCAATTGACTAAAACTAGAAACTAATATGTCTGTTTCGAAACCTTTAATAACCACCAGAAGCCTATCATTAAGGCGGCTCTAGGGAAACCCCGTTAATAATAATGATGTATTCACAATAAGACAACTCTATGTGAGACAAATTGCTTATTTATCATGACCATAATCCTACTCACCAAAATTGTAACACGCATACAGAAACAGTTGATTCAGTGTGCGTTTCAAAATTGATTTTTTTTCTTGTTGTTTAAAGTCAAAGAAGCTCTTGGTCACCATCCCCTTATTAAAAAAAAAGGAAGAAAATAGTGTAGGCCTATAATAAAGCCATCTAGTCCTCGAATACTCTAATAGCGTCATGGTCGGAAAAGAACAAGAGTTGGTCAAGAGATACCACATAGGAAATATGAAAGAGATCTAACCCAAGATTACATGAAAATTTTGTAGATCCGTAGGTTAGGCTACCTCGGCATTGCCGAGCAATAAGTTTAGATCCTGTTTAAATATATATTTTTTAAACGGCTTATTTTCACTTTTTAACTCTCAATTACCAAACTGATATTTTTGGTGACGATTAGTTTTTATTTGATTTTGGAGATGAGTGAGTGAGAAAGTTAGTGCAATGTTTTGCACCATTTATTATTAGCCGTATCCATGTTGGGCCAAGTATGCATTTTAATTTTTTTTTATTTATTCTGTTATTTTACACATTCAATCATTTTAATCACTGTACAATAATTTAGTAGCCTATGGGCCTACTTACAGTATCCTCAAGCTAGGAATGTGTCTGCGGTGGAGAGGTAAAGAGGCCCCCCCACACTTTGTTTGTTGCGTTACTTTCAGCGGTACAACCCCAATAAAAAAAATATAGACTTCAACTGTGTAAACGCGTACGGTACCCTACTTTCGTTTTTTGGTAATTATATAGCAGAGTAGCCTCACTTCAAAATCAATTTTTAAAGGTTTTATTCGTCAAATAAATGTTGGAAAAATATTTTATTATCGAAAAAAAGTGTCGGAAAGATGATTACATAATATAATTACACAAGAAAATCTTAATCAGAGTCAAATTCTGCTGCAAATTCAGTAGAAGAGGAATTTATTGAATTTAAATGTATTTCACTCGAAATTCGCCATGAATGATGAAAACGAGTATTATACTCATTGTACTTCCTCTTAAACATAAATTCGGCTATATTATGGCCATGGAAATGTTGTTTTGAATTTCCATATCGCGGCACATTTCCTCGCACCTCCCTCCATTGACGTTCAATTGTCTGCGTATGTGCTTCAGTGTACGCATATGGCATATGTAGGGCTGTATTATTATATGCCACGAAAGGTTTGGCCAGGTTGCTATATATATATATAACCACCTGGCCAAACCTTCCGTACGTTTATTGAAGTGAATGTCATGAGTATGAAAGATAACACAGAGTTAATTTTTTCACGAAAAAACTACTTGTGTAATTGTATTATTGTATTATGTAATCATCTTTCCGACACTTTTTTTCGATAGTAAAATATTTTTCCAACATTTATTTGACGAATAAAACCCATAAAAATTGATTTTGAAGTGAGGCTACTCTGCTATATAATTACCGGTTTTTTTTATCGGTGTAAATAAGAATAAAACGTTTACAAAACTCTATCAAGAAGTTGTAACTTTAGGAATTAAATATAGCTAAGTAGTAATTTGTGTACCTAATTTTCTTGGAATGGGCTGTATCGTCAAGTCAGGCTAGGGAAGCAAGTAGAAGGGAGGACACGCCCCTTCACCAGACACAATCCTAGTCTGAGGCTACTGTAGGCCTACATGTTAGTTGGCCTGTGCTAGTATTGAAGCGGAAATCATTCCCATCCACAAAAATGTGCCTATGTCAGCTTGTTTAACTTTAAGTAGACGAAGAAAAAAAAGCAAGTTGATGGGCGCCATCATGCTACTTACCCAGCCCAATCATATAATGTAATACTATCAGATCCTCTAAATGACCAATAGTTGGTTTCTGTAGCCTTGTAAGAAACGTTAAATTGTAAAGGAGTCTTATAAAATAGGGTAAGTTTTTTACAGGTTTTCTGAACCTCGTATTTGTGTGTATCACTTATTTCTTGATGTCGACTCGTAAATATTAATAAGTCTCTACTTGTTTCGGTGGGGTCAGTGTCTCCGACCTGGCGGGCCTCGAATGTGTAGACACGTGAAGGCGCCTCCACTCGTTATGCTCATGGGGGTGACACGGTCTTCTTAATTATACGAATATCTCACTTTCTTGGGAAGTCAGGGTTCGAAATTATATTTTAATAATGTACGACCAATAGGCTATAGGCCTACATGCAGAATTGAAATCTGAACATTTTTATTTAATTTAATGTTGAATAACACGAGATATCAACAAAAATATTTAAAATGGCCACCATTTTGAGATTTTAAATATAATTTTTCTGAATTTTAATATAATCACACTATAGCACTCTAATACCAGATTTCATAATCCTAGCTTAATTTTTGTGGCCGCTATCGTGTTTACGTAGCCTACAGACCACAACGACGACGGACCACGAGAGACCATATTCTAATATAATTTTCTTATGAAAAATGTCTTTATAAACTGTTTCAAATCTGGTTGCTGTAAAGATGTAGTCTATTTTATACAGCTTGCATCTCTTCCCCCACCACTCTGCATTGTATTTGATCAAAATGCAAATCATGTTTTACGCTTAGGCTTATAACTCATCGACAGCACCTGTTGTTGTAAGGTTTCCTCGACTGAAATGAAAGTATAATTTTAGAAAAGTTATTACTTTCTTGCAAAGGATACAAATGTGCAGTAGGTTAGCCTATATTAAAAATACATGTAGGGCCTATTATGTTTAGTGCAATCCCTAAGGATCCTAAAAATTCAAACATCTGTTTTATTTTTTTCTCTTGTAAATGAGGAAATTGTTTCGAGTATTATAACAAAATTAAGAACATTCCATAAAATAACCCCCCCCTAGACCTAGCGTCAAGGTCAAAAGAGAAATTGAATTTGACAAAAGTTAGACTCCCTAACCTAACCTATCCCTAGAATATTCTAATAGCGTCATGGTCAAAAGAGAAAGAGATTTAGACAAAAGTTAGACATCCTAACCTAACCTATCCCTAGAATATTCTAATAGCGTCATGGTCAAAAGAGAAATTGAATTTGACAAAAGTTAGACACCCTAACCTAACCTATCCCTAGAATATTCTAATAGCGTCATGGTAAAAAGAGAAAGAGATTTAGACAAAAGTTAGACACCCTAATCTAACCTAGCCCTAGAATATTCTAATAGCGTCATAGTCAAAAGAGAAAGAGATTTAGACAAAAGTTAGACACCCTAACCTAACCTATCCCTAGAATATTCTAATAGCATCATGGTCAAAAGAGAAAGAGATTTAGACAAAAGTTAGACACCCTAACCTAACCTACCCCTAGAATATTCTAATAGCATCATGGTCAAAAGAGAAAGAGATTTATTTAAAAGTTAGACACCTTAACCTAACCTATCCCTAGAATATTCTAATAGCATCATGGTCAAAAGAGAAATTGAATTTGACAAAAGTTAGACACCCTAATCTATCCTACCCCTAGAATATTCTAGGCCTAATAGCGTCATGGTCAAAAGAGAAAGAGATTTAGACAAAAGTTAGACACCCTAACCTAACCTAGCCCTAGAATATTCTAATAGCGTCATGGTCAAAAGAGAAAGAGATTTAGACAAAAGTTAGACACCCTAACCTAACCTACCCCTAGAATATTCTAATAGCATCATGGTCAAAAGAGAAAGAGATTTAGACAAAAGTTAGACACCCTAACTTAACCTAGCCCTAGAATATTCTAATAGCGTCAATGTCAAAAGAGAAAGAGATTTAGACAAAAGTTAGACACCCTAACCTAACCTATCCCTAGAATATTCTAATAGCATCATGGTCAAAAGAGAAATTGAATTTGACAAAAGTTAGACATACTAACCTAACCTACCCCTAGAATATTCTAATAGCGTCATGGTCAAAAGAGAAAGAGATTTAGACAAAAGTTAGACACCCTAACCTAACCTACCCCTAGAATATTCTAATAGCATCATGGTCAAAAGAGAAAGAGATTTATTTAAAAGTTAGACACCTTAACCTAACCTATCCCTAGAATATTCTAATAGCATCATGGTCAAAAGAGAAATTGAATTTGACAAAAGTTAGACACCCTAATCTATCCTACCCCTAGAATATTCTAGGCCTAATAGCGTCATGGTCAAAAGAGAAAGAGATTTAGACAAAAGTTAGACACCCTAACCTAACCTAGCCCTAGAATATTCTAATAGCGTCATGGTCAAAAGAGAAAGAGATTTAGACAAAAGTTAGACACCCTAACCTAACCTACCCCTAGAATATTCTAATAGCATCATGGTCAAAAGAGAAAGAGATTTAGACAAAAGTTAGACACCCTAACTTAACCTAGCCCTAGAATATTCTAATAGCGTCAATGTCAAAAGAGAAAGAGATTTAGACAAAAGTTAGACACCCTAACCTAACCTATCCCTAGAATATTCTAATAGCATCATGGTCAAAAGAGAAATTGAATTTGACAAAAGTTAGACATACTAACCTAACCTACCCCTAGAATATTCTAATAGCGTCATGGTCAAAAGAGAAAGAGATTTAGACAAAAGTTAGACACCCTAACCTAACCTATCCCTAGAATATTCTAATAGCATCATGGTCAAAAGAGAAATTGAATTTGACAAAAGTTAGACACCCTAACCTAACCTAGCCCTAGAATATTCTAATAGCGTCATGGTCAAAAGAGAAAGAGATTTAGACAAAAGTTAGACATCCTAACCTAACCTAGCTCTCGAATATTTTAAATAAAGTCATGGTCAAAAGAAAAGGAGAGTTAAACAAAAGTAGACTCCCTAACCTAACCTAACCCAGTCTAGCCCTCGAATATTGTAATAGCGTCATCGTCAAAAGAGAAAAAGAGTTAGACAACCAAACTTAACCTAACCTAGCCCTCGAATATTCTAATAGCGTCATGGTCAAAAGAGAAAGAGATTTAGACAAAAGTTAGACACCCTAACCTAACCTACCCCTAGAATATTCTAATAGCATCATGGTCAAAAGAGAAAGAGATTTAGACAAAAGTTAGACACCCTAACCTAACCTATCCCTAGAATATTCTAATAGCGTCATGGTCAAAAGAGAAAGAGATTTAGACAAAAGTTAGACACCCTAACCTTACCTATCCCTAGAATATTCTAATAGCATCATGGTCAAAAGAGAAATTGAATTTGACAAAAGTTAGACACCCTAACCTAACCTAGCCCTAGAATATTCTAATAGCGTCATGGTCAAAAGAGAAAGAGATTTAGGAAAAGTTAGACACCCTAACCTAACCTAGCCCTAGAATATTCTAATAGCGTCATGGTCAAAAGAGAAAGAGATTTAGACAAAAGTTAGACACCCTAACCTAACCTATCCCTAGAATATTCTAATAGCGTCATGGTCAAAAGAGAAAGAGATTTAGACAAAAGTTAGACACCCTAACCTAACCTAGCTCTCGAATATTTTAAATAAAGTCATGGTCAAAAGAAAAGGAGAGTTAAACAAAAGTAGACTCCCTAACCTAACCTAACCCAATCTAGCCCTCGAATATTGTAATAGCGTCATCGTCAAAAGAGAAAAAGAGTTAGACAACCAAACTTAACCTAACCTAGCCCTCGAATATTCTAATAGCGTCATGGTAAAAAGAAAAAGAGTGTCAGACAAAAGTTAGACTCTATAAACTAACATAACCTAAGACCATGTGAAAAAGGTTGTAGACCCACCTGAGTCTCTTAGGATTGCCATACCCCTACTCACTTATAAGTGAGACCCTGAGGGTACAAATAAAATATATAAATAAACATACTATAATTACAGATGTTAACAAAAGTAAATTCTTGTTTAGAACCATCTGCAATGGGATGCTACAATCCTAAACATTAATAAAATACTCGACTTTGTCTCGTCTACGGGTCTTGTTTATCAATGTAGCTTGTTATGTTTTCCACTGCAAGACTCTCAGAGGTTCACTATAGGCTAGTGAGTAGACATGGCAATCCCGTACGATCCTAACTGGATCTACACATTTTTCATCTAGTTTTGGGTTAGATCTCTCTCTTTCATTTTTACTGTTAGGCCTCCGTTAAACAACTTTTTTTTATTGCGACCCTGACGTTATTACAATTTTCGAGGGGTAAGAGTTTTTATTTTATGTTCTTTTCTTCCTTAATTGACTAAATTTAAAATGACTTCATCACACAATTACAAGTTCTCATCTATTTTCACTTCGTAATAAAGTCCTAATTGTTTCCAGTCTCTATTCTATATGAAGAAATATTATATTTTAATACTTGTCTGCCTGTAGGTAGGCCTATTGTAGCGGGGTTTTTTTTTGGTAGCAGAAGTTATCGAAAATCGGGGTTCACCGTAACATTGCACTGAAATAAACTAGGTCTTTTATGGAACCAAGATGCTAGTTACAAACATAAGTTGAATTTAAAATGTCAGAGAGAAATCTTCACCTACCTTAAAGAAGGCCTAGACTACTTCCGCCCTTTCCCGTCTCATAATCTCTTAGTTTTTATTATATTTCACAGTTTGATGTTTTGTTTATAATCCCTGCCTGACAAATATAAAATTAACTATAATTTAAACATTCATAATCCGACTGAACTATTAGATTATAATAATCTGTTTAATTTCTCACATAAACACTGTGTAAAAAAAGTCATGGGATAAACTTTTTTAACTTGATAAGGTTTAAATCCGAGGTTCTAGATTGCGTATATATTTTCTCAAACAAGACCTTTAAAATAAAGTTACTCGATGGGGTTTCATATATGTAAAAATTTCGAGATTCTCTCCAAAATCGTCACTAAATGCCACCGAAAAAAGATTTCCTAAATTTTCAGCTCTCTACGGACTTTTTTTTTTATACATTGTAGGTATGTAGTTTAAACTGTTGACTATAATAAGTATGTAGACTATAATAGACGACAAATATAAATGTTCAAATATTAATTTTTAGGTATCTTAGTTAAAAAAAAAAAAAGTTTTGGAATGATGTTGTTCCGTCATTCTTTCACTGATTTACAGCCCTAACTAACGAGTGCACAAATTTAATGTGAATTTGTTGTGTCTATATTAATTTCGACTATTTCAGCTCAATAGGCCTACTACCTGCAAATAAGAATGACACAAATACATTTATAAAAATCGTCTCCAATGATTTTGATCCTTAAGGACAATTAAAAAAAAAAATCGGCCAAACAATCGTTTTATGTTTTGTTTAATGTGAAGGTGTTAAGTCGTAGGCCTATAGTAGGCCTAATTGCCAGTTCGACGATGATTCATTTCTATGTTTTGAGGAAATTCACAGAAACCGACATTTTTTGAGATGTGGTGAAGGTTTATTTGATTGTCTTTTGTTTTGGATACGAAATTGTGAGGAAGTTAATGCAATTGGTTTTTGCGCTAATAACAAACATTTTTAGAGAGTTCGTGGATCAATATGGAAAACCGACTGTAGCTGTATATAAATAATAGGCCAACTTTATTAGGATTTTAACAACGCCACATTTGTTCATCGATATACATGGTGTCTCGAAAAAGGTGAACTGGCTTTTCATTTTCGGATTATATATCAAAACGAACAAAAGATACCATACAGTCGAATTCCTCTTCATTATCCGTCTAGGCCTATCCGTCATTTTGTTCTTTTCCACAAAATCATTATAACTCCAGAAATAGATAAGATATTGAGTTCATATTTGGTATCCTACGCATTTTGTGTTAGGATGAATTCCGTTTAAAACTTTTAACGTCGAATATTTTTAAAATAGTTAACTTCAAAATTTTTTAAACAACCGCCATTTTGAAAATTATTAAAATAAAGTCTTTGTATTTGGTACACTTGTAAAACGTAACATACAAAAATCCCCTTCTTATACCAAATCTGAACTCAATATATAGGCCTATTATTTATTTCTGGAGTTATAATGCCTTTTTGTAAATCAACAAAATGGCGGATACACGAAGCGGAATTCGACTAGGCCTATATGTTGTTTGACTTTTTTGTTCGTTTTGATGTATATAATCCGAAAATGAATACTCAGTTAAAGGGGACACTCTGTAGCCTATATGGTGTTTCTGAAATATATTTCCTAACTTCAGGAAGTAATTCAGGTCATTAAATTTTTTTTAAAGTTCATGTAAACATATGCCCTAAAACGCTTCACTAGACTATCCGTCTGTTGGCCATTTTGTGTTTTTTCAAAAATAATCTTAACTTTAGAAATTATTAAGATTTCAAGTCGAAATTTGTTGTAGGCCTACACATTTTATATGCTACTTTTACCAGTATAACAATAATCTTTATCTTATAAATTTAGCGTTTACATTTTTTTGTAAAGTTACTGCTTTTAGAGATAGGCTATTCAAAAATAAAAATTTTAAACGGACGCCATTTTGAAAATTTATAAGATAAAGTTTTGGTAGGCCTAAGCATAGAAAATGTGTAGGCCTATACCAATTTTCGTACCGAAATCTTCATAGTTTATCATTATTTTTCGAAAAAAAAAAAAAAAATACAAAATAGCCGACAAATTGAAAACGAGACTTTTCGGACGTATGTTTAAAAGGACCTATTCTTTATTTTGTTCCCATAAACCACCTCCCAAATTAGGACATATATTTTTGAAACACCCTGTTATTTAAGGAACTGTAAACCATTTGTCTTTGTTCTCAGGTTTCTATAATTTCATTCATAAGTTAATATTGACAATCGTGTCGCTTATTAGTCAAACTTTATGTTATTTTAATGTCACGTGATATGAATTAAAGAAGACATAAATGGTAGAGACAAACGATTAATCGTTATTCGCAACGAAACTCACAGATGGATTTAAAGAGAGACTCGGGAGAAGGTAAGAGAGAAAGGTAGGGAGAGGCGTGACTGGCTACTCGAAAAAAGAAGAACTAGAATCGAAATCATGATGGCCGCTCGGTCGTGCAATACGTGGCATAAGATAAGGAGCGCTCGGTAGATTAGGCATGGTCACTGTTGCCCACATAGTCCAACACACTCTTAATTATTCTCTGATAGTCTACTGCCTCGGTATTAAAACAACTACTTCTGGCCACGATCGTTCGGTCGCTAGGCACGGACTCATTCAATCCCCGTTTTAGTAAATCGATGTTTTTAAACTCGGAAATGTCTTCTGTATTCGAGTTGTATAAATTATACCTTCTGATGAGATGTACGCCTAATTGGTGTGAATTTAACTTTGTCCGAATTCAAGAGTCATTTAATTTCGCCCGAATAGTTTGCGTGATTATTTCAGTTTTGCTTATAGGCTAACCACTCAAATTAGTTTTGAAATATAGGTAAAATTCCCGCGTAGTTTTATACAATAATACGTTAGACGCGACTACCCTAATTTTGTTTTAAATTTTAAAAAGAGATGCAATTAAAAAGAGTTATTAATTTAATAGAAAACAATAAATATAACTTTTTAAATGATATTAGATTAGGCCTATGTTTAATTCGGGTTTTTGATGTTGTACTATAAAAATTGTCTCTTTCCACTCCTTTACGAAATGTGAAATTCGAAGTGCATTATAGTCGGCTCGAAAAACAGTGGTCGTAGGCATATTTTAAACATTATTCCTATAAAATTGATTTTAATATCCTCCAATTATTCTTTTAGCCTTCTAATAGTCTATATAGACTAAAAAATAATCGTCATTTTTAAAGAATTTTAAAAAGTGCATAGGGCCTACCGACAAAAATTAATAAGTTAATCAAACATAGGCCTAGTCTTTATTTGAAAAATTAACAAAGATAATAATTTTTGTTAACATTTTTATTTACGAATTTCTGTTTTTTTTTTTTTTTTTTTTTTTTTTTTTTTTTTTTTTTTTTTTTTTTTTAACTACAAAATAATTTTTGTTTCCAGTTTGTATGGGTTTCTCACATATGTGTTTTTAAGAGTTATGTAAAACAAATATAAGCTACAGGATGCTCAAAAAGTAGGCTACGTTACCTGTCTCGTATTTTCAATTTTTTAATTTATGGTAATGAAGAAAGTTCAATTTATTAGTAGGTATTTAGTAGTCTAAATTTGATTTGAACTGGAAAATTTAAACGTTGCAAAAAGTATTGATAAAAACCATGCAATGAAAATAAAAATTAGAGTAGTCTATTAATAATTAAATGGTATAAGCCTAACTAACCGAATTTTCAAAGGTTTGTGCCTATTTCGTATCAACCTTAGTTAGACTTAAAATAAGTGTAGGCCTACGTAACACTTAAGTGGACTTCTACGAAAGTTTATCTTTGTTATGTATTTTTCTAATTGAGTTTTTATTAAACTTTGAGTGCTCCCTCAGGATCACCCCACGGGGGGTTGGGGTTGAATTTTATAAAAAACAGGTCCTAATTTATCAGAGGATAATCCTAAAGTTTCATTTTCCTATTTCAATCCGTTCAAAAATTACAGAAGAGGTCCAATACTTTTGAAACACTCAGTACAGTATCTATAACATTACTGGATAACTGTAATTATTAATGAATTTTATTTTAAATTCTATACTTAGGCCTATCTTTAGTTGAACGTTTAAAATAGCCATTTGTTTCATTTGAGACGCTCATTTCCAAATCGTCCTTTATCCAGCAAGTGAAAGTTTTGGTAAAAAATAAAAAAAGCCCTATAAATTTCATATTGTCATATAAATGTGAACTCCCCCCTCCCCCCGAATTTATCAAACCATTCGTTTTTTTTTAAAATTTACTTAACATTGCTATCTTATATATTTAGTTATTTAAAAAAAATCGTTTGGACAAAGGACGTTTTGGAACTTCAAACAAAGGATAAGGGACGCTTTGAATTTAAAACAAAATTTCGCTTCACAAAGAACAGCTTTATTATTGAGTCGGAAATTAAAACCTAGAACTAATAGTGAAACAATTCTAAAATAATAATTATATAACATATTTGTTTTTTAATAAAAAGAAACAGATCTCAATACAAATTTGTTTTATAATCCTTCGGCATCCTCCATAAGTCCACCTTCGTGTTCATCATCTGACTACATATTCTTGAACTGCATTTCCAAACATAATATTTTTGTGAATGGTTAACTCTTCATTTTCAATCCTGTTTTGTCCAAAATGAAGTGCAAGAAATTTCTTGACATCATTGACAGTGGTTTTGACAGGTACTCCTGGATGAAGCAATAGAATTTCGAAATCTTCAACTTTAAAGCGAGCTTTTATGATTTTATTATG
The DNA here is from genome assembly GCA_963513935.1 of Aphrophora alni. Taxonomy (NCBI): domain Eukaryota; kingdom Metazoa; phylum Arthropoda; class Insecta; order Hemiptera; family Aphrophoridae; genus Aphrophora; species Aphrophora alni. Next base: position 59,290,680 of record OY740765.1, on the reverse strand, counting down.
CCGGCCAAGATTAGTGTTGTACCAAGGTTCATCTGAAACAAATACTCGAGTGTTGGAACATTTCTTTTTGTGATAAAAAACCTTTTGGTAGTAGAAAATTTGAAATACCGGCTTTGAAGTTTTTTCTGATACTTTTCACAAACTTTTTCTAGTAAAAAATATTGCAATTCTTAGCCATCTTATTGTGGTGTCACATCCCTGAAATATTTCATTGTATTTTTCAGGTTTTATAATGGTGTCATATTTTTTAATCACTTTTTCAATAGGTCCAAATACGCGGTCAGGCGACATACCTATACGAGTGAAGAAGGTACAGGAATATCACAAAACTAACATTGTCTGATGCCTCAGTTACTAACTATACTGAAGTATGCATATTATTGAATTGTTTAGGTTTTGACCGCCACACCCATCGGCGACATTCTCACAGTACTGACATTATTTTGAAGATGAGATACAGCAGATGCAATTACATTGGAACTTATTTTCAACTCTGATTCTGTTCAGTAATATATGAACACACAGTCTTTAATCTGTTTATCTTTATACGTCCCTTGGCATATTGTAACATTATTAAGGTAGAGCTGCAGGCTATAGAAGGCTGCCTGGTCTGATATTTTAGGCAAGACTAAGTTTTTTGACAATCATCTTATATTTCTGTCTTAAGTTGGTCGAAAAAAAAATCTGCTATTTTTTGTGTGAATCTTTTATTTAATTTCCACTGATTCGTCACCTCTTCGTAATTTAAGTTGGAGTTGAAGACATTTTAAACACTTATCTACAGCTGATGAACCAAAGCTCATATCATTCTTTTCATAATAAAATAATATAATTTATAATATAATAATTAAATATAATAGGCCTATAATTTTTATAATATTTGACGAAAATGTCATAAAAATACGAATAAGGCACCTGGAGTTCAGCTGCAACGGTAGAACTGCACACTTTGCTTATCGAAAGGTGGCTTGCAAACTATTGTCTTGTAACATTATCGCTTCTGCAATAATGTTTTTCGATAGGGCAAAAGTTCTCGATGAAAGATTTCACAGCATGTCTTTTTACACAATCTTTCAGCTCTTTCACTTATATTAAGTATACCAAAATAGACCTTTTTACATACCTAGACTAAAGCGGGTTTTCCTGATTTTGTGTGCGGGGTTAAGTACTTGTTCCAGTAATCTGTACTCTGTAGCTTGCTTGCGACATACTTCTGCTACTCTCTTGCGCTTTGGTACAACACTAACAGTAGGCGTATATTTTAGTCCTATGTAGTTGTCTTGGTCGACTTTGTTCTTAGTATCATAAAAACTTTTGTGAAATAATCTAACATCTTGCATTGTTAGGCCTTGACACTTGAAAACATTTTCAGAATGAATGCATTGTGCTAGGTTAGGTAAAGTCTTAGAAGCATAGGATACAACTTACGTCTCTTGACTTCTTTTTCCAATTACATGGATCCGTAATCCTTTTCCTAGCTTTCGTTTTATCACAAGAAGTTATTTTTGAACCTTCCATAGCTTGCTCTTCAACAGTCTGAGGTTGTATTCTATTCGTGTACATCATAATTGACTCTAGTAGATATTCCTATCTTTTAATAAGGCTATTGTAGCTGGGCCTAAATTTACGTTATAAATGGTTAATTTTCAGTTTAACACTTGAGATTTTACAGTCTACTAAATTTTAGTGTATAAAAAGTGACTGTAAAATTATTAAAACAGTAAAGATACACCAAACTATCGAACGAAAAACAACGAAATAAGCTTTAACTTTCAAGTTGCATAGAAACATAACCTCGCGTGAAAAGTAAACAATTCTTTTTTCCAGCTGAGCAGCAGTTCTTCCAAAACACATTTCAGCCAAAGAACATTGGAAAAAGAGGTAATAATTTGACTAATATTGCGAAATAACACTTAACTACACTTGTCATAGGAGCCTGTTTTGGTAACAAAAATGGAATCAATCCATTCGTTTCAATCAAGGCGGTGGCCATGTTGGATTGGATAAGGGACGTTTTGGAATTGGTTTTGTTTAGGCTTATGTTAGAATGAGAACATTAGAGTACCGTTTAGTATTGTTTATGGGAAGAAAACAATTATAACACAAAGAATCAAAAATAACAATAATGTTCACGTAGACATTTAGCCTGTGGATGAGAGCAAGGCTACGCAATATAGCATATACAAAAGTATACGGAATCCGAACAAAGCAAAGAAAAAAAAAAAAGAAAAACAACAAGTAGCAGATATAAAAATAAATATGAACAAGAAAATACAAAGAATAAATGAAACCTTGTTATACACATAATACACGTAGCCCATAACAAAAAGACAGAAGGACAGATATTATTTGTACTTGGATGCGACTATAATACGGTCGCAAGAATCTCTTTCTACAGGGTGTTTTCAAACTAGGTTCGAAAACTGGATATGGTTTCTTGGGTCAAAATAAGTAAAAAAGTCCCTGTGAATATGTCTGTGCGCCTATTGTGCTTTTTACAAAAACATATTTTTGTAAATAAATTAGGTACCGAGTCTAGATTTGGTATAGGCTACATATGTTTTATGTGAACTTTTATCAATATAAAAAACCAGAACCTTGTGTTGCATATTTTCAAAATGGCTGCTGTTTAAAATTCTTTGTAAAGTTATTGTTTATTGATATATTCCAGATTAAAAATTTTAAACATCATTTTGAAAACATGCAACGCAAAGTCTTGATTTTTGGTACATTGATAAGAGGTCACATAAAATAAACGTAAACCAAATTTGGATTTGTTATCTAATTTATTAAAAAAATAAAATATATTTTTTTTTTGTAAAAACACAAAATGGCTTGCAGACGGAAAACTAACCATTAAAAAGGACATAACTTATGTTCATATCCTGAATTCTTGGAACGTAGTTTGGAAACACCCTGTATATTCAGCAACCAATTAAACACACGCATTTTATTATTCTAAGTGTTTATTATCAAGCATTAATTTAAAATATTTGAAATTCTGGAAGATGTGTAGGCCCTACTGTGTAAGTTCATTTCGGAAAACTATTTGAGATTCATAATCGGAATTAGTGTTCCAAAAAGTTTGTGAAAATACGTCATCTTCACATTGAGAGTGATGCGTAAAATACTTATAAATAAAATTTATATAAAAAAAGAATTCGAATATTTAAATATACACGTAAGCGCAAGCACAGACATGCACAAATACCTCGCTTATTTCCTATGAAATAAGATTCTCTGAACTGATATATCAAGATTTCTTTCTGTTGTTATAGAAATTCGCGAACGGGTTCCCCACCCATGAAACAGAACCGTTGACAAGACCATGTCACCATTCTAGTTCGACCACAAAACGATTAATCGGTTGTGTAAACAAGTAGAGGGTTCTCTTCCCTTCCTGCGATATAATACTGAGCCATTGATATCGACATTCAACCTTAGTTCTTCACCTGTAGAGCGCATGCGTATTTATCAAAGGACCGGTGGTAGAAATGTAGAAATTATTTTAGTTATAAGGGAATATCAGAAACAACAACGCCATGGCAAGAGCAGTGATCCGTGAAACATGTTTTCATACAACCAATAAGAGTTTCAGAGAAATGAGTTTTTAATGTTTTAAATCGCTTAATGTCATGCATCCGACTTCGAAGTTTGGTATTTTCCTCACGGAATACATCATATACAAAATTCTTTAATATACGGGAGAGGGAGAGGGTGGGTAGAATCGGCGATGAGATTTTTTTAAAGTGTTAATACACGGAAAAAAAATTGTCGTAACTAACAAATTTGAGAACATCGGGTGTTTACTAGTTTTTAAAGGAGATCTCTCAGTTATCCATCGCCTTTATAAAAAATGGAAGAAAAGAATAATTAAAAGACCCCTAGTCCTCGAATACTCTAATAGTGTCAGGTTCAAAAGAGAGCAAGAGTTGGTCAAGAGAGACCCGATAGGAAAGATGAAAGAGAAGGATCTAACACAAGACTACAAACTAGTAGGCTATGTGTAAATCCAGCTAAGTTTGTTTGGGATTGACACATCCGTACTCACTATAATTGAGCCCCTGAAGGCATCCATTGTGGAAATATATTATTAAAGACGTCTACAACCTGAGACTATGAAATGTAAACAGATCATGGTCCCTAGTATTAAATAAAAACGTCCCAAACCAGAAGCCATACGAGAAACGCATTCGGAACCCAGCTCTGCTGACGCCACAATCATAATATTTTTCGTGCGCTGTTTGACATAACATTTCTGTAAATTTACTGCCTCTAACATATTATTTAAATATCTTTCATGTTTAAAGCGAAGAACCGCCCGGTCATCATAGCTTTATAACAGAAAGAAAGTTAAGAATATAACATTAAGACGCCTCCTCTATAACACTTTCATACCGTCAGGGTTGGAAAAGAACAACAATTTGTCAAGAGAGACCTGATAGCAAATGTGAAAGACGGATTAACGTCAAGACTACATGAATAAAGGTGTAGATGCAGCTAGGCTTCTCGGGTTGGCCACACCCCTATACTCACTGTGTTTGAGCCCCTGAGATTAGGTCGGCCCTGATACAAAAATGATATTGGTTAAAAATCAGTATTAATTATTTTTATTTAATGTAGCTCCAAAGGACACACACACAAAATCCCAGTTCAAGAATCATAAAAAACCTAAATCACCTAATGCATGTTTTTTATTTAGCGACATATTAAAACGTATCAACTAATTTGTTGGTTTAGGCTACTATCTAGATAAAGATTTCATTGCTACCAAATTTCGTTAAAATTGGATGAAAAATGCACTCATTAGAATTGTTTGTAGTTAAATGTTATACAAAAATACTTATAGTAGGTCTAGATACTGTAAGTATATGGAATGATATTCCACTTCATAATACAGGCTATCAGTATCTTAGTTTAGGAAAATATTGTCATAGAACAAAAAATATATAGAAGTTTTGTTGGTAATCGAAATTAGTGTAACGAAAAATTTTGGGTATATCTGGAGATTTTTTAATTACTCAAAATTTGGGCGGTAGATTCTATAAGACTAAAATACAATTTCGATTTTCTCAACAATGACATCAAGATTTTAATGAAATAGACTCTATAATAAAAATAGACTCTAAAGTCCAAAACAGATTTTTGGTAACGTCTCCCAAAAAAACATCATTCAGGAATTTATCGTTAATATATATAAATAGCTTATATTATTATTGAACGGTTATGATTTTTTTTTTTCGGTGAACTGTTATGAAAGGTCCGTACTTAAAATATTCACCTAATGTGTATAATAATAACACAAACCAGTGTGCTAAATATAACGGGAAAAAATTATGGTACAGGAATAATTTCGAGGAAGGGGGGGGGGGGCGATCATTAAAAACTCGATTTCAATCACATACTGTTTACACTTGAGACAACTTTATGGCACAAATTCAAAAGCAATTAGTTTTTACTGATGGCTACATTTTGTGTTTGGTTGGCATTTTTTGTATCATGAGTTTTAAATTTAGGAGCAATTTTACTCACTTATGTTCAGGTTATGGTGACAGCAATGCTTTTAGTTCGGTTGAAATACGTATTAGCTATGCGCTGAGGAATGATTTCGTGGTTGTAGTGGTGTGCTAGTGGTATAGATTGCTACCGTTACCTTTATATAGAGTGGGGGTTGGGTGCTGAGATGTGAGGCTCCAGATGCGCCGGCCCTTCTAGTTCCTTGGAACTAGTTAAATTTTATACTTGAACTATAAAGAATCTGACAGCAATCCTTTTATTTCGGTTGAAATACGTATTGACTGTTTACGTGTTGGAGTAAACTTGCTTACTTGTGTTTAGACGATGATGACTGTAATGGTTTGGTTGATATTTGTATTGACTTTTTGTGTATAGAAGCAATTGCGTACTTGTGTTTAGAAGATGATGACTGTAATGGTTTGGTTGATATTTGTATTGACTTTTTGTGTATAGAAGCAATTGCTTACTTGTGTTTAGACGATGATGACTGTAATGGTTTGGTTGATATTTGTATTGACTTTTTGTGTATAGAAGCAATTGCTTACTTGTGTTTAGACGATGATGACTGTAATGGTTTGGTTGATATTTGTATTGACTTTTTGTGTATAGAAGCAATTGCTTACTTGTGTTTAGACGATGATGACTGTAATGGTTTGGTTGATATTTGTATTGACTTTTTGTGTATAGAAGCAATTGCTTACTTGTGTTTAGACGATGATGACTGTAATGGTTTGGTTGATATTTGTATTGACTTTTTGTGTATAGAAGCAATTGCTTACTTGTGTTTAGAAGATGATGACTGTAATGGTTTGGTTGATATTTGTATTGACTTTTTGTGTATAGAAGCAATTGCTTACTTGTGTTTAGACGATGATGACTGTAATGGTTTGGTTGATATTTGTATTGACTTTTTGTGTATAGAAGCAATTGCTTACTTGTGTTTAGACGATGATGACTGTAATGGTGTTGGTTTGGTTGTAATTTGTATTGACTCTTTTTTATTTTGAACCAATTGCTTATTTGTGTTTAGACGATGATGACTGTAATGGTGTTTATTTATTTGAAATTTGTATTAACTGTATTACGATTAGGAACAATTTTTCTCACACATGTTTAGGGCGATGATGACCGTAATGGTGTTTGTATAATTGATATTTGTATAATCTGTTTTAGAAGACTATGTTTAAGGGCAATTATGTTCACTTGTGTTTAGGCGATGTGCATTATTTGCATTACAATTCGGGACAATTTTGCTCACTTGTTTTTAAGTGATGATGACAGTAATAGTTTTGTTTGGGTGGTATTTGTATTATTTGTTTTATGTGTAAGAATTATTTTGCTTAATTCTGCTTAGGCGAAAATGTCCGTAATAGTTTTGTTTGGTCGGTGTTTTTATTATCTATTTTATGTGTATGAATTATTTTGCCTACTTCTGGTTAGGTGATGATGACCGTAATAGTTTTGTTTGGTCGGTATTATTTAATGCTTTTGTTTTTGTATTATCTATTTTATGTGAAATAATGATTTTGCTCACTTCTATTTATGCGATGATTACCGTAATAGCTTTGTTGGAATGGTATTAGTATTATCTATTTTATGTTTAAGTATAATTTTGTTTACTTCTGTTTAGGCGATGATGGCTGTAATTGTTTTGTTTGGTCGGTATTTGTGTTATCTGTTTTATATGTTGAAGTAATTGTGTTCAATGTTGTTTAGGCGATGATAACCGTAATGGTTGTGTTAGGTTGTTATTTGTATTATCTGTTTTAGTTATACGAGCATTTTGATCACTTCTCACTTGTGTTTGAGCTATGATGACTGGAATGTTTTTCAATATATATATATGCTCACTTGTGTTTAAGGGGTGATGACCGTATTGTTCCATCGCCTTAAACATTTTTTTTTTAAATGAAATAAAACAATTGTTTGTATTTATTGTTTGGATGGTTTGTACGAAAGTTTGTGCTTTACACTTTTTTTGAACCCAAACAACATAGGTCTCGGTCTTAAGCCTAAGTGTCTCCGCTATTGAAAAGGGATTAAAGAAGCTAAAATACAATTAATCTGCTTTGTGTTGTTTTTGAAATAAGTTGACTTGAAATTTATTTAAAGATTTTGTTTTTATAGTCAGTAAATACTATGATTTTATTATTTATCTCAATAAATATCATTTTGAGGCTATAATGGGCTCACATTTTTCAAACTTTGATGGTTTAATCTTTACAAATTACAATCTTAAATTGATAAATTCCTTTTAAATTACAACAATTCTTTGTGTTCAATGACGTGAGAGGATGAAGGCGTATCCTTGCTGATGGATACTACTTCAAAGCAAAGACATGTCATTCTAACACAGTGGATTTACAGGATAGGGCTATTACATATCACATTTAAATTGCCGTAGTAAATGATTCCTATTGAAATTAATTTCACCTAATGTAGGATTTGTTTTAAGCTGGAGACTGGGCGGATTTGTGGCTTCTGCTGCTCTGGTAAATATAAAAATGCAGTTTTTTTAGAAATAATTATATTAAAAAATAAACTGTGCAAAAAAATTTACAATCTTTCTCACACAACCATCCACAAAATGAAATACTAACAAAAATAAAATGGTTATCACATAACACCAAAAAGTAAATTTTCGTGGAAATGGCGACTAATAGGTTTTGTTTCGGTCCTAAGAGTCTACATATGAAAATATAATGAACAAAATCGTTGCAATTAGCTGGGTTTGTCCTATTGAAGTTAACACCAAATTTGTAGTTATTACATTTTTTGAAACGGATCTCACACATACCAAATTTTATCAAAATCGGTTCTTCTGTTTCGTCTTTAAGGCACAACACTGAGTTCAAACAGATAAATAAATGTCATTTCAATATCACTTTTTGACTTAGATAGTCTTAAAACATATGTTACAAAGAATAATTCAACATATTTTTTTTGTTTTGTCTCTTTACAAAACTTTTTGAGCACTGATAAATACTTTATAGTAAGAGACAATAAAACCAAAATGTAATTTTATATTGATGTGCCTACTTTGAAATATGACTTACATTAGGTAAAACGAATGCCACTTTATAGTTCGGCGTCTCAAAAGTAATGGAAAACTGAGTTTCATTAAAATCTGTATATTGTTGATTGTAATTTCTATTTTCATAATCCATTTATTTTCGCTGATAATCTGATACTTTTAAAAGAGTGACAATTACATGTTCAATAATATCGATTGGTTAACCATGATTTAGAAACTCATAAAAATATTCGAGATTGTTGGTATTAGGATCTTTGTGTGATACTGTGGCAACTACACTTTGAAGATGTTTTTAATGCTTCAGAAAATCTAAGGAGAATAAGAGCTGAATGAGTTTTTGTTCGGGAATTGCTACGTTTTCTGACTGTCCGTGTCGAGATTTCTTAAGACAAATTTCTACCGAATAGACCTGGATATCGTGTTCACATTTTGTGCCCAAAGTTTGAATTATAGTCCGAATTTACCTAGATCAAAATTCTAGTCATATCAAAATTATTTTGAAAGAAATTCATAATTTTTTTATGAATTTGGTTAAATAAATAAAATATTCAATTTGGTCATTCCAACTATCGTGTCATGGATTTTTCGGCCGATGAGTTACGCAATCCAAATCGATCAAATGAATCACTGTTTCACGTTTCTCAAAAATTTTATCTCCCCGATTTAACACTAAACACAAATCCATACGATATAATCTACAACGTCAGTAGACCTACTGTTTCCGTCATTCTATCTCCAAGATATAATATTAAACACAGATCCATATGATAATGTACACAACGTCAGTAGACCTATTGTGTTCGTCCTATCTCCCCGATGTAACATCAAACATAAATCCATACGACATAATCTACAACGTCAGTAGACCTACTGTTTCCGTCATTCTACCTCCAATATATAATATTAAACACAGATCCATATGATAAAGTATACAACGTCAGTAGACCTACTGTTCCCGTCATTCTATCTCCAAGATATAATATTAAACACAGATCCATATTATAAAGTATACAACGTCAGTAGACCTACTGTTTCCGTCATTCTATCTCCAAGATATAATATTAAACACAGATCCATATTATAAAGTATACAACGCCAGTAGACCTACTGTTTCCGTCATTCTATTTCCAAGATATAATATTAACTACAGATCCATATGATAAAGTATACAACGTCAGTAGACCTACTGTTCCCGTCATTCTATCTCCAAGATATAATATTAATTACAGATCCATATGATAAAGTATACAACGTCAGTAGACCTACCGTTCTCGTCATTCTTTCTGGCCGATGTAACATTAAACACAAATATTTAGTCTGGAAGACCAATAGTCCTATTGTTTTCACTATTGTGTATTTTGATGTAACATTCATTACAAAAGATGGGATTTAGTCTCTAACGTCAGTTGGCCTAGTGTTTCCTCCATTATATTTTCCCGATGGAACATTCACCACAAATCCATGGTGTTTTGTCAGCAACGTCAGTAGACCTGTAGTTTCCACTATTCTTTCTTCCTGATGTAATATTCAACACATATCCAGAGGTTATTGTCAATAGCCTTGTGTTTCCTCCAGCCTGTCTTCTAGATATAACATACAATAATAAACCACACGATAGTCTGCTACGTGGTTAGTTGGCGTGTTTCCACCATTCGGTTTTCTCAATGTAGAATTCAATACAAATCGACAGGATAATCTGGAATATCAGTAGACCTAGTGTGTCCACCATTCTGTCGTCTTGATGTAACATGAATACAAAAATATAAAGGTTAAAGTAAGTAACGTCAGTATCCTAGTGTCTACTCCAGCTTGTGTTCTCGATATAATATTCAATACTAAACCATTGGATAGTTTGCAACATCAGTAAACCTACTCTTTTCATCAAATGGTTTTCCAGACGTAGATTAGATTAAATTGTGAGGTTAAGGGTTAAACTGGCCCCGGGCAATGCAACCATTAGCCTATTGTGAAACCGACCTTCCTAATTCTAGCTCAGTAGATTAGTCCTCTTTACAAGTTTTAGTAACCCACTTGCTCGTCCAATGAGAGCTCACCAGAAGATTGGGAGGCAAAATTATACCTCTTATTAGGATGAGTCTCACAATTAAAGATTATGTGGCCTGCAGTCTCATCATCCATCCCGCACAGCCTACGCACAGTTTCACCGTGGTATGTTCCTCCTATGCAAGTGCATCCTCAGACCAAAGTGTTTCGAAATAAGTCCCGTAATTTGTCTGAGTTACTCTTTACCCAAGGTTAGTTCTGTCCCTCCAGGTCTAGTTGAAGGGACTTCTCTTAGTAGTAAATTGGTATGGGATCGGTAATTTGCTTTGTTTTCTTTGAACCCACCTCATATTAATGACCATATTTGCCAGACACTCAGATATCCCTGCTGCTGGTTTAGGTCCTACCTACTTTGATGCTGAAACCCATATAGCCAATTTAACTGATTCAAATCCTTTATGCCCCTATAACCAATGTGGAAGACTGTGGCATACTGTCCGAAGGGAACCGAACGCTTCAACCCCGGTCTCAGCCCATATACCCCAGTACCAGTGCCTTCCTGATTTTGGAACCGGCGATGTACCACATCAGGTCCCCTGAGTTACCTAACACACGATCTGCTTTCCCATAGGCCATTTCAACTTTCCCATAACATTCAATCCATAGGGTATAGTCTACAGCTTCAGTAGACCTAGTGTTCCACTTTTCGTCTGCTCAATGTAATATTAAATACAAATCAATAGGATGGTCTACAACGTCAGTAAGCCTCGTATTTTCACCATTCGGTTTCCTCAATGTAGAAAACAATACAAACCCACATTATAGTCTTCAAAATCTGTAGACCTAGTGATTTCACCATTTTGTCTTCCCGATGTAAATTTCAATACAAATTTATATATAGTGCAACGTTATTAGGCCAATTATTTCAACCCACAAACTTTTCTAATCACGATATCGGATTCCCTCCAATGTCTGTTTCTCACGTTTAAAAAAAATTTAAAAAATCTGCATTAGATATCTGTACAGACACTAGTACAGTCAAATTAATCTTACATTTTAAAACAAGCTGTAAAACCGTGGTAAAAGATTTGATATGACTATACAGGGGCTGATGTGGCGGATTGCTCGTCTTTTGCTTTGTTCGGCGTAATGACAGTGTGCGTTGACTGTAGACCCAAGGCCATTTGGAGTTCATTGGACATCAATTTAGTATAGCTTTTTGTTTATTTAAGCATTAAATTCCTCAATAAAATACAACAATTAAGAATTTCTTCTGATGATTTGTGGAGTATCGAAAGTTCATACTACGTGTTGTAGTCGATTCAAATCCAATGGATATTTAAGGAATCATGTAATATTTACTATTTTGTTATTATATTGATAACAAATCACAAATAAACATGGAAATTTACGATAAATTTGTTTTAAAATATCTAAGATCTTCTTTACAGATCTATTAGAGTGTTATTTAAAGTAGGTCGACGTCAATAAATTATTTTTTTAAATATAGCCTAATTTAGCTTCTGTAATGGTGATTCCATATAATCTTTATTGCTAAAACAATATTCAAAAAGTAATTTAAACGAGTTTTTAAGCAAAAATAAATTGAATGTATAGGTTTTATAACTTTTCAGTATTAAGAAATTACTAAAACTAGAGGTTCTCATATTAGTAGTCCTTACAAGTTATAATACACTCAATAAACAGTTTTATAAACGCAATATGACGCCACTACAAATTACACAATATTCATTGACTAAGAAGTAACAGTAAATAATAGCACATCTACTATACTGTGGGAAAAAAATTACTCACAATGAATATAATAAAAATTTTATGCTTTGTGGGTGGCGAACTCCTTGCATTGTGAATGAGATTGGGATTACAGTGGTAGTAAATATTATGTTCTACCCATCGATGTATATAAACCCTAGGATACTGACTGCCTTAATTTAAAAAAAAACTTTACTACCACACTGGTTGGCCTCGATGGCTGGTGATTTATTTTGATGGGAGCCTAAATGATCTGACCACCGTTTATATTGACTTAAATTCATAGTGATGTATATGTACAAGTAACATGACGTTTTAGAGCAAATCTAATGGAACACTCTAGTAATTGTAATCTTGCAAGTTACACTCATTCGCATAGACCCTATATGTTCAAATTAAAAGACGATTTAGAGAACATTTAAGGGAGCATTCCATGAATTGTAATCTTGCAAGTTACATTTAATCACATTGATGAATATGTACAAATTACATGGCGATTTATAGGAAATCTACTGGAACACTCTGGTAATTATAATCTTGTAAGTTACTATAATTCACATTTATGCATATGTACAAGTTACATGATGTTTTAGAGCAAATCTAAGGGAACAATCTAGTAATTGTAATCTTGTAAGTTATTCTAACTCGCATTGATGCATATGTACAAGTTCCATGACTTTTTAGAGAAAATCTAAAAGAACAGTCTAGTAATTGTAATCTTGTAAGTTATTCTAACTCGCATTGATGCATATGTACAAGTTACAACACTTTTAAAGAAAAGAACACTCTAGTAATTTTAAACTTGTAAGGCTAATTATCATTAATATATATATGTACACATTACATGGCGTTTAAAAGGAAATCTAAGGGAACACTAATAATTATAATACTAATTTACTCTAATTCACACTGATGCATAGGGTATGTACAATTACATGGCGGTTTAGAGGAAATCTAAAGGAACTCTAGTAATGGTAATATTGTTAGTTACTCTAATTCACATTGATGGAAATGTATAAATTACATGACATTTTAGAGAAAATCTAAGGGAACATTCTAGGAATTGTAATTCATATTGATACTTACGTATAAGTTACATGACGGTTTAGAAGAAATCTAAGGGAACTCTAGTAATTGTAACCTTGTAGGGCCTATGTTACTCTATTCACATTGGAAGTTGCATTAAAGTTATATACAGTTTTATAGGATTTCTAAGGGAACAAAACTAAGTAAATAATTATTTATTTAATACTTAACACTAACTCGAAAAACTTTTAATTCACGTAAATAAAGACATAAAACAAAATTATTGAATAAGGAAGTTTATAATTTTTGTTGGTCAGATAAAAACTTTTCATGAGACAGTTGTAGAAAATAGTTCAAAATTTAATTTTTCATTTAAGTTTTTTGTCATTAGAATTCGCTATGGTTCGTTCGTTTAAACCATTTAATTATGTTTAATACTGAGGTGTCAGATCACATGCGTCCTTGCCTTGGAACCGTGCAGTGACTGTTTTGAGTGACTGCCATTTTCAAACTGATTATAAAATTTAAAAACCTTGTAGACACATAGTTCGGCTTTGTTGCTAAGAATCTCATTATACAATAGCACAATGATTGGTATACGTATTTGGCGGAAACTAAGAAACATACAGATGAAATGTGAATGGTCGAGTGAAAACAGGACCCCTCAGGGACTCAATTTAGTGAGTACAGCCATGGAAATCCCGAGGGAAACTAGCTGGATGTATATCTTTTTTCATCTAGTCTGTGTTAGATCCCTCTCTTTCCTATCGGGTCTCTTCTGACCAAATCTTGGTCTTTTAAATATCTTACGCTATTAGAGTAACGAGGGATAGATTTTATTTTATGTTCTTTTCTCCCCTTTTATATAGGGCGATGATAACCGAGAGGTTTGTTTGTCTTTTAAAAACAAGAAGAAAAATTAAATCAAGGTCTGGTTTCAATTGATCAATTCGACTACAACTTAATACAGACATTTAAAAAATTTATTTCAGTATACATTCTCACATACTCTACAACTAGTAGTGAATGTTTATATTATTATATCTTTTGCTGTTATAAAATGTTATCACAGATGTAGCCTACCCGGTTCATACGTCACAGAGCTTGAAATAAACATACGAAACCGTTGTTTATGTATTTCAAAATACTATTTCTCCAATATCTTTATGTTTATAAAGTTTTAAAACTATTTTATACGGAGTTGGAATAAAAAAATGGGAGAAAGTGGATTTCAGAAAAAGTAAATAAAACATCTTTCACACATATGTAGAGAAAGTTATGTGAATGATCAAACAATCGATGTTGAGTTTCGTTTTGTGGTCCTCTGAGTCCAAAAGATTGTTTTTTGGAATAATGTCTGTCTTCCATCTGTCTTAGTTTGTTACATTACGAACGCGTAGACAGATATTATTGAAATTTTGTATGTGGACATATTAACCATATTTCGTAAAGTTTGTTTAATTTTTGATAATTCCAAATTTATGGGTAGCTGTCATAAGAAAAACAAAAATTACGATTGATCAAATTTCGCTCAAAGTAGCCTCTAAGGATCCACACAAAACGTATTGATCGCCGTCTCTTGAAAAAATGCCGTTAGTGAGTTATCGGGTAAAACCAAAAGTCGACCATGGGTCTGTTATAAAATACTTATTTTTTTTAAATAGGTTCTATCAATTTCGTTAAAATTTAATAAAAGTAATGATTAATGACCCAAATCCATGTTCAAAAGAATATTACGGTTCAGGAATAATTGGCAAAAAACAAAGATGATTGCAGTTATTAAAAGCTCCATTTTAATCATTACAACTTACATCAGCAAAGCAAGTTTAGCCTCTTACCTAAATATACAAATATTTTTCAAAGTCGTTATTTTTCACTTTTTGATCGACAACTACAGAAATGACGTTTTATTCTTTGCGGTTAAGATAGGTTCTTTTTTTATTTGGTTTGGGGATGTGCGAGTAGAATAGTTCTCGCACCGTTTATTGTTGTTTAAAATACCGTACGAATTCTAATTTTCTAAATTTTAAAGAAGTGAAATTCATGTTTAACATTATTTGTATGGAATTACAATTCAAGATATGTCGATTTTTAACTTGGCTATAATTAGAGAGAAAGAGACGTGTTAAGTTTAAAATAAACCGTAAACAATAAAAAAAGAAAGAAAAACGCACTCACAACAAAACATTCCGTAAACCCATAACATCGTTATGGTAATTTTCACACAGGCTATAAAATATCACCAAAACTAGCTCGTATGGCTCATAAAATTGTCAGTATTTTGTCACCAAAGCGGGCGTATCGATATTAATGCAATCGGCTTCCTTTGCTCACATTGTTTTTGTTCCTTGACGAAGCCTCATGCCAATTGCTTTTCTCTACACTTCAATTTATGGTCCAGTCTTGTTGTCGAAACAACTGCACACCACGAAATGTATCCTTCAATACAGATCCCGATAAGTATCACGGCATACCTGGTCCACCTAGCCTATGTGCGCAATACATGACGAAACTGACCCACGCAGACTATGCCATGTAAATATTTAAATTATCGGTACAAAACACAAATGTTAAATTTTCAATATCATCAAATAATATTTGTATTTTAAATGGGCGAGAAAACATTATTTTAAGATGGAGTAGTTGAAAACAGACAGCCGTCTTAGGGAATATATACTATATTTTCATATATAGGCTACTTCACATTGTACTTGATATATTTTGATATATACGATAAATTCAGTTTTCTACAATTTTTCTGTTGCATGAAAGGGTTTATGCACTTTAAAAATAATTAAAATTTATTTTCCTCAGTTATAAAAAAAAAACACACACAAAACACATTTATATATGAAAATAAAATAAATTTGGTTCGCCTTTGGCAAACAGTGCCTGTTTTGAGGTTACAATCTTTTGAAAAAGGCCATTAATGAGTTCCACAACTGCACTACTACAACAAAATTTAACTTAAAAAAAAAACTTTTAATCACTTCGAATTTATTTATTTATTTTTTAAGAATACCAATTTTTTGGATGTAGATAAAAGACAATATACGTTCACAATATAAGCTATTTATATTAGGCTTAAGTAATAGCATAAACATTGAAAATATTAAACATTCATATAATAACATTTAAATCGATTTAAACAAAAAAAGGAAGACAAATTAACAATGAAAATTCATCACTGAGGTTTATTAAACACAGCGACAATCTCCTTTATGTCCATTAGCTATTTCTAAATTTTTTTGAAAAAGCGTTCTCTTGACAGATGATTTTATTATATCCGGTAACTTATTTTATAATTTTGGTGCAATATATGAATAAAATTAATAAAACGTGTTATTCTTACTTTTAGAACTGGATACAAAATTCGATTGCCAAAACTTTTAAAGTGAAATCTTTTACCGGTTTTTTAAGCAGTGTAATATGGAGCTTTTGGAATTGGATTAAAGAATAGGTTGCCAGAATTACGATCTTAAGTGTTTTAAACCGGATGTTTAGGCAGCGTAAGATAGAGTTTTTGAAATTGGATTAAAAATTAAGTTGCCAGAAATAAGATCATAGAGTTTGAAATCGGGTTTTTAGGCATAGTAACAAGGAGATTATGGGATCGAATTAAAAATTATTTTGGAGGAAATAAGATCTTAAGTGTTAGAACGCAGAATTGTAGGCAGTGTAAAATGGAGTTTTTAGAATCGGATTAAAAATTAAGTTGCCAGAAGTAAGATCTTAAGTGTTCCAAAGCGGTTTTAACTCAGTGTAACATGGAGCTTTAAAAATTAGGTTGCCAAAAATAACATTTTAAAAGTTTGAAAACTGTTTTTTATGCATTATAACTTGGAGTATTTGGAATTGGAATAAAAATTATGTTGTCAGAAGTAAGATCTAAAGAGATTTTGTAAAATGTTTTTTTAGGCAGTGTAACATGGGGCTGTTGGAATTGGATTAAAAATTAGGTTGTCAGAAGTAAGATCTAAAGAGTTTGAAAGCGGTTTTTTAGGCAGTGTAACACATGGATATCACGGATTCGGATCAATATTAGTTTGCCAGAAGTAAGATCTCACGTGTTTGAAAGCGGATTTTTAGGCAGTGTAACATGGAGATATTGGAATCGGATTAAAAATTAGTTTGCCAGAAGTAAGATTTTAAGTGTTTGAAATAGGTTTTTTTAGACAGTGTGATATGGAGCTTTGAATTGGATTAATATTTAGGTTGCCAGAAGCAAGATCTTCAGTGTTACAAAAGCGGTTTCTTAGGCCGTGTAACATGGGGCTGTTGGAATGTTATTAAAATTATTTTGCCAGAAGTAAAGTCTCAAGTGATTTCAAGCGATTTTCGGGCATAATGCATAGTTTTGCTATTTTATCCGTACCCATAAAGAATTCGTATTAGGCCTAAATAAAAGTCCAGAATTTCCTATTATGAACTTGCGAGAGTGTGAGGTCACCAAAACTTGCGAGAGTGTGAGGTCTACACTTAGCCTACAAGTCAAGAACTGAAATAATGATATATTTCTTCTTATAAAAGTATATAAATTGATTGATTATATTTTATGGATTCATTGACCATATACTTACTAGTAGCGTGATCAGTGCAAAAACGTCATACAAACTTTATCACAAATCTGTCCATAAAAACAAACACAGACCACAGAAGCAATCTTGATAAAAACATTAGTTCAGTAGTTGAACCATAGGCGCAGTTAGGTTTAAATAAAATATTAATTTATTTAAATAAAAACCGAACTTTTTTTCTTGTCCGGTAAACTTAAATCATGTTTGATTGAAATCAAGTTTTTAATGACAGTCAAGGTTAGTTTTTTCTAATTATTCCTGAACCTTAATATTTTATTGTTTGACATTTGATATACTGGGTAAGTATTTTTTGTTCTAAATCGATAGGGCTGAATTTTAGAAATTAGACCTTCATAATAGCCTAGTAGATGTTCTTTTTATCGATTACTAAATTTTGTTTAAATGTGATATAACCTTGTAAAGTAACTAAAACTAAATAAATAAACCAAACTGATAATAATAGTAGAACATATAATATAATCGAGTTAAACTTACCTAATCTGTCTCTGACGAAAAAGTTGGGAAAGTTTTAATTATTTTATTTTTATGAAACAAACATATCTTATCATCATGATATTCCTATTTCACGGTAAGGTAAAGTAATTTCCATAAACACATGCACAATTAGTGTGATCGACAATCGATACTCAATTTATTGTACGTATAATATAATAGTTCGTCATCTAAAAATACTTCAGTGACAGCAATTATCTAAACTTTAAATTACCTATTTGTATGTGAATTTTGTACATTTAATTTTTAATTTTTACAGTGAAAAGTGAATTCCGTTAAACAATAGTATTTTTTTCTTTCAAAATAAGGTTTGTACTAAATGAATTCAGCAACATTTTAAATTTAATCTAATGATCGGTATGGTAAACTTGTACTAGTTTTAGTTGGTACACATAGTAAATATGTTGAGCAAAAATATGTGGAATCAATAATTAATGGAAAACGTAAATTTAACAACGTTTTACTCATTTCTGCTTCTGCTTTGTGCTTAATATATTTCACATTACATTTACACTGTAATGTTTCGTTACTTGAGTCATGTATCTAATATTTAATTATTTTTATTGTATTTTTATCTGTCCTATTATTATTATTCTATTATTTATATATTTTTTAAATTGTATTAGGTATACTGTGATGTTTCAAGTAATTTTATCCAATTGTACTTGTTCCTTTAATTTGTCACAGTTCCGTATACATTTTCTAGATGGTATGTTTTCTAGGAGTTGAGGATTACGACTTATTTGTTGAAACGTCGTCATTTGGGTTTTGAATTTATTTTATAATGATGGATTGTTCACATAATTAGTATAGTTTAATCGGACATTTATGTACATAAAGGACTACTATAAGACGTTTAAAGAGTATAAATCAACTCCTTTTATCAAATGATAAACAAAGAATATAAAAAAGTAAAAACGCCAACATAGTCTTGGCCGTTCCTGGTGTAATGCAGTCCTGTGGGTTTATCTGATCATGTTTGTATTTAGTATTAGTTTTAACTGTTCAAGTCGAGCTTTAGGCCTGGGTTTTTTTCTTACGGTTGTAGTTTTAGTTTCTTAGGTTACTATGCTATGTTGGTGTTTTTAACTTTTTTTAATGTTAGACTATAGATATGTGACTTGATAAAAGGAGTTGATTTATACTCTTGAAACGTCTTATAGTAGTTCTTTTAGTACACAAATGTACGACTAAACTATATTAACAATTAACTATGTTTTCATTTTAGAGTAATATATTTGATAAAGCTAAGTTTAGGCCTGGGTTCCTTTCTTTGGTTGTAGCCTAGACTAATAGGCTATGTTAGTTTTTCACTTTTTTATGTTCTAAGTTTATCACTTGATAACGATAGTCGATGTAGGCTATACTTCGAAACATCTTGTTGGTGTGTTTTCTTCTTTTTAAAATTAGAGTCTTTCACTATTATGGATTACACGATATTATTTAAATATTATAAAGATTAAATTATTTCTTGGAGTTTTCACTACCATAAATATAGAATGATAGTTTGTGATGGGTAAACATATATAAGCTATCCGTTTTTAGGAAGATATCACTTTTATGATCCCCTAAGTATAAAAGTTGTATTAAAACAAAAATAATAATAACATATTTCTTCAGAACAGAGCTTCAGTTCTAATGGGTTGAAGGATATTGATGAAATTTTGTATTTCTTATAAATAAAGTCAATTTCAAAGAGTTTTTGTCGTCTACTTCTTCGAATATATTACATTAACATATCTTTCTTACACAATAAATATATAATGTTTTGAAATATTGAGTGCGTGTGGGTTTCGTTCATAAAAGAAATAGAAATCCACACTTCCTCCAAAATATCACCTTAAAATTCTTCTTTTCTACATTTATTGAGAAAATAATAACGATCATTTACTTCACTCACACTTTCGTTGTAAGCTTGAGCGGAAAGGTAACTGACAGACACCAGTTCAGCTATGAGCAGTAAGCACGTCAAAAACTGGTTTGTCGGAGTCGGAGAAAATATAGCAAAGGTGAAATGTATTAGGCAGCAGGCAACCAGCGCAATTCTACATGATGGAATCGTGGTCAAGCTATACACTGTAGATTGTAGATTATACTTCCAACTATGGAAAGGTAGTCCACAAATATTATACATGCTTTATAAGTACACACATACACACAAACAAGTATGATCTTTGTATGTATAATTTACAACATTTTATTTTAATTAAAAAATTTAAGTAAATAATCGATGAAGGAAGATTTCTCAGAAATTAGTACATGGTATAGTATATAGTGATGATAAATCATTAAATGTTTCCGAGATATTATAATTAGCTAATTGAATATTTGATGCGAAATTAATAGGAAAATAACTGCAGAATATATACAGCGTACGAAATCATGAATTGAGTGATATTCAATCACTAATAAGTTTGTTTTTATGACTGATAAATGAAAATTCGCAAATAATAATATTTTAATGAATTATTATGAGAATAGTAATTTTTAGTTCTTAAAATATTGCTATTACCTGTAATTGTTATTTCGAATATTGACCTGAAAAAAAAAGGTGATATCACATAGTTCAGTAACTATGTGAATATCACATTTTCTTTCAAGCGATAATAGAAAGTGAACCCTTTTTCATAAATATACAGTCTGAAGCCTACAGAGTCTAGACACCGTCAAGAGAGAAGTGAGTAAACGTTTTTACATGTATACTGATTAGAAGCTTTCAGGGCCAAGATACCGACAATAGAGTAACAAGTGTAACGTTTTTATATGTATACTGTATGAAGCCTTCAGGGCCAAGATACCGACAAGAGAGTAACAAAAGTAACGTTTTTACGTGTATACTGTTTTGAAGCCTTCAGGGCCAAGATACTGACAAGAGAGTAGCAAGGGTAACGTTTTTACGTGTATACTGTTTGAAGCCTTCAGGGCCAAGATACCGACAAGAGAGTAACAAAAGTAACGTTTTTACGTGTATACTGTTTTGAAGCCTTCAGGGCCAAGATACTGACAAGAGAGTAGCAAGGGTAACGTTTTTACGTGTATACTGTTTTGAAGCCTTCAGGGCCAAGATACTGACAAGAGAGTAGCAAGGGTAACGTTTTTACGTGTATACTGTTTGAAGCCTTCAGGGCCAAGATACCGACAAGAGAGTAACAAAAGTAACGTTTTTACGTGTATACTGTTTGAAGCCTTCAGGGCCAAGATACTGACAAGAGAGTAGCAAGGGTAACGTTTTTACATGTATACTGTTTGAAGCCTTCAGGGCCAAGATACTGACAAGAGAGTAGCAAAGGTAACGTTTTTACGTGTATACTGTTTGAAGCCTTCAGGGCCAAGATACTGACAAGAGAGTAGCAAGGGTAACGTTTTTACATGTATACTGTTTGAAGCCTTCAGGGCCAAGATACCGACAAGAGAGTAACAAAAGTAACGTTTTTACGTGTATACTGTTTGAAGCCTTCAGGGCCAAGATACCGACAAGAGAGTAACAAAAGTAACGTTTTTACGTGTATACTGTTTTGAAGCCTTCAGGGCCAAGATACTGACAAGAGAGTAGCAAGGGTAACGTTTTTACGTGTATACTGTTTTGAAGCCTTCAGGGCCAAGATACTGACAAGAGAGTAGCAAGGGTAACGTTTTTACGTGTATACTGTTTGAAGCCTTCAGGGCCAAGATACCGACAAGAGAGTAACAAAAGTAACGTTTTTACGTGTATACTGTTTGAAGCCTTCAGGGCCAAGATACTGACAAGAGAGTAGCAAGTGTAACGTTTTTACGTGTATACTGTTTTGAAGCCTTCAGGGCCAAGATACTGACAAGAGAGTAACAAGAGTAACTTTTTTACGTGTATACTGTTTTGAAGCCTTCAGAGCCAAGATACTGACAAGAGAGTAACAAGAGTAACTTTTTTACGTGTATACTGTTTTGAAGCCTTCAGAGCCAAGATACTGACAAGAGAGTAACAAAAGTAACGTTTTTACGTGTATACTGTTTTGAAGCCTTCAGGGGCAAGACACTGACAAGAGAGTAACAAGAGTAACTTTTTTACGTGTATACTGTTTTGAAGCCTTCAGGGCCAAAACACTGACAAGAGAGTAACAAGAGTAACTTTTTTACGTGTATACTGTTTTGAAGCCTTCAGAGCCAAGATACTGACAAGAGAGTAACAAAAGTAACGTTTTTACGTGTATACTGTTTTGAAGCCTTCAGGGGCAAGACACTGACAAGAGAGTAGCAAGGGTAACGTTTTTACGTGTATACTGTTTTGAAGCCTTCAGGGCCAAAACACTGACAAGAGAGTAACAAGAGTAACTTTTTTACGTGTATACTGTTTTGAAGCCTTCAGGGGCAAGACACTGACAAGAGAGTAACAAAAGTAACGTTTTACGTGTATACTGTTTTGAAGCCTTCAGGGCCAAGATACCGACAAGAGAGTAACAAAAGTAACGTTTTTACGTGTATACTGTTTTGAAGCCTTCAGGGCCAAAACACTGACAAGAGAGTAGCAAGTGTAACGTTTTTACATGTATACTGTTTGAATCCTTCGGGGCCAAGATACCGACAATAGAGTAGCGAGTGTAACGTTTTTCACATGTATACAGCTTTGTAGCCCGCCAGAGAGTAGCAGAGTAGCAGGTGTAACGCTTTTCACATATTTACAGCTTAGAAGCCCGCCAGGGCCAAGTCGCTAACACTAGAATAACCTTATTGAGAGAAGCTTTGTAGCCAGCGAGAGCCGAAACACAGAAACAAGAGTAGGCCTACCCTTTGTCACATAATATATTATACAGCTTTGAAGCCCATCTGGGCCGAGTCACTAACACTAGAATAACCTTATTGAGAGAAGCTTTGTAGCCAGCGAGAGCCGAAACACAGAAACAAGAGTAGGCCTACCCCTTTGTCACATAATATATTATACAGCTTTGAAGCCCACCTGGGCCGAGTCACTAACACTAGAATAACCTTATTGAGAGAAGCTTTGTAGCCAGCGAGAGCTGAAACACAGAAACAAGAGTAGGCCTACCCCTTTTCACATAATATATACAGCTTTGAATCCCATCAGGGCCGAGTCACTAACACTAGAATAACCTTATTGAGAGAAGCTTTGTAGCCAGCGAGAGCCGAAACACAGAAACAAGAGTAGGCCTACCCCTTTTCACATAATATATTATACAGCTTTGAAGCCCATCAGGGCCGAGTCACTAACACTAGAATAACCTTATTGAGAGAAGCTTTGTAGCCAGCGAGAGCCGAAACACAGAAACAAGAGTAGGCCTACCCCTTTGTCACATAATATATTATACAGCTTTGAAGCCCATCAGGGCCGAGTCACTAACACTAGAATAACCTTATTGAGAGAAGCTTTGTAGCCAGCGAGAGCCGAAACACAGAAACAAGAGTAGGCCTACCCCTTTGTCACATAATATATTATACAGCTTTGAAGCCCATCAGGGCCGAGTCACTAACACTAGAATAACCTTATTGAGAGAAGCTTTGTAGCCAGCGAGAGCCGAAACACAGAAACAAGAGTAGGCCTACCCCTTTGTCACATAATATATTATACAGCTTTGAAGCCCATCTGGGCCGAGTCACTAACACTAGAATAACCTTATTGAGAGAAGCTTTGTAGCCAGCGAGAGCCGAAACACAGAAACAAGAGTAGGCCTACCCCTTTGTCACATAATATATTATACAGCTTTGAAGCCCATCAGGGCCGAGTCACTAACACTAGAATAACCTTATTGAGAGAAGCTTTGTAGCCAGCGAGAGCCGAAACACAGAAACAAGAGTAGGCCTACCCCTTTGTCACATAATATATTATACAGCTTTGAAGCCCATCAGGGCCGAGTCACTAACACTAGAATAACCTTATTGAGAGAAGCTTTGTAGCCAGCGAGAGCCGAAACACAGAAACAAGAGTAGGCCTACCCCTTTGTCACATAATATATTATACAGCTTTGAAGCCCATCAGGGCCGAGTCACTAACACTAGAATAACCTTATTGAGAGAAGCTTTGTAGCCAGCGAGAGCCGAAACACAGAAACAAGAGTAGGCCTACCCCTTTGTCACATAATATATTATACAGCTTTGAAGCCCATCAGGGCCGAGTCACTAACACTAGAATAACCTTATTGAGAGAAGCTTTGTAGCCAGCGAGAGCCGAAACACAGAAACAAGAGTAGGCCTACCCCTTTGTCACATAATATATTATACAGCTTTGAAGCCCATCAGGGCCGAGTCACTAACACTAGAATAACCTTATTGAGAGAAGCTTTGTAGCCAGCGAGAGCCGAAACACAGAAACAAGAGTAGGCCTACCCCTTTGTCACATAATATATTATACAGCTTTGAAGCCCATCAGGGCCGAGTCACTAACACTAGAATAACCTTATTGAGAGAAGCTTTGTAGCCAGCGAGAGCCGAAACACAGAAACAAGAGTAGGCCTACCCCTTTGTCACATAATATATTATACAGCTTTGAAGCCCATCAGGGCCGAGTCACTAACACTAGAATAACCTTATTGAGAGAAGCTTTGTAGCCAGTAAGAGCCGAAACACAGAAACAAGTGTAGGCCTACCCTTTTTCACATAATATATACAGCTTTGAAGCCCATCAGGGCTGAGTCACTAACACTAGAATAACCTTATTGAGAGAAGCTTTGTAGCCAGAGAGAGCCGAAACACAGAAACAAGTGTAGGCCTACCCCTTTTCACATAATATATACAGCTTTGAAGCCCATCAGGGCCGAGTCACTAGAATAACCTTATTGAGAGAAGCTTTGTAGCCAGCGAGAGCCGATACATAGAATAAAGAGTAGCCTCTTTCACATAATATATACAGCCTTGATTCCCACCTGAGCGGAGTCACCCACACGATGAAAACTAGTTGAGGTCGTTTTTATAAATGCATGTTTACGATTCCTGTCATCATTACTACAGTTGTCAAATGAACAATTGTAAGATTCAGACTAAATTTTGTAAAATTGTGGTTTGGTCGTACCATGACGATAAAGTTAAGCAATATTTAAAACAATATCAACTATATTCTAAAATATTCTTCGCGAATTATATTAGCAAGGCCACATTACAGTGAAAACAAAGTTTCATCAAAAACAATAATCTCTGTTCCTTTACAGCAATATAGGCTAACTTAAATCTCAACACCTAAAATATAAAAAGAGAAAGTGTCTACTGTACGTCCAGTCTCCCAGGAGACGAAAGTTGGACGCTAGCGCCATTGCTAAAAAAAAGAGAACAAACATTTCTCACTGGTCATATGTATAGATGTCATTGTTGTATAGGATAGGATTGGTTCTGGCTTTCCAAGTATTTTAAATACATTGAACAACCGTGAGATGCGTTCCAAATCGATGTAACCACGGTCCAGAGATACTTTGGTGATAATAATCAAGTTCTTCCCGGGATTATCTTATATCCTTTCTAATTATATTTTAGACTTAGAACGTCGAAATAGGTTATAAAATATAACAACAAATGTTCTTGTACCGTAATATATTGTTTGTTTATATTGAACACTATAAAACAGTTGAAGTGTCATTATTAAATCAAATTCATTAAAATTAAAATAACTTATAATGTAATAGGGTACAGGTACAAGCAGTAGCGTTTACGTTTGAGTTCGCCCAGAGGGAAGAACCATCTGATTTAATAAGTGAACACAAATCATGGACTATAAAGGTGTTGGGAAAATTTTTAGCCTTAAAATGGCGTTTTGTGTTTACAAGTTTTTCTAATATTCCTTGACAACAGTTATCTAGTTATTCGAATAAAACCTTTGAAATGCCTACAATTTAATCAGTATATAATTGGTTGTGGAAAAGTTTGTGCAAATTTTTATTTATTTTTAAAATGATCTTTCTATTTTGATTTGTATAAATTAAGTACTATCACCTTCTTCAGATCCTCTGAAAAGTTTTGTGGCGATGACTTTATCCTTGACTCATTATTGAGGACATCATTATCTTTATCATTTTATTTATCTGATTTACAAAATATACATTTGTATGGTCAAGTTACATATAGGCTAATGCAATAGTACACTGCTTATCTAATGTGTAATTAAAAGTAATAAAATCACACTAAAACAATTATAAGGCATAAATACAATTTAAAAAAACAGTGACTTAAATGAATTAAACTTATTAAAATATAATTAAACAATATACATTGGTTATGGTGTTTAAATACTTAATAATATATGTAATACTGTATGAAATTTAAAAATAGTCAATGTTATCTTTTTCTGAGAATATTCGATCTGAAATTCCCTAAGTATAAAAAAGTGGTTTTCGAAATATCCAGTCGACGTCTATAGCCCAAATAAGTTGATTTTATTTTGCCCATTTATGGAAGCATTTTTGTACTCTTTGTTAACTCAAAGTTTATAGATATTAAGCTTAATACATGAAATTAGTATTTTCAAAAATAGGTGTAACGATTTTCAAATATTACTTAAGTGGAGCGCCTACATTTAAACAATACGTGCTGTTTGGTATGTCCTCAAAAATACCTGTTTACGAGTTATCGTTAAAAAACGTAAATAGTTCATGGACTGTATTTTTGAGAGTCGATTATCTTAAACTGGATTAAAGCGATATTGATCACATTCAGGGGAAAGGCGATGATTAATAAACCAAAAACAATGTAAGAGAAAATCACGGTTTTCAACTTAATTGAAAAAAACTCAGATTTTTTCGCCAGGTTTCCTGTACATAAATTTTCAACTCATACAGTATACAGAGTGTAAATTAAGTCAGGAACGCATTTAATGTTTAGAGAATAGATTAAAGTAAAATTTAAAGTTTGGGATATGTTTGTTTGAAATTAGTAACTTTTATGTTTTGTATTATGGGAATTTTTGCAGCTATCTTGAAACTAACTTAAACATTTTAAATAGAAAGGGGGTTATTTGACAAATTGTTTTATAATGGGGCGGGTGGGAAGTAAGAAGAAATGCGTAAAAAAAGGTACACTAATGGAAGTACACGTTTTGTAGTGATCAAATCTCTAATGAAATAGAGAAATTATAGATACTAATAAACTAAAACTTAAATAATAATAAAATAAATTATTTAGGCCTACTACGTTTTATATTTTGATACAAAATCAGTGCTCCTTTTGTTTCGATCATACTATCACATACTTTTCGACCATACTTTTGTGTACACCTATCAAATGTTGTAAATGTGTTGTGTGTTTTTTCGTGCGTTTGTGTATTAATAATTGTTATATGTTATATTTTGTCGTATTGTTTTTTTATTGTTTACAGTTAATCGGTATTTTTCTGTTGTTGTTTACAGTTATTCGTTTTGTTTTTGTTGTTGTTTACAGTTTGTCGGTTTGTTTTTATTGCTGTTTACATTTTGTCGGTCTGTTTTTGTTGTTGTTACAGTTAGTCGGTTTGTTTTTGTATATATCTATTCAACGAGAGAATTCTGATGATGGGATAGACATCCCGAAACGCGTCAAGTAAATTATTAAAATCATTGACGTAAAATATAAGTTATTATACTAATATTTTATAATTTGAGACATGGATATGCAAAAATTAATTCATTAATAAAACTTTGTTGTACTCAACATTGTATAGTGCGGTACAATGTTGAAAACTGTACTCAACTGTGTTCCAACGCGGTCATTGACCGATATCTTGAGAATAAAAAGAGATATTAAAAACGGGCTGCAACATTGAGTTTACAATTATTGAAAAACAAAGTGTCATGAAATCCTTTGTATTAAACTTAAAGTTAATTTTTGTTGACAAAAATTAAAAGCTTATGCGATTTAACGTATCAAATTTGAAGTTTTAATTATAATCTATAGATATTGTATTCATATGAGACATAATTTCAAAAGCATGGGTCCTAACTTAGGAAAGTGGTTTAGAAGATCAAGATAAAGAAAAAAGTTCCTGTAAACATACATCCGAAAACGCTTCGTAATAGCCTGTAGGCAATTTTGTGTTTCGTTCGAAAAATTATATACAAAAATTTCGAGTCGATATTTGGTATACGCATTTTGTATAGGCCTACTACGTTTTACCAGTTTAAGAAGAACAAAAAATAATAAATTTTAAAAATGGTGGCGGTTTTAAATATTGATTACCTCTTTGGCTATACACAAAATTTTAAAACATCGCCATTTTGAAAATTTATAAAATAAAATTTTAACTTTTTATATGCTGGTAAAACATAGTATAAAAAAATGTGTGTAGCCTACCAAATTTAAACAAAAAATCTTTATAATTTTTAAATTTATAGTTATTTTTCGAAAAAAAACAACAAAAAATGACCGACAGACAGATAACGAAGCGTGTCGGATATACGAGTATGTTTATAGGAACTTTTTTCTTTACTTTTAAGTTCCTGAATAGACTACTTTCCGATTTTAGGACGGACATTTTTTAAACGAATTTGTATAAATACATATTTTTAGTGTGTGAATTACAGATAGTATCAGTGATGACGTTAGCACCTAAGCCTAACGTAACCTACTTGGTCGGACATCAATAGAAATAAAGAATTTGAATTTTAGAATAATTATCTGTGAACTCCAAAATTGGTTGGATGCATAAACTTTCACATTTAACAAACATTTCATCCGATTTTGATATATAACTTACAATTTTCTATGTATGGTCCATTAAATTGTTTGGGTATTTTTAAACGAATACATTTTGTGTACGAGTGAGTGTATCGATGCATGTACAACAAATCTATGTTTTTAAACATCGAGTTAGAGAACGTACCCTGGGATCCGGTACTGAGTAGAGTTAGGTCATCGTGGGTGCGGTCACACAAAGCATGCAACCGATGTGGATATATTTCGCAATTGTCTTTGTTCCATGTCACTCCGGAAGATACTGATTACGTTACTGATGTATAGATAAACTTCTCCCCAAAATTAACGGTGCAAAAACATCACACTAACGTTTTCACACACCCAAACACTATTCCGAGCGAAAATATATCTCGAATTTTATGTAAAAAAATCCGGTTTATTTAAAACCTGAAAATGAACAAAGAAAAGCAGGTTTTCGAAGGTTGAATAATTCAAAATCTGTCTTAGCTACTTTTACTAAATTTTGGTCAAATGTAAAAGTTTATGAATCCAAATAAGTAAATAAAAATTACCGAAAATATCAAACTGTTATCAGATTTCATTTGATATTTCTATATTTTCTCTTGGAGTGTAACATCATTTTTCGTGCGGGTTTCTCACAATGGTACGCATGAATAACCTTCACACTTTAGGAAAATTAGATTAATTGTGTTGATTTTGTGACATCCGGACTTCAAAGACTGTGTCCATTCTTTATTTTCACTTATTGCGTATAAACGCCCTGTTTTATTTATTAGAGTTATAAGAGTTATGTATATACGTAATAAGAATAGATTTCCAACCAACTTACTACGTCTTTTATAAAAAATACTTTCAACATTCTGTATAAATATATGACTTACACTACCTCACTGTTTTAATCGGCAAATCATAAGTTTTATTTAAATCTGTGCGGGTTACTTATAATAAAATTTCATCAATATTCACAGATGATTTAGATAATTTTTGTGTTTTCCTTCTATGATAAATATAGTAATAAATTATGAGTTATAATTAAAATTATAAACACATCTAGGTATGGTCATAATAAAGCCAAATTTGAATGAAATCATTCATCAATTTGTACAAAGTAGCACTGTACGACTACAAACAACATTCCATAACCACCGAGGAAAACTTAAATCTGACATTTTCTTGAAACAATCAATGTCGATCACATAACTTTCCATGTAGCATAATAAAAATGTTAGCCATTTTTATCAATAAACATTCGGTCAATTTTATTCCCGGTAGAATGGAATTTAAGAGTGGTGTGGAACAACCTATTCTAAAACCGAATAAGATTTTTTAAACCAAATTTTTCTCTTTCATAGAAAATAAATTGTTCAATATTATTCCTAAAATTAATTATTGCAAAAATTTTAATTTTTTTTTTGTAAATTGCTAGGCAGTGCTTATAATGTTTGGATGATAACACTCGTTTTATAAACATTTTAACTTATAATGCAAGTGTGCGTTGCTTGAGATTTTTTGCTGTTAAAAAAAAAGTATAAATTAAAATGTGTTTGTGTTTATGTATTTGTTAGTGTGTATGTGTGTATGTGTCTATGTATGAATGTGTGGTACTTTTAATAGTCTAACCTTATTTTGTTTTTGTATTTACTTTGTTTTGTATTATTGGGTTATAGAACAGTATTATTCATTTTTTGCTTAAAAGTTTTATTTTATTTTTGTTGCTTAGTTATATAGTTTATTGTTTATAAACCTATTAGGCCCTACTCTTCTTTGATCCATTAGATCTGTGGATGGATTTCTAGATAATATTCTATGGGAGAGTAGTTTAAAAATGGACTTATAAGGCCGAAACTAATTACCTAAATTTAGTTTTGTACAAGTTAAGTTTTGTTTGATCGTTTATTTTCTCCATTTTGAACAATTATACGTTATTTATTTAAAATTGATATGCAATGTCTAGGGTTATTATTTTGTATTTTGAAATACTAGTTTATTAGTTTATTATTTATACAAAATTGCCTTTAAACATATTTGTAAAAAGAAACTAAATAAATAAATATTCTCACTAATGCTTTTATACCTAGTAAAATGAGAACTCATTCTGCTTACTAGAAACAATTTACGGAACTGTTCCTACCTTTGTGACACGGGTTGCTGAGTTTCATTAAAATCGTTTGAAAAGCAAGAAAGTTCCAATTTTCGGTCGCTACGAGTGGATGATAAAATGTTAAGGAACGCAGAACATTTCTATGAATTGTATTATTTTAAAATAACTGATATTATTTTATCTTGATCAAATCGTTTTTATTTCTTGCGGGATTTTAACCCAGTTTAAGGAACCGCCCTGTTTAAACTGTTAAACAATATTCTACGATTTCAATGATTCTGATGAATTATTAAACGTAAGAATTTGTCTGTGGGTTTGTTGTTGTCGAAATCGGTTCAAGGTGTCCAAGAAAAATAAGCCACAGACATAATTGTGTTCAATGGTTTCCAAGAAAAATAAACCACACACATGCAATTGTGTTCAATGGTTTTTGATAAAAATGAATCACAATATGCATATTTTAAATATTTTGCGAAAAAAATATTAACCCCAGACATTCGTACCTTAAATAGTTTCCGAGAAAATGATCACATTTGTAAATATTCAATATTTTCTTAGAAAAACTAACTAACGCAGATATGCGTACGTTCAATAGTTGTCGAGAAAAATGAACTACAGACATTCGGAGTTTAATAGTTTCCGAGAAAAATTAACACAGACATGCCTATATAAAGAGGGACGGGGCAGATACTTTTTTGTTCTAGTGATAGGCTTTATTCCAAATTTTCATAAAAATCGATAGTCAAAATATGATCTATTTTAAAATTTGTTTTAAAATACTTCCTTCATAAACTCGTAGTTTACACTCGTAGTTTTTTTCTTAAATGATGAAAGTAGACATAGAAAAGGAAAGGGGGTGATAGGTGATCATGAGAAATTTATAAATGAAAAAAAAAAAAAAAACACCAAATAAAAAAATCTTTAAAACCTATAGTACTTTTGGGTCTATACAAAATTGAAAGTAGTTTTTAAGTTATCCCAGGTGTAACAAACCGACAGACGCTGACGGACGTTTTATAAAACACTCTTTTACACTCATATGCTCTCAGAAAGTGGAGTTCGGTAAAATTGTACTTAAATTAATAACTACGATAAGGAAATGTACACAAAATTTGAAATCCAGTTTTTTTGAGTTATCGTCCCCAAGCCGACAAACGCGGAGATTTGTAAAATACACTCAGATGACCTCACAGTAAAATTATACGTAAACTAATAATACTTCTTTCATACAGAAGAACTTTGTTTGTTATAAGCAGTGAAGTAGAAATTAATTGATACTGTATGAAGTAAATATACGAACGTTTTGAGCCGAGTAGAGAGAGAAGCATGTGGATTCGGACGGGTCAGGCCGAACAGCGGGGGAGCTCACGCTGGCAGGGGCATCATCAAAGTAACCGACACAAGAAATATTACAACTAAAAAAGCGAAAAGGAAAGAAATCGAAGAGAAAAAAAATTCGTATATAAAAGAAAATTGTATAAAGGTTGTAAATAGTCGACCCCAGTCAACAGTTCTAGTTATTGCTAAGTGAAAAAGACTTTATGCGATATAAATAAATTCAGTGTAGGCTACAATCCTTCTCACATGCTTTGCGTTCGTACAATAAGACAACGAAATTCCGAGATATTTTGTAACTTAAATGTAGGGCAGGGTTTGTCATTAATTTAAAATCATCAATGATTAGTTTTAAGGGCCTCTTGTTTAAAAAGTGTGTTCTGATAATTCAATTTATTATCAGTACCTTAAACAATATAAGCATTGCATAGACACGTCATTAACATACCTTACTATAAACATAAAAAAAAGTGCGTTCTGTTAATTCAGTTTATTATCAGTACCTTAAACAATATAAGCATTGCATAGACACGTCATTAACATACCTTACTATAAACATAAAAAAAGTGCGTTCTGTTAATTCAATTTATTATCAGCACCTTAAACAATGTAAGCATTGCATAGACACGTCATTAATATGCCTTACTATAAACATAAAAAAAGTGCGTTCTGTTAATTCAATTTATTATCAGCACCTTAAACAATGTAAGCATTGCATAGACACGTCATTAACATACCTTACTATAAACATAAAAAAAGTGCGTTCTGTTAATTCAATTTATTATCAGCACCTTAAACAATGTAAGCATTGCATAGACACGTCATTAATATGCCTTACTATAAACATAAAAAAAGTGCGTTCTGTTAATTCAATTTATTATCAGCACCTTAAACAATGTAAGCATTGCATAGACACGTCATTAATATACCTTACTATAAACATAAAAAAAGTGCGTTCTGTTAATTCAATTTATTATCAGCACCTTAAACAATGTAAGCATTGCATAGACACGTCATTAATATGCCTTACTATAAACATAAAAAAAGTGCGTTCTGTTAATTCAATTTATTATCAGCACCTTAAACAATGTAAGCATTGCATAGACACGTCATTAACATACCTTACTATAAACATAAAAAAAGTGCGTTCTGTTAATTCAATTTATTATCAGCACCTTAAACAATGTAAGCATTGCATAGACACGTCATTAATATGCCTTACTATAAACATCAATATAAAACAATATCTAAACAAAAACACACTTAGGGCAAATATGATGTCTATAATTTAAAAACCTATCAATAAGAATAATAAATTTCAATAGTAAAATACAATATTTAAAAAAGGCCTAATAAATTTCAACAATTAAACATAGCGCTATGGAACTCCGTATAAACTTGCCAGTTGAATAAAATGCCTTGTTAATTAAAAATGTTTTTAATACAATTTTGATTTTATTAAATGTGTGTTTTTCTGATATATTGGGACAATTAAATGATGCCCATGCCCAATAACTTGAATTGATATATTGTTTCTTACATAATTTTGGTTGTGAACTTATTTTGGACATATCTGGGATATTTTTTCGATTTTAGGTAACTAAAAATTTTGGAAAACCTTCCTCAAGACCGAAACACAAGACCAAACTCGTCTAACGATTTGCAAAGTTGTAGTTACTAACAGTATAATTATAAAATATATTATATCCCCAAAATTGCTGCTTCATAAAATGATCAAGTAGTAAAAATGAACCATAAATACATTCCAAGAGAGTCGAAATATTAAAAAAAATTTCAATTACATTTTTTATAAAAAAATGAAGATTTATCACCTAAAAAAATGTGTAAAATCCGAACTTAAACGAAAATAATGGTACGCAATAAATTGGAAAATAGCAAAATGGTTATGTCAAGTTTTGTATTTTATTTTTAAAATTACTCGATATTTGGTAAACTGTAAAAGAATGGGAAAAACGAAAGAAATTCAGTATGAAAACTTAAAAAAGGGTTTGTTCAAATATTTCAAAAGCACGTTGTACTTATAAAAACAACAAATACGTGTAGGCCTACATTTATTAACAAGAGCTTCTTTCAATACAAAAACTCATTCCTGTAATTTGTCCATGAATTTAAACAAACAAGCTCTTCATTCCAAAACAACATATAAAATACATTTACTATCATAGGATATTTTCAACACAAATTTTAATTTCTGCAGATTATAAAAGTAAGTAAAAAACACGATATTCTTTCCAAAACAATAAGCTTATATAAATACACACTTACTTTAATGGGCTACTTTCAAATCAAATTCTCCTTAATGCCGTTTGTAGTATGTAAACAAACATGATCTTCATTCCAAACAACATAAAAATATTAATTTACTATCATGACCGCCTTTCAACACTACTTTATCAATCCTGTAGTTTGAAAAATGTATGTAAAAAACACGATATTCGTTCGAAACAACATATAAATACCAGTTTACTATCATGGAATAATTTTACACACAAATTTCCATTCTTGCAGTTTGTGAAAGTAAGTAAAAAACAAGATCTTTGTTACAAAACAATATATACATACACATTTACTATCATGTTACTTTTAAGCATTCTAATTCCTGCAGCTTAGAAAAGTATCTAAAACAGACATTTGTTCCAAAACAACATATAAATACACATATAATATCATGGGATACTTTCAACATAAATTCTTGCTCCTGAAGTTTGTAAATGTATGTAATGTTATACAATATGTGTTCCAAAACAACATAAAGTTCATATTTACTATTTTGGGTTTCTTTCAACATAAATTCTGAATCCTGCATTTTTAAAATTATGTATTAAACACTGTCTTTGTTCCACAATAACATATAAATTCACATTTACAATCATGAGCTTCTTTTAACCAAAACATTCATCCCTACAGTTTCTTTGAGCTTTTAAAAACATTTTGTTCCTTTCAAAACAACACATAATTTACAAATTTACTATCAGGAGTTTTTTTTCAACAAAAACATTCTTTCCTACAGTTTGTTCCAGCATTTAAAAATATTTTGTTCCTTTCAAAACAACACATAATTACAAATTTAATTGAAACCTAAGTAAATAATGACGTAACCCCAAACCCAATATACATGTACGTTTTAAAATTTAAACCTTAGTAAATAATAAGTTAATTCAGTACCAATTTAAGTATACAGTGTTTAATAATTGCAATTGTACTAAATCATGAGTTAACATCTGAACTAACATAAATATATGTTTTATAGTCGAAACCTTAGTAAGTATGAGTTGACCTTAAAACTAATTTACATATATAATGTTTTATAATTAGAAACCTTAATAATAAATTACTTAACCTCAGAACCAATTATATATATATATATATAGGCTATAATGTTTTTAATTGAAACCATAGTTAAATAATCAGTTGACCTCAGAAGCAAATTAAATATATAAGTTTTTTTTTTTAAATGAAACCTTAATAAATAATGAGTTGACCCAGGAACTAATTAAATATTAAATATTTTTTTAGTTTAATTGGAACGTTAATATATAATGAGTTACCCTATGAATCATTTTAAATATATAATGTTTTTAATTGGAATTTTAATAAGAAATGAGTTAACCTCTGACCATTTTAAATTTAATGAGAAATGAGGTAACCTCTGACCATTTTAAATATATAATGTTTTTAATTGGAATTTTAATAAGAAATGAGTTAACCTCTGACCATTTTAAATATATAATGTTATTATTTGGAATTTTAATAAGAAATGAGTTAACCTCTGACCATTTTAAATATATAATGTTTTTAATTGGAATTTTAATAAGAAATGAGTTAACCTCTAACCATTTTAAATTTAATGAGAAATGAGTTAACCTCTGACCATTTTAAATATATAATGTTTTAAATTGGAATTTTAATAAGAAATGAGTTAACCTCTGACCATTTAAAATTTAATGAGAAATGAGGTAACCTCTGACCATTTTAAATTTATAATGTTTTTAATTCTAATTTTAATAAGAAATGAGTTAACCTCTGACCATTTTAAATATATAATGTTTTTAATTGGAATTTTAATAAGAAATGAGTTAACCTCTAACCATTTTAAATATATAATGTTTTTAATTGGAATTTTAGTAAGAAATGAGTTAACCTCTGACCATTTTAAATAACGTATATAATGTTCTTAATTGGAACCTATTAAATAATGAGTGAAATTTATAACATACACTATTAGCTTTTACCAAAGATAGTTTTAACTTTTGATGTTTCTCAAAAGGTAAATTGGGTGTTCATTTAAGACCTACATACCCGTAATTACGTACAATTTTTATTTGGTTTCATTTTATATATGGAGTGTTTAAAATATATCAAAACGGTTTAACATCTCTGGTTCTAATTCAGAAAGAGACAACATTTTGTAGAAATCGACTTCCTCTATCATTAGAGTGTCCCAAAAATTAGGCACCATTATACAGAATGTCCCATAAGTTAATGAAATTGAATTTTTTCAGGCTTTGTCATATGAAACAATACAAATATTTAAGTGTTTTCTCAAAGTAGAGAAAAAAGTTCATTGAAATATGTTTTAATTATCTCCCCAGAAATTTTATAGAATTTAAAATTACATATTTTATGTAACATTTCCTTATTATTGTTACAATAAATGTTAGAACTGTTTCCCTTCTGCAGTTTGGCAGTGAGCTAGGCGATTTTAGCAGCTAATTATCATATTTCGTAGTATCTCAGAAGTGACTTCTGCCGTTTTATATAATATTAGCAGTTATATGTCTGTCAAAATTGCTTCTTTATGAGCCCAATAAAATAATCTAAAGAGGACAGGTCAGGTAACCTTGTGGGCTATTCAATTGGTCATCTCTGACCCATCTACCGTCTTGGAAAAGTTTGATCCAGAAGATTGCTTATATTTACCGCGCAATGAGAGGCCCCCAACGGCAATGTAAACACGCTTAGTTTTTAAGGGTATACATTTTCTTTTTTGGAACACTCAATGTCGATTGAAAAAAGTTCATTTCTATTTCTTTGATCTAGAATTTTAATATTTTTCACAATTTTGATGTTTTCTGTAGGTAGAGAACATGCTTAGTTTAAATTAAAGATGTAAACTCTCACTTCTGTACATTCTATGTCTATTTAAAATAGTTTATTTTGTATTTCTTTGTTCAATTAGGCGACTTTTAACAATTTTGATATATCCCCTTCAATTGGACCCAAAGATAATGGCTTATTTCATTACAACTTTAACGACTATAAATCTTGAAAGATAATTAAATATTGTTTGCTCTATTTTAAGAAAGTACAAAATTATTTTTCATGGTTCTATAACAAATCAGGGGAAATCCACATTTTATGATATTTTGGAACATTCTATATGTGGTATCTAAAGTTTAGTCCACTCTGTGGGTAAAGAAGGCCTATATTTACTGTCTAAATTAGCACCAGAGATATTAAGCCGGTCTGATATTTTTTGATGACTCAATGTATCCTTTGGATGCGCAGGGTCACAAGTAGCCCGACTGTTGAATATATGTAATATATGACCAGTAAAACCCCAAAACCCAAGGACATAGAATCTACCATTTGAAGACTGCAGG
This sequence comes from Aphrophora alni, assembly GCA_963513935.1. Lineage (NCBI taxonomy): Eukaryota > Metazoa > Arthropoda > Insecta > Hemiptera > Aphrophoridae > Aphrophora > Aphrophora alni. The sequence continues at coordinate 59,252,577 of OY740765.1, read as the reverse complement.
TTTAACACAGGTCCTTCTTAATAAGGTTAATCTCACCCGAGAAAATACCTCACACTGTCTCAATTCCATAGAAACAAAATTTCTTTCCTCTAGTACGTCCTGTTTGCTGAGTGAGAAAATAGTTCTACTTTGATTTTTATTTTTTTTTGTTGTTTAAAGACGAAAACCCTCTTTGTCATCATCGCCTGGGAAATATAAGGAAGAAGAGAACATAAAATAAATCCTCTAGACTTCGAATACTCTAATAGTATCAGGGTCGGAAGAGACCTAGAGTTGGTCAGGACACCTAATAGAAAAGATGAAAAGGAGGACTCTAACACAAGACTACATGACAAAGTTGAAGATCCATCTAGGATTCCTCGGGATTGACACGCCCGTACTCATTTACAGCTGATGCAGAATCTCATCTCATTGATTTTCTCAGCTGCACATGGTCAACAGATGGGATTACTTCAACCATCGCACGTTGTTTAACTCCGGTGATCCTCCATTGAGTCCCTTTTCATCAGAGTCCCTCACATTTAGGAAAATAGGCAACTACATTCTGTGCCCTAGGGATGTCTTATTCCCCTAACACCCATGGTTTCATCGATCGCCCAGGATACAAGACCTACTGAACAATGTCCTCATCAGCATGGTTTAGAGTACAGAAACCAGAAGAAATAATTTAACGTCATATCCTGACTATATTTATCAGTTCATAAATTGTATTATCATAAATTTTTAACTACCTTATGTCCTTCATTAACAGGTAATATTCATAATTACTCTCATAGGTTCACTTATACTGAGTACAGACGTGGCAATCCCGAGGGATCCTACCTGAACTTACACTTTTTTATGTAGTTTGATCTCTTGGGTTTGATCTTACTCGTTCATCTTTTCTATCAGGTCTCACTTGATCAACTCTTCCTACCCTGACGCTAGAGTATTCGAGGACTAGGGGTCTTTATTTTATGTTCTGTTCATCTTTTTCTTATAACACCATGATGACAGAGAGGTTTTTTGCCTTTAAACAGAAAGGATAAAAATATGCGTAATTCTTTAGCTCATACATAATTCACACTGATCACATAATTTAAATAAGAGAGAGTGTGTAAAGTCTGCAAAGTATCCACTATTTAGAGAACAGCTTAAAATTAAAACTTCAAATTTCGTATACGTATGATAGAATACAGTGAATTTTACTTTTTGCTAATTGAATTTGTAACATTCATCTTAAAACTGCCATCTTGAAACTAACTTTAATGTTGTTAATATGAATGTAGTTATTTAACATATTCTTTTTGATTGGAAATCCAGTGTTGCAATCCGTTTTTAATATCTCTTTTCGTTTTCAAGTTATCGGTCAATGACCGCGTTGGATAAAACACTTGGAACACACTTGAGTACAGTTTTTAACTACAGTACCGTACTATACAATGTTGGACGCAACTAACAATGTTTTAATGTTTTTGTGTATACTTGTGGTTGTTTTGTGTGTGTTATCGTGTTAAAATTTTGTAAAATTTAACAATTGAAGTAAAAGAACATATATTTAACATCCTGATGTTGAATGTTATGTATTTGAAACCGTGGTAGTGTTTCCACAAATGGATCACGTGACGCAGATGTTTGGTACAAATGTATTTATTGAATCAGTGATCCTGGGACATACGTGGATTTCAGTAGATACATTTATCGGTTTCAGTAGAGTGATGTTTACTTCAACACCTGATGATGAATGTTATTTATTTGAAACCGTGATAGTGTATTTCCACGAGTGGATCACGTGACGGAGATGTTTGCTACAATGTATTTATTGAAATCATTGATCTTGGAACATTCGTGGATTTCAGTACAGACATGTAACGATTTCAGTACAGTGAAGTTTATTTTGAAACCGTGATAGTGGATTTCCACGAGTGGATCACGTGACGGATATGTTTGCTACAATGTATTTATTGAAATCATTGATCTTGGAACATTCGTGGATTTCAGTAGAGACATGTAACGATTTCAGTAGAGTGAAGTTTATTTTGAAACCGTGATAGTGGATTTCCACGAGTGGATCACGTGACGGATATGTTTGCTACAATGTATTTATTGAAATCATTGATCTTGGAACATTCGTGGATTTCAGTAGAGACATGTAACGATTTCAGTAGAGTGAAGTTTATTTTGAAACCGTGATAGTGGATTTCCACGAGTGGATCACGTGACGGATATGTTTGCTACAATGTATTTATTGAAATCATTGATCTTGGAACATTCGTGGATTTCAGTAGAGACATGTAACGATTTCAGTACAGTGAAGTTTATTTTGAAACCGTGATAGTGGATTTCCACGAGTGGATCACGTGACGGATATGTTTGCTACAATGTATTTATTGAAATCATTGATCTTGGGACATTCGTGGATTTCAGTGGAGACATCTAACGATTTCAGTAGAGTGAAGTTTATTTTGAAACCGTGATAGTGTATTTCCACGAGTGGATCACGTGACGGAGATGTTTGCTACAATGTATTTATTGAAATCATTGATCTTGGGACATTCGTGGATTTCAGTGGAGACATCTAACGATTTCAGTAGAGTGAAGTTTATTTTGAAACCGTGATAGTGGATTTCCACGAGTGGATCACGTGACGGAGATGTTTGGTACAGATGTATTTATTGAAATCATTGATCCTGAGATATTAGTGGATTTCTTTACAATCTTGTTATCAGTAGAAAGAGGGTTGTGTTTTCCGAGTAACATTGATCGTAATGCTTTGCTCAATTCTTTTGTTATTTTAGTAAAAGGCGGGTTTTAATATTACAACTTGAAAATTTCTGAAATAGAAGCGAAAACAACATAATTTAAGAAATTTTATTTTCTAACTGTTTAATGTATTCGACGTGTTTTGTCCAACAAATATCAATATTATCTTGAGAACAAAAAGAATATTATAAAAATAAGTCGTAGCATTGCTTATACAATCAAAAGAGCTTACTAATAGTGAGTACGGGCTTGGTAATCCCGACCAAGGGAGTTAGTCGGGTATTTGTAGATCTCTAGCAATTTTCCTATCAGGTCTTCCTTGACCAAATCTTGTTTGCATCTGACACTGATGCTATTAGAATATTCGCGGGTTAGGCTGGGGGGGATCTTTATTATTGTTCTTTTCTTTCTTTTTTATGAGGCGATCATGACCGAAAGGTTTTTTGTCACAAGGACAAAAAACATGCTTTCTAATTTTAATTACTAGTAGTATCGAATCTATAATAATATATCTTTTATTTTCTTAAATATAATGAAATATTTGAACATAATTTATTATTTCTTCCTTAATTGAACTTTTTTATGTACGAGAGATATGTATTTAAAAATTTGTTGTCTTTAGTGAAGTGGATCAAATAGAGCAACAAAATAAATTTTTCTTCTATTATGGTTGAAACAAACAGTTCTGTATAAAATAGGCATGTTACTAATTATAGTAATTTTTTAGTAAATACTACGTTTTATTATTATTTATTTTCCGTTTATTACTGTTATTTCTATATTTTGTTAGGGGTTACATTTTTGCGAAACTTGTACATTTTCATTAGTGTACATTATTTTACGCATTTTTTTCTTAATTGTCTCAACGTCCCTTCCAGTAATATAAACGTTTATGAACCTTAATGTACGTTCAAAATTTTGACATCCAGAAAAAATAATGTTTTAGTGTCAATAAATAAAACAACCTATTCCGTTAGAGAACCAACGTGTTCAATAGGTACATTGTTGAATGGAAATTGATCCTTGGTCATCGGATAGTAACCTTAGATAGAGAATGACAGCTGCAAGGGAGATCAGTAGGGAAAACTATAAGAAAACAAAGTTGGTTTGACTGTGGGATAAGTACTTGAGAGACTAACAATAATATTTAGATTAGCTTTGGCCGGATTGCCGGCTTTAAGTGGGTAAATCCTCTTGACTTCTGTCCTATCTTTTACAAAGGCCTTACTATTCATTCTCTCTTAACGTTTTGCTACCGAATTACTGAGACTTCATTGTTCATTCGTTCATTCGTTCATAACGTTTTGCTTAGGAATTATTGGGAGCTCATTATTTATTCTCTGGTAACATTTAGTTGCTGAGTTACCAAGGTCTCACTGTTGATTATCTGATAATGTTAATCTACTGAGGTACTGAGGTTTCATTATTTAATCTCTCATAATATTTAGCTCGTAGGTTACCGATATCTCATTATTTATTCTCTGCTAATATTTAACTACTGAGCTACCGATATCTCACCATATATTTTTACTAATATTTAACTACTGAGTTACCATTGTCTCACTATTTATTTTGTAATAAAATTTATCGGTTGAGTTACTGATGTCTCACTATTTATTCCCTGATAATATTTAACCGGTGAGTTACCGATGTCTCACTATTTATTTTCTAATAATATTTAGCGGTTGAGTTACCGGTATCTAATTATTTATTCCCTGATAATATTTAACTGGTGAGTTACTGATGTCTCACTATTTATTTTCTAATAATATTTAGCGGTTGAGTTACCGGTGTCTAACTATTTATTCCCTGATAATATATAACTGGTGAGTTACTGATGTCTCACTATTTATTCTTTATTAATAATTAGCTGTTGAGTTACAGAAGTCGTACTGTTTATATTATGAAAATATTTAGTGGTTGAGTTACCGATATCTCACTATTTATTCTTTGGCAATATTTAGATGCTGAGTTACAGAAGTCTCAATATTTATTCTCTGCTAATATTTCATTGCTGATCTGCCGATATCTCACCATTTACTTTCTAATAATATTTAGCAGTTTTTAGGATTAAGGATAAAAAAATATTTATTATAAGTTTAGAAAACATTTTATTAACAATAAATAGAAAATTTTAGCACCAGTTAAATCTTCAATATCAGACCTGTGGTAGTTATTGGGAAATAATTGAAAAAGTGTTGCAACTGCTTAGCTTGCAGGTCATTAGCATGACACGAATAGTGAAGTTCTTTATAAACTGCTAGTGACATAGAAAGAGGATCAGAGGGATCCGAGACGTCTGTGGGGATTGGGAGACGCTGCTGTCACCATTGAGACCAGCCCAGAATTTCAGTTGGATCCGAGACGTCTGCGGGGATTGGGAGACGCTGCTGGTCACCAGTGAGACCAGCCCAGAAGGTCAGTTGGATCCGAGACGTCTGCGGGGATTGGGAGACGCTGCTGGTCACCAGTGAGACTAGCCCAGAAGGTCAGTTGGATCCGAGACGTCTGCGGGGATTGGGAGACGCTGCTGGTCACCAGTGAGACCAGCCCAGAAGGTCAGTTGGATCCGAGACGTCTGCGGGGATTGGGAGACGCTGCTGGTCACCAGTGAGACCAGCCCAGAATGTCAGTTGGATCCGAGACGTCTGCGGGGATTGGGAGACGCTGCTGGTCACCAGTGAGACCAGCCCAGAAGGTCAGTTGGATCCGAGACGTGGGCAAGGACCAGGAAACGCTGCTGGTCACGAGAAAGACGTGGCCCAGGAACGTACTTATGAAAAGGGACTCACTGGCAGTTTATAGAGATTCACGGCCTATGTTGAAAAGGTGAGCAGATACATGTGTTTAGAAAAAGAGTTGTTAAATTCAATAATTTGCCATTGCTCTGGATTGGAGATATAAACCTCTCAATAGGACAGATTATGTTGTACATGCTTAGGATTGTTTACATTGTATTTTGTAGGACTAAATAATCTATAGGGATATAATATGTCAACTTGACATAGAATTATTTAAATACTTAAAGTAATTGTAACAAATATAAGGGAATAAAGAATAAATTAATATTAATAATCTAAACCACCGAATTTGTTATTGATCCATGTTTTTGACTATCTAATGAACATGTAGAAATTCCTAATACTGTTGAGTTACTGATAATTTGTAACCGGTGAATTACCGATGTCACACTATTAATTTTCTAATAGGATAATATTTAGTGGTCGAGTTACCGATTTCTCACCATTTATTCTCTGGTAATATTTACCTGCTGAGTTACTATTGTCTCACTGTTTATTCCCTGATAATTTTTACCTGCTGAGTTACTATTGTCTCATTGTTTATTACCTGATAATATTTACCTGTTGAGTTACTGATGTCTCACTGTTTATTCGCCCATAATATTTACATGCTGAGTTACTGATGTCTCACTGTTTATTCCCTGATAATATTTACCTGCTGAGTTACTATTGTCTCACTGTTTATTCCCTGATAATATTTACCTGTTGAGTTACTGATGTCTCACTGTTTATTCCCTGATAATATTTACCAGCTGAGTTACTGATGTCTCACTGTTTATTCCCTGATAATATTTACCAGCTGAGTTACTGATGTCTCACTGTTTATTCCCTGATAATATTTACCTGTTGAGTTACTGATGTCTCACTGTTTATTCCCTGATAATATTTACCAGCTGAGTTACTGATGTCTCACTGTTTATTCCCTGATAATATTTACCTGCTGAGTTACTATTGTCTCACTGTTTATTCCCTGATAATATTTACCTGTTGAGTTACTGAGGTCTCACTGTTTATTCCCTGATAATATTTACCAGCTGAGTTACTGATGTCTCACTGTTTATTCCCTGATAATATTTACCAGCTGAGTTACTGATGTCTCACTGTTTATTCCCTGATAATATTTACCTGTTGAGTTACTGATGTCTCACTGTTTATTCCCTGATAATATTTACCAGCTGAGTTACTGATGTCTAACTGTTTTTTCCTGATAATATTTACCAGCTGAGTTACTGATGTCTCACTGTTTATTCCCTGATAATATTTACCAGCTGAGTTACTGATGTCTCACTGTTTATTCCCTGATAATATTTACCAGCTGAGTTACTGATGTCTCACTGTTTATTCCCTGATAATATTTACCTGTTGAGTTACTGATGTCTCACTGTTTATTCCCTGATAATATTTACCAGCTGAGTTACTGATGTCTCACTGTTTATTCCCTGATAATATTTACCAGCTGAGTTACTGATGTCTCACTGTTTATTCCCTGATAATATTTACCTGTTGAGTTACTGATGTCTCACTGTTTATTCCCTGATAATATTTACCAGCTGAGTTACTGATGTCTCACTGTTTATTCCCTGATAATATTTACCAGCTGAGTTACTGATGTCTCACTGTTTATTCCCTGATAATATTTACCAGCTGAGTTACTGATGTCTCACTGTTTATTCCCTGATAATATTTACCAGCTGAGTTACTGATGTCTCACTGTTTATTCCCTGATAATATTTACCTGTTGAGTTACTGATGTCTCACTGTTTATTCCCTGATAATATTTACCAGCTGAGTTACTGATGTCTAACTGTTTTTTCCTGATAATATTTATCTTCAAAGTTACCGATGTCTCACCGTTTATTCCCTGATAATATTTACCTGCTTAGTTATCGATGTCTCACTGTTTATTCCTTGATAATATTTACCTGCTGAGTTTGCAATTTCTCACAGTTTATTCTCAGTTAATATTTAGCTCCTGATTTACTGAAGCCCTACTATTTATTCTCAGCGAATATTTATCTGCTGAGTTATTTAGGCCATATTTATTCCGTACTAACATTTACCTTTTGAGGTACAGAGGCCCTATTTATACTGTGCTAACATTTAGCTTCTAAGTAACTGAGAATACAGAATTTATTCTTAGCTAACAATTAGCCTCCTAATTACTGAGGCTGGACTGAACTCAATGATTTTTCACATTTAAATAGGATCAGTACTGTATCAGTTTGTCACACAACTCATTCTTACTTTACACATGATTGAAATAAATGTTTTAATGGCTTCGATCAAGTTACAGTTAAGTTGAGTTGTTAATTTCTTCCGAAACATATATTTTAAATTGTACATTGTGTGGGTTATAAGTCTTCATATTCCGCTCAAATTTTAACGAAATCGGTATATTAATTTTAATGACTTAGGCAGTTTATAACAGAGCCAGGGGCAGTTTGTTTTTATTGGTAACTCTTAACCGATATTTTGGGGAGATGGCGACCAATGAGTTTGAATTGGAATCTGAGTAGTCTATTCATTGAACCGGTATCGTCCATTCTTAATAATTTCAATATTTGTGTATTTTGGCTGGTTTCGCTAAATTTTGAATATCCGGATCCGTATTTTCCTATACAGGAGTTTGATTTCCTGCAGTGTGTATCAGCTCTCATATTCTAACATAACGACCGACATCCGATTGAATTACAGGACTGTTATTTAAGATAAATTGTACTGGTCGGATTTTTCAATTGGATCGAAAGATTTGTGAAATCTTCCTTTAAAACCAATGTAAAATTATTGCCGTCCGATCGGGAACGGAACAATGTAACGGGTCTTCTGTCACTTAATACGTGTATCTACATTGTAAATCCAGGGTTGAGTATTATTATTCTCTTTCAATTGCACATATAAATAAATACTGTAAATTATTGCCGAAATTATTTAAGGACCTCTAAAGTGGTTTGACATATTATTGTTTGTAACACATAGGCCTACATTAGTTTTGTAAGTTATTGCAAGAATATTATTAAACATAGGCCTAATAGTAAACTGTGCCCAAATATTTCTACATGTTTATGTACTCGGAATCATTTGTAAGTACGTTGAAATTTAGTAAAGCGGAAAATTGTCGCGTTGCTAAATCGAACCTTGTATTGTTCATAGTTAAATCTAATATTGTTTAGTACTTACAGAGCTGAATATTGTCGCGTTCTTAGCTCCAGTTAAGGATGCACAATATCAGAAACTGATCCACACGACCATCTGCTTTTGGTTATCTAATAACAGACATTTTGAGTTATCAAATACAATTAAAAATCGTCTGGCAGAGGACCAGAATATGATGACATACTAAATGGTCTACCTAATCAGACATCATTTACTATACACACATCATTAAAAATGAAAATAAATAAAAAATTATTGAACTTCAAAATGGATATTTCCTTGAAAAACTTAACATAAATGTTTAATCAACTACAAATACACGAAAATACGCGTGTGCGAGAAAATTCGCGCTCAACTTATTTTTCACTAAAAACACCCACACCCGATGTTTTGTAGGTCGGCGACCGAGTCATCGGCAACTATACTCGTATTTGTTAAAATGTTTTAAGCAAAAGTGCTGCGTGGAGTAGAATTTAGTGTTCGAAAATCTGGAGTGAGTGAGCGGGTACAAGTGTCCCCGTGGTGCCGAGATAAAAAGACCGACAGACCCCCTGCTCTTTTGACAGCTCCGACCCTCGTCAATACGCCCCCTCCCCGGCTACTTCCCTGTGTTTTTAATTCCTAACAGGCTATTAAAAATAAAATTATGAACAATATACTGTTGTCCGGACACTTAAACACCTTTCCAGTTCTTCCAGTATTCATAGTTCTAGTTGACAACTAAATTCCTAATAATTTAAGACACTTTAACTTTTCTTATGCAGTAAAAATGACACTTGAAAAAAGCTCTTCAAGTTATGTGTTTTTAGAAATTCTCTTAATAGTTAGTTATCTTTTGAAATTATGTTTAACATCAATTCGTTTAACAATGTTCTATAGTAAATAACCTCCAACTCAAGAAGAAATAAACTATGCACAAACAACTTTCAGACTTTTCCATGTTAGGAATAAATAGTAACATCTTTAAAATAACATGGAATTAACTTCTAACTTATGGAGAAATAAAGTGTGCACAAAAGTTACACTAACTTTTTGACTTATCCATCTTAGGAACAAAGAGTAGCAAATTTAAAACAAAATAGAATTAACTTCTAACTTATGAAGAAATAAACTATGCACAAACGTTACACTACATTTTTAACTTAGTCATGTTGCGAAAAAAAATAGTATGCTTAACACAAAAAGGAAATAACTTTTAACTCACGAAGAAATCAACTGTACCCTAACATTAAAATAACTTTCTGATTTATCCATGTTAGGAACAAATAGTGACATTTATAAAACAAAATGGAAATAACATCCAACTTATGAAAAAATAAACTGTGCGCAAACATTATACCCACTTTTTGAGTTATCCATGTTAGGAAGAAATAGTAGCATCTTTAAAAAAAAAAAGTAGAAATAACTTCCAATAATTTGTGAAGAAATAAACTGCTAAGAAATAAACGTTAAAATAACTTTCTTACTTAGTCGTGTTGCAAAAAAAAAAAAAATACAAATATGTTTAAAACAAAAAGAAAATAACTTTCAACTCATGAAGAAAAAAACTGTGCCCAAACAGCTTTCAGACTTATCCATGTTAGGAACAAACAGTAACACATTTAAAATAAAATGGAGTTAACTTCCACCTCATGAATAAATAAAACTCTACGTAAACTACTTTCAGACCTATCTATATTAGAAATAAAAAGTAGCATCATTAAAGCAAAATAGAAAGAACTTCCAACTCGTGAAGAAATAAACTGTACTCAAATTGTACAATAAGTCTCTGACCCATGTTAGACAAACAAATAGAAACATTTTAAAAACAAAATGACAAAAACAAAACTCATGAAGCTTGTAAACTGTGCTCAAGCGGTACAATAACTTTCTGACTTAGCCATTTTAGGAACAAATATTAGGATCGTTAAAACAAATTGAAATTAACTTCCAACTCGTGAAGAAATAAACTGTGCTCAAACGGTACAATAACTTTCTGACTTAGCCATGTTAGGAACAAATAGTAGGATCTTTAAAACAAAATGGAAATCACTTCCAACTTATAAAGAAATATACTGTGCGCAAACGTTACAGTAACTTTGTCATATATACATGTTACGAACAAATAGTAGCCTAGCACCTTTAAAATAGAATAGAATAGCATGTTGAAAATACGGCGAAGCTAAAGCCCGGTAACAACTTTTCCGTTTTCTATCAATTAGTGGCAATAATATTTGGATGTGTATATTATGTTTGTGGTTAATTATACGATAGTCTAGGAAATGTTGAGGGACGCATTTTTAATGCAACTTTCTTTCAATTTCTAACCAAAAGAATTTTACAATTGTGTTTGTAATTTGTTTTCCCACTATATTTTGCACTTTAATTTTGAGCAGGGCAGTTTTAAACTTCCTACTAAGAATTTTTAAATTCAAGTAACTCGTATAGCTAGCAAGGTTAGCTTCGATTTTCAAATTTAATTTAATTTTCACATAATTTTTGGCCAGTGTAACTTTAAACTGCCTGTCTATTAAAAATTTTAATCTGCCTAGGCAGTTTAAAGTTAACGAACACAAATAGGTTGTTAAAAAAGTTTTACAGTTTCAAACTATATATCGTAGCCTAATACTGTGAGGGATTTGATAATCAAATTTCAGAACACTCTCGCAGTGGAAAAAAATCATGAACTTCATTATTTTTCATAAGTTCTGTTGTTGGCAAGCCTGTTAAAGTTGTTACGAATATTAACACAGAAAATCAAAGACAGCCTAGGAAGTGTTCTAACGATTTTAAAAAGAAACTATATTTATTTCTGTATAAATTAGATGGTCCTCCACGAATGGAAACCTGCCGATCACTCTACAAGGGTTCAGTAGTCCAAAAGTTTAATCAGAATATGAAATAGAAGTGCTGAATGAATGAATGTTTTCTATCGAAATGTCTTGGTTTCATCTATCAAGGAACATAAATTCACAAAACACAAGGTTGGTTTACATAGTTTTCCCAATCTCATGGGTTATTTAATTTCACGGATATGGGAATCCAAGTTAAATCGGCGGTGAATCCCGTTGACATATATTTGATTTTTGGTCAGCCATTACTTTGCTATTTTTTCCTCTTTTACAATTACCACGGCAAACTCGTAACGTTTGTTTGTTTTTAATTAATAATGACTTTTAATTATGTTTTTTTCTGCGTTTAGTTTGAGGCTAGTCGTAAATTCCTCTCATCTCAATTGTCATACATTAAGAGAGATTGTATAATTAATTAAAAAATACAACAATATAACGTTCCCCTAAAAAAAAGAAAAGTTATTTAGAAAACAGAGTAGGCCCTATATAAAAATAATTATCGTTGGTTTAATCACCACGTAAATTTTTATTCATCATTCTGAAAAAGTATCATGTTTTTTTCTCTCAACTTCATTTAGGAAAAATTATTATGTAAAACCTGATTTAATCACGTTTTACAAACGTCATTTAAAAAATAAAGGGTGAATTACCCCAAAACCCATGTTGAAGGTTGAATTTGGAAGTCACGATTTAAACTGAAATTTGTAAATTTAACGACCAAGATATAATCATTAAACGAACTTTACATTATCTTTCTCACATTCCAGTACGTAAGCATTTTATAGAATTTTTATTTTATTTATTTATTTTTTTGGTAAAAAACTTGTTATTTTTCAGGTAACGTATGCATTTTATAGATATCTTTTGTAAAGAACTTGTTATTTTTTGAGGTAAAAAGTTCCTTTAATTATACAGAAAATATTTTTTCAAGTTTTATTGAAAACCGAACAAAAACTTTGGAGATGGGTGGGGGACAATGGGATTCCCCCAGAGATTATTTGAGTGTTTTTTATATTCAAGAAAAAATAAACAAATAAGAAGAACAATCTTTGGATTTCCGGTTATAGGCTAATTTTTCGAGTATATTTTATTACCTACCGGATCACCTTACTAATATTGTGTACTTAGTTTTTTGTCGATAGCTAAGTTTTCATTTGACTTAAAAAAAAAATGACGCGTTTTGTTCGTCGTTATAAAAGAATAAAATATTTTGTCTTTTATAAATTTATTTTAAAGTGTACGGTTTTCGAGATATTCGATGTTAAACATCAACAAAAGGGCCGGCATTGGAAAATTATAAAAATAAACTCATTGTGTTTGGTAAAACGTAACATATTAAATAGTTATACCAAATATGAACACATTTTATCTATTTCTGGAGTTATAGTATTTTGTTTATTTGTAAAAGAACACAATCGCGGATAGATTGATAATGAAGTGGAATTCGACTATATGTTATTTGACATTTTTTTGTTCGTTTTAAAGTATATATCAGAAAATGAATAGCCGGTTCAACTGTATATATTTAGTTTAACGGCGAAAAACCTTTCGTTCATCATTGACTTAAACAAAAAGACATAATAAATATAAGTAAATGTAAGGATACACATAATAAGTCTAACTATATTTCATATCATTCACTTATTTAGATAGAGTTATTTAATGTTCGATTTAAATGAAAGGATTATCTGAATTCATTATAGCTTAATTTAAATCATTAAATTTAGTTGTAAATTTAAGTGAAACTCAGTGTACCAGACAGTTTTTTACTAACTGTGAAAGCTCCAGTAAATTAAGTATAGGCAAAATGATATATTTTGTAAAAACACTGTTTTTAAATCTGTGAAATCTAGGGTATGTATAAAACGTATACCACATAATTATTTTCTTTGTACCACAGTTCTTATTTTATGCATAGTAAGTAGAGAGCTAAGAAATAAAAAACGTACATACACCATGTCCCAAGCCAATCGAACATAAGAGTAGTTTTATTTCAGAAACAGTAGGCCGACTGTTCCAATATGTAGGTCTACTATTCCAATAAGTAATCCTAGTTGTTCATTAGACATGGGATCACTTCAAAATAAACAAGAAGAAATACAATTTTTCTTAAAAATAAATAATTCTGAAACAGTTATTACTTTGTTTTCTTATTTAAAGGCGAAAAACCTTTCAGTCATCATCGCCTTATACAAAAAATGGAAGAAAAGAACATCAGTCCTCGAATATTATAATACCATCAGGCTCGGAAGAGAACAAGATTTGGTTAAGAGACATGATAAGAACGATGAAAGAGACGAAATTGACCCAAAACTGGGTTAAAAAGGTGTACATTCAGCTAGGAGTACCTCAGGGAATACTTTAATACCATCAGGGTTGAAAAGAAACAAGATTTGGTTAAGAGACATGATACAAAAGATGAAAGAGATATAGTTGACCCAAAACTTGATAAAAAAGATGTAGATTCAGCTAGGAGTACTTCAGGGAATACTTTAATACCATTAGGGTTGGGAAGAAACAAGATTTGGTTAAGAGACATGATGCGGAAGATGAAAGAGATAAAGTTACCCAAAACTGGATGAAAAAGATGTAGATACAGCTAGGAGTACCTAAAGCATTACTTTAATACCACGAGGGTCGGAAGAGAACAAGATTTGGTCAAGAGACATGATGCGAAAGATGAAAGAGATAAAGTTAACCCAAAACTTGGTGAAAAAAGATTTAGATTCAAATAGGAGTACCGAATCGGTATATTTGGGAGTACAGAGACCAATACGTTTGATTGGGTCTTTCAGAGAGGGGAGGAGGGTACATTTGACCAACTTCTATCTATATGTTTGGTCGTACTACAGACAGACGGGCGTAATTCCAAAACCTTTATTTTAGGTCTCAAAAACTTCAAAACCAACTCCAAACATATGAAAAACTTGAAAAATTAAACATATATGTGCCTCATTATAAAAATGTATAGGCTACAAGAAAATGAAAATGTTATGAACTACAAATTCGAGGGCGATGTTTACTGAAGGCGAAATATCAAAAACAAAATTAAAAAGTCTTTATTTGGGGCAAATATGCGCTCCCTCCGGTTTACATCTTTATAATAATTAACTGAAACCGTCAAGGGGAGTCGACTATATTGCTAGTGTTATGAATATTTCATGGCGGGAATTATGTGATGCCTGCCATCGGGTCGAGTCTCTCGACAAAATAGTCTACAGGTTAACGAGTTCTCTTTGAAACACCATTTTTACCGTCTCTCAGTTTATTCGTGATTTTTATTTTGAAATCTATCCTTCTTTATTTTTATTTTCATGTCATCGAGGGACGACATTTTAATTGATATTTGTTAATTGATTCCGATTGCATATCAAATGAGTTTACTCAATTCTATATTGAACCTAAGGGCCTAAATCAATTTTCGTTTTACATCAAATCAGATTGCTAATATAATATGTTTACTCAATTCTATATTGTACCTTAGAGCCTAAATCAATTTTGGTTTTACATTGAATCAGATTGCTTATAAAATGAGTTTACTCAATTCTATATTACACTTAAAAGCCTAAATCTATTTAGTTTTACATTAAATCATATTGCTTTTCAATTGAGTTTACTCAATTATATATTATACCTAATAGCTTAAATCAATTTTGGTGTTACATTAAATCAGATTGCTTATCACATTAGTTTACTAAATTCTATATTGTAGCCTACCTTAGAGCCTAAATCAATTTTGGTTTTATATTAAATAAGATTGCTTATCAAATGAGTTTACTCAATTCTATATTGTACCTAAGAGCCTAAATCAATTTTGGTTTTACATTAAATCAGATTGCTTATCAAATGAGTTTACTCAATTCTATAATGTACCTAATAGCCTAAATCAAGTTTGGTTTTACATTAAATCAGATTGCTTATCAAATGAGTTTACTCAATTCTATAATGTACCTAAGAACCTAAATCAATTTTGGTTTTATGTTAAATAAGATTGCTTATCAAATGAGTTTACTCAATTCTATAATGTACCTAAGAGCCTAAATCAAGTTTGGTTTTACATTAAATCAGATTGCTTATCAAATGAGTTTACTCAATTCTATATTGTACCTAAGAGCCTAACTCAAGTTTAGTTTTACATTAAATCAGATTGCTTATCAAACGCCTTTACTCAATTCCATATTGTACCTTAGATCCTATATCAATTTCGAATTTAAATTAAATAAGATTGATACATATTTGTTATCGCCATTCCGACTATTGATTATTACTAAATATATTAATATGACTTAGCCTACCGTCAACAATAGTCAATAAACTTATCTTTTTAATGTCGCACTACGGCCTATTCCGCTATTAACGAGTGCTTGCTGGGTAGTTCGTAATGAGTTCGCGTCGTCACAGTGGGTCTACTACGCGAAGGAAATAAAAACAAAATGTATACAAAGTTGTGTTAAATGTTATGTGGTATATGTTCTTGTATTTATGTATTTTTAATTAATGACAACGGGAATAACCTAACAAGCTCTCGTTAATGGTGGAAATGCTGAAATGGCCGTAATGCGACAGTAAAAAGAAAAGCATATTGACTATTGTTGACGGCAAGTCATATCAAAATATTTACTAAATATAATTAATTATCCAATGCTTCTCGACAACAATTACTAAAGAAATAGACGACGCACAAATTTACCTACTCATAAACACGTATATACTCGTATATTGAAAGGTAACAATTCCACTAACTGTCTCACCCAACCTCATAGATATACAAACAAAAAAAATGTTCCCTTAAACTGTAAAAACTCTAAAGTGAACTGGGATTAACTAGGAGTTAATTTATTTTTTTCCAAATTATTGGCATACCTTCATCTTTTACTTTCCACTTATCAGTTGGTTTGAAATATGGTTGTAAACATTCCATCTCATAAACATACCATTGGAATAGTTTTAGATTTTGTGATATTCGAGCTTCACCCGCACATTTAGTGATGATGGGTTTATATATTTCTTTTCAAACACGAATTCACAAACTAGAATATAAGGAAAGATGGTGACCTATGCTTGACGAAAATTTCATTAAATATATTCAAAGCTGATTTTGAGAAAATTTAGTACTTTAGTGTTGGTCTTATCAATTTAATATTGTTTATACTGATGATCGACGGTACTTGATAGAATTATATGTTATACAAATAAAACTCAAACAAATTCTTTTGTTAAATTCTACAATTTATTGGTCTAGCCGACCATGGTTTTGCCAGTTACGGCATTGAGTATAAGCCTAGTCAATGCCGTAACTGGCGAAACCATGGTCGGCTATACCAATAATTTGTAGAATTAAACAAAAGAATGTGTGTGTGTTTATTTGAACTTGTCAATTTATTAAATACATTTTATTATTTTAATAAACTTATTGAAATGTATTATAAATTTGAGTATTTAAGAGAAATGAAAAAAAAAAAAACCAAAAAAAACAACAAAAACTATATATAGTTAAAATAATCTCACATACCAAATTTGATCGAAATAGGAACACCATTTTTATGTAGTGCATTGCATTATACGAGAAAAACATTTTCAAATCAGAAAACACTTTTTTCGATATATGACACTTCAGAGCTCAAGGGATATTGACATGAAAAACTCCAAATCTCTTTCTCTGATTCATCACTCCTGATACTATTCATTATCATATCAATATACATATACATTGGAGAATTCTCAGAAAATAAAAGTTACATTCATTACAACTCACGTATTTATTAAAAATTCACAATTTTCTGTTTAGGTGAATCCATACCTTTTTCTGGATCTGAAGATGATGATGACGACGATACTAGTTCCTCGACGGCGGGAATGATAAAGCACCATCATCTTCATGGGCAGATACATCCAGGTACGCCCGAAGCGAACAACAATTCTTTGTCAGCGGGTGATTTACAAGGACCTCTTGGCCATGCTGGTACTGGCGATAGTAAAACAGGCCAAGACGACTCGGAGGACCAAGGTAAGACTGATTTGCCCTTTTCTATTATGATATTTAAACGTGCAAATTTTACTTGTTGAATAGATATCATGTTGAACGACTAGAAGGACAAAAGTTAACTCATTTGTAGTGTAGTAAAACGACATTAACTGTAAACCATAATTACTGAATAGATATAAAGTATTTAATAAATTAAGTATAATGATATTAAATGTAAAACAAACATGCTCAGTAGATGTAACGTAGTACGACTAGGCGGAACAAGATAAAACCGAATTGTGTAGTAAGACGACATTAAGAGTAAAAGATAATTACTGAATACATTTAATATTCAGAGGACCAAAGTAAATTAATATGTGGTGTTGTAAGACGACATTGGGTGTAAATCATCTTACTGAATGGCTATAACTTAGAACGACTAGATCCACCAAGATGAGACGGATTAGTATTGTAGTATAACGATATTAAGTGTGAAACTTACTTGCTGAATAGATATAACGTAGAAGTACTAGGAGATTCAATATAAGACAGAAATGAGTCGTAGTGTAACGATATTAAGTGTGAAACTTACTTGCTGAATAGATATAACGTAGTAGTACTAGGAGAACCAATATAAGACAGAAATGAGTTGTAGTATAACGATATTAAGTGTGAAACTTACTTGCTGAATAGATATAACGTAGAAGTACTAGGAGAACCAATATAAGACAGAAATGAGTTGTAGTATAACGATATTAAGTGTGAAACTTACTTGCTGAATAGATATAACGTAGTAGTACTAGGAGAACCAATATAAGACAGAAATGAGTTGTAGTGTAACGATATTAAGTGTGAAACTTACTTGCTGAATAGATATAACGTAGAAGTACTAGGAGAACCAATATAAGATAGAAATGAGTTGTAGTGTAACGATATTAAGTGTGAAACTTACTTGCTGAATAGATATAACGTAGAAGTACTAGAAGAACCAATATAAGATAGAAATGAGTTGTAGTGTAACGATATTAAGTGTGAAACTTACTTGCTGAATAGATATAACGTAGAAGTACTAGAAGAACCAATATAAGACAGAAATGAGTTGTAGTGTAACAATATTAAGTGTGAAACTTACTTGCTGAATAGATATAACGTAGAAGTACTAGGAGAACCAATATAAGATAGAAATGAGTTGTAGTGTAACGATATTAAGTGTGAAACTTACTTGCTGAATAGATATAACGTAGAAGTACTAGAAGAACCAATATAAGATAGAAATGAGTTGTAGTGTAACGATATTAAGTGTGAAACTTACTTGCTGAATAGATATAACGTAGAAGTACTAGAAGAACCAATATAAGACAGAAATGAGTTGTAGTGTAACAATATTAAGTGTGAAACTTACTTGCTGAATAGATATAACGTAGAAGTACTAGAAGAACCAATATAAGATAGAAATGAGTTGTAGTGTAACGATATTAAGTGTGAAACTTACTTGCTGAATAGATATAACGTAGAAGTACTAGAAGAACCAATATAAGACAGAAATGAGTTGTAGTGTAACGATATTAAGTGTGAAACTTACTTGCTGAATAGATATAACGTAGAAGTACTAGAAGAACCAATATAAGATAGAAATGAGTTGTAGTGTAACGATATTAAGTGTGAAACTTACTTGCTGAATAGATATAACGTAGAAGTACTAGAAGAACCAATATAAGATAGAAATGAGTTGTAGTGTAACGATATTAAGTGTGAAACTTACTTGCTGAATAGATATAACGTAGAAGTACTAGAAGAACCAATATAAGACAGAAATGAGTCGTAGTGTAACGATATTAAGTGTGAAACTTACTTGCTGAATAGATATAACGTAGAAGTACTAGAAGAACCAATATAAGACAGAAATGAGTTGTAGTGTAACGATATTAAGTGTGAAACTTACTTGCTGAATAGATATAACGTAGAAGTACTAGAAGAACCAATATAAGATAGAAATGAGTTGTAGTGTAACGATATTAAGTGTGAAACTTACTTGCTGAATAGATATAACGAAGAAGTACTAGAAGAACCAATATAAGACAGAAATGAGTTGTAGTGTAACGATATTAAGTGTGAAACTTACTTGCTGAATAGATATAACGTAGAAGTACTAGAAGAACCAATATAAGATAGAAATGAGTTGTAGTGTAACGATATTAAGTGTGAAACTTACTTGCTGAATAGATATAACGTAGAAGTACTAGAAGAACCAATATAAGATAGAAATGAGTTGTAGTGTAACGATATTAAGTGTGAAACTTACTTGCTGAATAGATATAACGTAGAAGTACTAGAAGAACCAATATAAGACAGAAATGAGTTGTAGTGTAACAATATTAAGTGTGAAACTTACTTGCTGAATAGATATAACGTAGAAGTACTAGGAGAACCAATATAAGACAGAAATGAGTTGTAGTATAACGATATTAAACGTGAAACTTCCTTGCTGAATATATATATAACGTAGAAGTACTAGGAGATTCAATATAAGACAGAAATGAGTCGTAGTATAACGATATTAAACGTGAAACTTCCTTGCTGAATAGATATAACGTAGAAGTACTAGAAGAACCAATAAAATACAGAAATGAGTTGTAGTATAACGATATTAAGTGTGAAACTTACTTGCTGAATAGATATAACGTAGAAGTACTAGGAGATTCAATATAAGACAGAAATGAGTCGTAGTGTAACGATATTAAGTGTGAAACTTACTTGCTGAATAGATATAACGTAGAAGTACTAGGAGATTCAATATAAGACAGAAATGAGTCGTAGTGTAACGATATTAAGTGTGAAACTTACTTGCTGAATAGATATAACGTAGAAGTACTAGGAGATTCAATATAAGACAGAAATGAGTCGTAGTGTAACGATATTAAGTGTGAAACTTACTTGCTGAATAGATACAACGTAGAAGTACTAGAAGAACCAATAAAATACAGAAATGAGTTGTAGTATAACGATATTAAGTGTGAAACTTACTTGCTGAATAGATATAACGTAGTAGTACTAGGAGAACCAATATAAGACAGAAATGAGTTGTAGTATAACGATATTAAGTGTGAAACTTACTTGCTGAATAGATATAACGTAGAAGTACTAGGAGATTCAATATAAGACAGAAATGAGTCGTAGTGTAACGATATTAAGTGTGAAACTTACTTGCTGAATAGATATAACGTAGTAGTACTAGGAGAACCAATATAAGACAGAAATGAGTTGTAGTATAACGATATTAAGTGTGAAACTTACTTGCTGAATAGATATAACGTAGAAGTACTAGGAGAACCAATATAAGACAGAAATGAGTTGTAGTATAACGATATTAAGTGTGAAACTTACTTGCTGAATAGATATAACGTAGTAGTACTAGGAGAACCAATATAAGACAGAAATGAGTTGTAGTGTAACGATATTAAGTGTGAAACTTACTTGCTGAATAGATATAACGTAGAAGTACTAGGAGAACCAATATAAGACAGAAATGAGTTGTAGTGTAACGATATTAAGTGTGAAACTTACTTGCTGAATAGATATAACTTAGAAGTACTAGGAGAACCAATAACTTATAAGACAGAAATAGGCCTACGATGTAGTATAACGATATTAAGTGTAAAACTTACTTGCTGAATAGATATAACGTAGAAGTACTAGAAGAACCAATATAAGACATAAATAGGCCTACGATGTAGTATAACGATATGACGACGGATGGGGGAGGGTATGTTTGACATTGGATTAAAGTTGTAGATCAAAACCTTATAATTTCAAGTCATTATTTAAGTTTTGACACATTTATAAGAGATCTAAAAACATAAAATTTGGTAGCAGTAACTGACACACCCAACTGCCATAAGCTAGCCAAATTTGATGATTGTAGCTGTCCTACAAGTGTGTCAAAAGATTAAATAATTGGTAGAAAAGGTTCAAAATGGACTCTAAATAATAACGTTTAGCTCTATCTAAGATATAACCGATGGAGATACGACAATGTAATAGTGTTTCTATGACTTTTTCGTATCTCCATCGGTTATACTAGTTTGTTTTATTGTAGATCTCTTCTAATCCAGGGCTGCCGGTGCAATCAGATTTCGATACTTATTAAGGAGTTTAGACCACAATAAAACCTCTACACAGGTTTTAAAGTTGCCTCCGCCATTTTAAATTTTATTCGAGGTTTAACATTAACAATTTTATATTGTTAGTAATTACTTCATCGGTTACAGGTTGAAAGGTATAGACTAAGTTTACTAAATTTAAAGTTTATAGAATTTGTATAGATGATTCGCTCAAGTGGTTGTATAATATAATAGAGATTAAACATATGTTGGCTTTTATATATAAATTAAAACAAATAGTATACCATTTACTAGATTTTAAGACACAAAGAATATTATTTGATAGAAGGTATCTTTGCTGTACTACATTACAACGTGATACATAGTTACCAAAAGGCCTCCGCTTGCAAGAGTTCTCCTTTTGTCTCGTCTACGAATAATGGCTTTGTCTGCCTCTTTTATTCTCCTTCATGATCAAATGCACAGAAACACGCATATACACGCACGCACACACTCGCACTACAACACATATACAGTAGTTGAAGAGAAGAATGAGGAGAGAGAAAGAGAGGCAGGGAGACATGGCCAAGAAACCAATTGTTCGACGATTGTTCTTCATTATCCTTTATCAAAACAGAATACTTGGGATAGGTTTACTCATCGATATATATGCTGCAAGAAAACATATTTAACTTGCCAAACTGTGTTTTCAAAATTTCCTAAGTTTTTCGTTTCATTTCTTTTGTTGCTACTAACGTTGAGGTAAAGCAAACAAAAACTGTTTAAAATTGTCGCCTTTTTTACGTTTTCAATTCGACATTTTGGCATTTGGGGAACATGAGCACATTATAGTCCCCAATGTAAAATATTATATTTATATCTTATTTTGTGTGGCCGCTATCGTGCTTACGTACGACGACAACGATATCGACGATAGACGGACGGCATGTTCAAAATTACTTTTTCGGTTTCCTGAGGCCGTGAAACGTGAAAATGAGTAAAAAACAGAGGTAAAATCTTTTTACAACTACCAAACTTACCCTATACTTTGTATACTGGTTAAATGATACACAACTTTCTGGAAAAAAGTTATAATAGAAAATCTGACTGCTCAAATGTGAAAAAATAAACTATACCTAAGTATTGAGGCAGGCATGTAGTTTACGGTGTCACTTCTCTGATCAAAAGCAGTACTTATGGTTGTGGGTTCGTATCCCAGACAGTATAAAGATTTTTTTTTGTACAATTTAGTTCTTTTAAAGTGTTCCTCTTGAAAGTTGAATAAATGTTACGTTAAAATAAATGTGTTATGCATTAAATAGTATATAATTTGTTGAAACTTCTAACAGTATCTCCTGTTTTTCATGTTCAATTAATTTTTGTTTTAACTTGGTAGGACGTCACGAGCAATGAGAGTTTACTAAACATGTTTTTTTTCTTCTTCTAGAAATAACGGAGATGTGGTATCATTTTAATGATAATGATAATTCTCTCATATCAGACAGAAACAAGACAAACGTATTTAAATAATTTGATACTTGGTAGAGTCACTCTCTAAGCTCGTGTCGGCCTACCAAGTTAAAACAAAATTCATTTAAACATAAAAATCAAGAGACTACACAATATTTTCATTTTTAAATGAAATATTCGTTTAACGTATGTAGGCAGCAACATAGTTATTTATATTCTCTAATCTCTCTGTTGATTTGGTGTATGGAAAGGTTCCGGGTGTAATTCTCGTGGGGGCTCCAAAGGTTATAGTTGACCAGGCGTTATTGGAAAAGCGAGGTGATCCGATTAGTTGTGAAATCTGGATGTGAAAAGTAGAATTATTAAAGTAAGGAAACTCGATATGAAGGCTACACATCATCAGACTGAAAACCCGTCTACATGCATAGTCCCAAAACGGGCTTTTGCGTCAAGGTTTTATTTATTTATTGTTATTTTACTGGAGTCTGGACTTGCGTCGTTCGAGTCAGAAATGTGTCCTAAGGGTACTTCATAATTAATTGAAATCAAGTTTGTAAGAGTGTTATCAAGGTTCATTTGACTTTTATGCTGATTATTCCACTAATGTAATTTTCTTTTACTTGTAATTGGGCACACTGACTTGGGTTATTAATCTTCACACTTCGCTAAAATTAGGCTTTTCTCACACTTTTTAGTGATACTGCCATTGATTTATTTTACCTGTCACTCCAGTACCTCCGTATTTGGTCTGATAGCTAGCAAAACATTTTACTTTGGTTTTAGGTGTTGCATTTGAGACCAATTTGATTATAATCGCTAGAACCTATTTGGAGAAAATGCAGTTTTTTGTTTCATTTTTAAGCAGATGTATAAAAATGTTGAGTTAAGTCTATTATATTGAATGTACATAATTACGAACCAGTAGTAGAATCAATGAAAACTCCTATGCAACAATTTTGAATAAAATATTTATAACTCTTTTGAGAAATTAACCTGAACAAACAAATATTTTTTAAAACATCAAAAAACTGTTGGCCAATACTTTTTCTCTATAGATCAGATGGTGCAATAAACCCTTAACAATTGTTGTGTACGTTTATTAGGCAATCCTAACATCCTAACACAAATTGGGTCTACACTTGTATATTGATGGTTATTGTTTTTTAAACATATCGATACTTACTATTTTAAATTGGGTATAACTTAACAACACCAACAGACTTACAAAGTAGCATCGTTGAAGGGGAGAGACTATACCTACTTCCGGCCGGAAGGATAGCAATGTGATAACTTCATATTTAATTTGAAACAGGTCATGCACTTCTCATTTATAAATCTCGTTCCAATTTTGTGAAGTTATCCTAAAACTCTTCCAGTTAATATAAATTTGAAAGGTAGTTTCCTGTTATACGAATTCTTCTTCATAATAAAATATTAATAAATGCTAATTGTTGACAACTCTGACAAGTTGGGTTAGGTTTTTATTGTAGGATTCATTCTGGCAGATTTAAAAAATAAATAGAAACCAATTAATCTAAAATAACCTCCTGCTGACGCGAAAACAAAATTGTGGAGAATGTCAGAATTGTCGGCTTCTCTGACAAGTTAGGTTTTACTGAATTAAACAGTACATTTATTATGGAGGATATTGTTTGTAAATAAAGAAAGTATAAATTAAGTCCAATGCAATCTTCGTTTTAATTGTGGAAGACGTTAAAAATCATAATGAATTCGTAATAATTTCTCAAATTCGTGCAAACTTACTAAGTTAAAAAAGAAATTAATTGGAATAGTCCTATATTTATTTTGGATTATCGGTAAAAAGGTAAGAATGAACCATGTGTGGCGTAATAAAATATCGAATATGACAAAACCATTCAATTACTAAGTTATCGTCCAGAGCTGGGAAGAAACTTCATTTCAACATGATGATATTTCAATGACCAAGTCATCATCCTCAGTTGTAAATTAATTTTATTACAACGTGATGATGTTGTCAAAGTCATCATCATCATCCTCAGTAGTGAATCCACTTTATTACAACTTGATGATGTATCAATGTCCAAGTCATCATCCTCAGTTGGGAACCAATTTTATTTCAACGTGATGATGTTTAAAAATCCCAGACAGTATCCTCAGTTGTGAATTAACTTTATTCCAACGTGATGATGTATCATTGTCAAAGCCATCATCATCCTCAGTAGTGAATTCACATTATTACATCTTGATGATGTATCAATGGCCAAGTCAGCATCATCAGCTGTGAATTAATTTTATTCCAACGTGATGATGTTCCAATGGAATATCTTTACTGTGGTTTATCAGTTAAAAGTAGGAGAGAATCGGCACACATAATGAAACGTCAAAAACCGCAAAAGCAATCAATGATCCTTGTCATCATTCTCAACTGGAAAGTAATTTAATTCCGTCATGATAATGTTCCAATGTTCAAGGCAACATCCTCATTCTTGAACCAACTGCATTCGATCATATTCAGTTTTGAACCTCCTTCATTCCAACCGGATGACATTTTAATATCCAAATTTTCAACTTCAACTATAAATCGACTTTTTCCAACGTGTAAACGTTTTAATATCTAAATTATCATCTTCAGTTTTAAATCAACTTTATTCCAACACGATAACGTTTCTGTGACCATTTATCATATGTTATAGTCCACAATGTCAATTACTTAAACAAATTAAAATGTGTCTCCTATATAATGTCGTTTTGTTTCAATAAATTAGTATTTTATATAAAGTTTTTCTCGATGATAATAGATCCATTGCCTACAGTTGATTCAATGAACAGGCTGGTATTCTTTTCTATTAAATTGCCGCACTCAAATGATCTGTCAACAGGTCTAAAATAAAATAAATGTTTTCATAATTATATCTATTACATCGTGCCAAGACCTACTGTTACACACCATTTGAAAACACATCATGTGTGACGAAGTACTGACAACATCAGAGTGGAAAAGTCATTGAGTGTGGCTTTGATATATATGTGTGTTTGTAACTCATCTTCGTATACTTCATACATACGTTAAATAAATGATGCTCAAACTTTATCACATATGCTACAATCTCACAATCACAAACTCACGTCACAAAAGTATGTTAAAGATCTTAAAGATTGCGCAATAAAAGAGTTGTTACATTTTACATGTTTTTCATATGCATGGATTCACAGAATATAGTACTGCAAATATAATTATTAGTAGCCTACGCATACTAAACCCATGAGCAATACACAGTCAAGTTAGGACTTCTGTAATATGTAGTTTTCCAATATAGGAAGTACGCAGACTAAACCCATGAGCAATAGTCAGTCAAGTTAGGACTTCTGTAATATGTAGCTTTCCAATATGGGATGTACGCATACTAAACCCATGAGCAATAGTCAGTCAAGTTAGGACTTCTGTAATATGTAGCTTTCCAATATGGGAAGTACGTATACTAAATCCATGAGAAATAGTCAGTCGGGTTAGGACTTCTGTAATATGTAGCTTTCCAATATGGAAAGTACGTATACTAAACCCATGAGAAATAGTCAGTCGGGTTAGGACTTCTGTAATATGTAGCTTTCCAATATGGAAAGTACGTATACTAAACCCATGAGAAATAGTCAGTCGGGTTAGGACTTCTGTAATATGTAGCTTTCCAATATGGGAAGTACGCATACTAAACCCATGAGCAATAATAGTCAAGTTCGGACTTCTGTAATATGTAGCTTTCCAATATGGAAAGTACGTATACTAAACCCATGAGAAATAGTCAGTCGGGTTAGGACTTCTGTAATATGTAGCTTTCCAATATTGAAGGTACGTGTACTAAACCCATGAGCAATAACAGTCACGTTAGGACTTCTGTAATATCTAGATTTCCAATATGGAAAGTACGTATACTAAACCCATGAGCAATAACAGTCAAGTTAGGACTTCTGTAATATGTAGCTTTCCAATATGGAAAGTACGTATAGCCTACTAAACCCATGAGCAATAGTCAGTCAAGTTAGGACTTCTGTAATATGTATCTTTCCAATATGGGAAGTACGCATACTAAACCCATGAACAATAGTCAGTCAAGTTAGGACTTCTGTAATATGTAGATTTCCAATATGGGAAGTACGTATACTAAACCCATGAGCAATAGTCAGTCAAGTTAGGACTTCTGTAATATGTAGATTTCCAATATGGAAAGTACGTATACTAAACCCATGAGCAATAACAGTCAAGTTAGGACTACTGTAATATGTAGCTTTCCAATATGGGAAGTACGCATACTAATCCCATGAGAAATAGTCAGTCGGGTTAGGACTTCTGTAATATGTAGCTTTCCAATATGAAAGTACTTATACTAAACCCATGAGAAATAGTCAGTCGGGTTAGGACTTCTGTAATATGTAGCTTTCCAATATGGAAAGTACATATACTAAACCCATGAGCAATAGTCAGTCAAGTTAGGACTTCTGTAATATGTAGATTTCCAATATGGAAAGTACGTATACTAAACCCATGAGCAATAACAGTCAAGTTAGGACTTCTGTAATATGTAGCTTTCCAATATGGAAAGTACGTATACTAAACTCATGAGCAATAGTCAGTCAAGTTCGGACTTCTGTAATATGTAGCTTTCCAATATGGAAAGTACGTATACTAAACCCATGAGAAATAGTGAGTCGGGTTAGGACTTCTGTAATATGTAGCTTTCCAATATGGAAAGTACGTATAGTAAACCCATGAACAATAGTCAGTCAAGTTAGGACTTCTGTAATATGTAGATTTCCAATATGGAAAGTACGTATACTAAACCCATGAGAAATAGTCAGTCGGGTTAGGACTTCTGTAATATGTAGCTTTCCAATATGGAAAGTACGTATACTAAACCCATGAACAATAGTCAGTCAAGTTAGGACTTCTGTAATATGTAGCTTTCCAATATGGAAAGTACGTATACTAAATCCATGAGAAATAGTCAGTCGGGTTAGGACTTCTGTAATATGTAGCTTTCCAATATGGGAAGTACGCATACTAAACCCATGAGAAATAGTCAGTCGGGTTAGGACTTGTAATATGTAGCTTTCCAATATTGAAGGTACGTATACTAAACCCATGAGAAATAGTCAGTCGGGTTAGGACTTCAGCAATATAGCCTATAGGATTCCTTTATGGAAAGAACGTGTACTAGAATAATTCATATGAATCAAGTGCGATATTCTGTGCATTTAGTTATGTTTTTTGCTATAAATATTCATATTTTCTGTAATCTACAAAATATTGTCGAATTCGAAATAGTTACGTTATCACACCATAAGCGTTTAACAATCAAACATGAAAACTTTGGATTAAATAAAAGACATACGATTTATTTACAACAAATAAAAAACATAGAAAGCCATATTTCTATAAGGATATATATTGGAGAAAATTAAACACATTTTTAGCCCTAACTTGTTAAATATCTATTCTACAGTGAAAGAAGGATTTTTTTTTTAAACGACACAATTAAAATAATAAAATTCTCTTGTAATAAATAGCTTACAAATAATAATTATATAATTTATCAAATAATCTGGTTTCAGAAATAACATATTAAAGGCCACAATGTAGATATAAAAAATTTTACAATTAAAATATTAATTTATCTCGTTTCATTCGTAAATAAATAATACTTCAGAACACATACAAACTACTGCCTTTTATAGTCTTCATCTTTTACCTATCTTTGTATACAGATTAGAGATAATCGATAATCAATGATATATTAGAATTTCTTTATTCTCTTTCTTTAGACTTAATACGCTTTGAGGGGCTCAATTATAGTGAGTAGGCAAGCCCGAAGTAGGCCTACTCTAGCTGAAGACTTTACTCTACACCTTTCCTCATGTACTCTTTAGGTAAGATCATTCTATTTCATCTTTCCTATCAGGTCTCTCTTGACTGATTGTTGATCTTTTCCAACCCTGATGTAATTATAGTGTTAGAGAGACAGGATTCTTTATTTGATCTTCTATACAGTATTTTCTTTCTGTTATAAGGTGATGATGACCGAGAGAAATAATATGTAAAACAGCGCGCTAAAAGTATTATGGTTGTGACGTTACCAGAGCTGGGTTTCATCTGGATCTCTCGTATGGCTTCTGCTTAACACGTTTTTACTTAAAATGTGGATGGTACTATACTAGGGACCTTGGTCTGTTTACATTTCATGGTTTCCGGTTTCAGACGTCTTTAATAGGTATTTTCCCACAATGGAACCCTTCAGTAACTCACTTATAATGACTACCGGTGTAGCAATCCCGATGAAACTTAGCAGGATCTACAACTAGTCTTGGGTTGGATCCCTCCCTTTCATCTTTTTTATCATGTCTCTTGGACCAACTCTTGTTTTCTTCCGACCCTGGGACTATTAGAGTATTCGAGGGCTAAGGATCTCTATTTAAAGCTTCTTCTTTTTTATGGTGATGATGATCAAGAGGTTTTTTTTACAGGAAAAAAATCCACAATAGAAAGTAGCTGTAACATTTAGAAATTATACACAGCATAAAACAAAGTTATACAAACGTGGCAAGATTTATTAAAAAACAAGAATATTTTACAAAAGAATTGTTTGTTATTATCGAAGTAGCCTACCTTCAATATTGGAAAGCTACATATTACAGAAGTCCTAACTTGACTGTTATTGTTCATGGGTTTAGTATACGTACTTTCCATATTGGAAATCTACATATTACAGAAGTCCGAACTTGACTGACTATTGCTCATGGGTTTAGTATACGTACTTTCCATATTGGAAATCTAGATATTACAGAAGTCCTAACTTGACTGTTATTGCTCATGGGTTTAGTATACGTACTTTCCATATTGGAAATCTACATATTACAGAAGTCCTAACTTGACTGTTATTGCTCATGGGTTTAGTATACGTACTTTCCATATTGGAAATCTACATATTACAGAAGTCCGAACTTGACTGACTATTGCTCATGGGTTTAGTATACGTACTTTCCATATTGGAAATCTAGATATTACAGAAGTCCTAACTTGACTGTTATTGCTCATGGGTTTAGTATACGTACTTTCCATATTGGAAATCTACATATTACAGAAGTCCTAACTTGACTGTTATTGTTCATGGGATTAGTATACGTACTTTCCATATTGGAAATCTACATATTACAGAAGTCCTAACTTGACTGACTATTGCTCATGGGTTTAGTATACGTACTTTCCATATTGGAAATCTACGTATTACAGAAGTCCGAACTTGACTGACTATTGCTCATGGGTTTAGTATACGTACTTTCCATATTGGAAAGCTACATATTACAGAAGGCCTAACTTGACTGTTATTGCTCATGGGTTTAGTATACGTACTTTCCATATTGGAAATCTACATATTACAGAAGTCCGAACTTGACTGACTATTGCTCATGGGTTTAGTATACGTACTTTCCATATTGGAAATCTACATATTACAGAAGTCCTAACTTGACTGACTATTGCTCATGGGTTTAGTATACGTACTTTCCATATTGGAAATCTACATATTACAGAAGTCCGAACTTGACTGACTATTGCTCATGGGTTTAGTATACGTACTTTCCATATTGGAAATCTACATATTACAGAAGTCCTAACTTGACTCTTATTGTTCATGGGATTAGTATACGTACTTTCCATATTGGAAATCTACATATTACAGAAGTCCGAACTTGACTGACTATTGCTCATGGGTTTAGTATACGTACTTTCCATATTGGAAATCTAGATATTAAAGAAGTCCTAACTTGACTGTTATTGCTCATGGGTTTAGTATACGTACTTTCATTATTGGAAATCTACCTTTTACAGTTAAGTTATTTGTTTTGGTTGTATGTATAATGAAACTAGGTAAATTGTTATACTGAAAAAAGGGCTTTCCATCAACAACACAATTGCATTAATTAGAATTAGTTGACATAAAAGAAGGTCATATTTTAAATTAGAATATTTAGTAGTTTCAATAAACAACACTTGTCTCGTACAAGATTAATCCGGAAGAATATATTTTAATTCACAACCTTATTAAAGATAAGTCTCACTTACACATTCATATTATTTAATTCGAAGTACTACATTCAATTTATACTTGTTCTGTAATACAATTTACTATCTAATACATGGAGCAACAATCTACATTTATTATTCCTGTGTTTTAATTATAAATCAAAGTTTATATATATATATGTTCTATTGGGGCCTTGTGGAATATTGATAATAATACTCGTGTTGTATAATATGTGAATGTTATTTGAATTACAATGTTGTACTCAAATTATGGTTTAGAATATTGTTTTTATTAAATCCTTTACAACACATAAAATGCTTCACTAGTGGTAATTAAACTCAATATGCTTTACATCGTTTACAATGAAATTAATTAATATTAAAAGTACAAATATATTTTAACACTTTTGATGACTTTGATTGCACTTATTTAATGAATTATTACTTATTTCATAGGAACAGATTGGATCTTTCCTAGTATATCAGATATACTAAGCCCACCAATCAATCACTATGGAGCCTAGTATATATACCTTCCATATTTTATATATCTGATACTAAGCTGGATATGGTCCTAAGCCCATTGACCTTGGTCACTAGTATTTATTTATTTAAATTTCTTAAGTAGTACATATCGATTCTGTTGTCGAACTTTCATCATATTTGGTTCCCGCATCAATTTGTAATCGACTTTGACAGTGGAATATTTAAAAACAAATCGGATGAAGCTTATTAAAAAAGATATACAGAATTTTGCAATGGAATATTTATTATTCTTATTATATTCCGGGATCGTTGTAATTAACCCATGAAGTCCTCTGCGCCCCATGAACCGGGCAGCAGTTTACAATAGAACCACATTATTGGAAATTGCAGATATTAAAGACCGTATAAACCCTGATCTAAACACTGCTACCTTAGCGATGCCAAGGTATCACTCACAGAGAATGTGAAAGGTTGATTCCATATTCTCCCCACACCTATGGCAGAGCAGATCATTTACTAACCCTTATACCTTTTGAAACAGTTATATCCACTGAGAAGGCCAACCACTAACTTAAATTCTGGTCAGCAGTGAAACACCAGTTTTTTTTTGCTGAAATGCCAGTCCTGACTGTCAATGAAACCTTGTGGTTCTAACTGACTCCTCAAATCGTCTTCAATTCGAGACAGTATTCAGATTATACAGTGCAAGAGAATACAATTAGGGTCCAAAAATCCAAAACGGGAAATTGATTTCTGGTAGATTTCACCGTGTATGTAAATTGTTATTTTCGAGCTTTAATGAAGAAGGCTAAATGCCTCAACTTCATAATAGTATTAACATGTCTTCAATTTTAATTGTTATTTCTTAATTAAATCAACTATGATATTTAAAGGAGACTCGATGGGAAAAGAGTTATTTGACAATACCATTTACACATTTACCTTAGCGACGTGTATCTAGTTATCATAAAAATAGCTGATGCATCGGTTTGGGTGATTAAAATTATAATTTTGTTTGTAATTTCTTGATTGTGCGTAGTTTGGGAACTTTCTATTTATCTTCTTAAGGTTTTTATAACCATGTATCATAAAACCACCTCTACCATATCACTAATACCTCTTACGACAATTGTATTAATATTTTTCATTCTTTCAGGATCTTTGGACGGAGACGCAGAAACTAGAGATTCACAGACAGAAAACAAATCACCTGATGACGGTAACTCAGGTTCGAAACGAAGAGGTCCGCGAACAACAATCAAAGCGAAACAGCTGGAAATCCTAAAAACAGCTTTTTCTCAAACGCCAAAACCTACAAGACACATAAGAGAACAGCTAGCAAAGGAAACTGGGCTACCCATGAGAGTTATACAGGTAATTATTAGCTTATTTCTGTTATCTTATACTGTCAGTGTCTACTACAGGTTAGGTATAACACCTCAATCACTAAGAGTTATACAGGTGATTGTTAGCTTCTCAGTTATGAAATACTTACCATGTCTACAGCAGGTTGGGTTTAATTTAACCTCAATAAGTAAGGGATTTTATTTTAATTGGTTTTACCGATTTCGATAAAATTACAGTTCCAGAGTCTGCAAAAAAGAAGAAGAAAACAATTGTATATCATAAACACATAATATTTCTATTAAAACGTATAACAAAATTTATCCTAAACGTATTTACATGAAGACCTTAAACAATTATTATGTTTGTATTGACTCCTTGAAAACACTTCCGTAAGAAACGTCAATTTAAATTAAACCTATAGCCTAAAAATAACAGTTACTTAGGTTTGTGGTTTTTGACTTAGAACGTGCCGAACCATGGTTTATGTAACGTTATTTTAAGCAATGTAGGCATACAGTGGAGAGATTAAATTATAGCGTGGATGATCACAAGAAACATTAGAAATGATAGTTTCAGGTTTGTTTATAATTCAAAATATGTCATTACAGATGATGAAAATATCAGAAATGTTTAGTATGATTGTATTTGCAAGTACTCGAAATACCATTTTATTTTGGAAAGTTATATTTTTCTAAACTCATCATTTTCTTTTTATTAAAATTTGTTCAAATATTTTGATCAAATTTGCGACCCCCTAACGACCTGAACAAAACCCATTAGTCGTGTCGGGAATTGTTGTAATAAAATGAAACGGACCATGGATGTGTGAACAAAAATTGAGTAAAATTTGTTATTAAAATTCTTTAACATTGTGGTTTCTGCTAAATTAAAAAATTCAATTATGAAAACTGTCCGATTTTGAACATGTAGTTGCTAAATTGGTTTGGGCCGTAAGTCTTCACATTTTACCATTTTATCAAAATTCCATTGATTTTTAAATTTTCGACTTTTTGGAACAGCATATAATACACTTTTATTTAGGACTGACGCTGAATTTTCGAGGAGATTATTGTTTGCTTACGTTTTGGTTTTATGTACAGTTGTGCGAAGGTGTAAATTGAATTTTTTCTACAACGCTTAAACTCAAATAAATTAGCTTTGCTCATGAATATAAAATAAAATACTAAAAATAATAACCAAAATTCAATCCAATAACATATAAATAAACAACAACTCTGTTTATAAATATAAAATCAAATACAAAATGTAAAAGAAACATAACTAGGATTCAATCCAATAACTTATTTTTATTAGAATAACTAGGCTTATTATTACTAGTCATGATCTCATATAAATCAGCTTTGCTCGTGAATATAAAATAAAATACCAAAAATAGAAAAATAATAACTGAAATTCAATCCAATAACATATTGTAATAGCTAGGCTCATAATCATACTTCATCTAAATATATATTATAGCTCTGTTTATAAATATAAAATGAAATACAAAATGTAGAAGAAACATAACTAGTATTCAATCCGATAACTTATTTTTATTAGAATAACTAGGCTTATAACTAGTCATGATATCAAATAAATCAGCTTTGCTTATGAAAATAAAATAAAATACTAAAAATAGAAAAATAATAACCGAAATTCAATCCAATAACATATATATATATATATATATATATATATATATATATATATATATATACGCATATATTATAAATAGCTAGGCTCATATACATACTTCATTTAAAAATAAAGCACGGTTTATAAATATAAAATCAAATACAAAATGTAGAAGAAACATAACTAGTATTCAATCCGATAACTTATTTTTATTGGAATAACTAGGCTTATAACTAGTCATGATCTCAAATAAATCAGATTTTCTTTTGAATATAAAATCAAATACTAAATGTGGAAATAAAAAGCATTCAATCCTAATATTTATATTTATTATTATATACTAGGCTCATAATCACTTTTGATATTAATAAAATCTGTTTTGCTTATGAGTATAAAATCAAATACTAAATGTAGAAATAACCAGAATTCATTCCTATAACTTATTCGTATAATAATGACTCACCATCATTATTGATCTAAAATAAATCAGCTTTATTTACGAACATAATAGCCTATCAAACACTAAATGAAGAAAAATATAACCAGCATTCAATCCTATAACTTATATTAATTATAATAGTTAGTCTCATAACCTCAAATAACTTAAAATCGAATTCTTTTAAGCAGCAGTTTAAATTGAACTAACTTGTGTGAATTATAAGGGTCTTTAGTATTACCTACGGACTTTAATAAAGAGAAACCAATGAAAATACAATCTATCTTTTATTTAATAGATATTTGATTGTATTTCTCTCATCTCACAAAAACTGTTATTAACACTTTATGCTACGCATTTCTCATTTATGTGGTTAATTTAAATTCGTCAAGCTGATAAGTATAATATATGATTTAGCATTGAAATTTAATTTCAAATCTATTAGTTCAAATTTGTAGGTATCGCCGTGGTCAAGTTAAAGGAGGGGGCATAATATCTGCCAATTTATATTTGGTCTAGCCCCAACATATTAATTTTATCCATCAAATAAACATACATATTAGTACTCGGAATATTTTCTAGTTTTATTTGATACTCACACATTATATTAACAAAAATTTCAACTCAGTAGTTTTCGCCTAAGGTCATTGTTTTGTCACCACTATATTTTCCCAATATTATGTGGGACAATACAAAGAATATAAATTCAAAGTTTTGAAATATATAGAATTTATCGTTTTGTCTGTGTAGACGGTTTGCGACTTACAGACAGACAGACAGACAGACTGACACGCCAGTGAAATTATAAGGGTCCTTGGTTTTACTACGGACCCTAAAAAGAAGAAATGTGTATAAAATAGAAACCGCATAGCCTTTGAAAACTCAGAGCAGGTAAAGAACAAGAGTTAGTCAAGAGACACCTGACAGGAAAGTTGAAGTATTTAACCCAAGACTACACGAAAAACTGTGTGGATCCATGTAGGTAGGTCCCTCGGGAGTACTTGAGAGCAAGGATCTGATTGTTTAGACACACAGAGTATAAAATTCATTTAAACTACGTACTACTAATCGTGGCATCAATAAAACAGGTATGTACCTCTTTTAGGTAGTTTTTCGCGTCTTCATCTACAGAATTACGAAATATCTCATTACTTTCGTCTTCATTCATAAATTGAAAAAGATCGACCTGTTTAAGTTAATAGATTCTTCAGGAAATACGATTTCAAACTTGTTCAAAACCTTCTCAGAGTCTTTCCTCTAAATTGACAAAACGAAATCTTTACGTTAGTATTGGTGTCGTCATTCATAGTCTCTTTCGGTTTTCACATAATACCTGGAACAAAAATCCCAATTGTATTTATTTGTTTATACGCAGTGATTCAGAACTGTACATCATCTCTCGGGAAATGATTCTCTAGCTATAAAAATAAGATAAAAAGTTGATATAAATATAGGTCTGGAAACGATTTATTTCACGAATATTTTGTGTTTTTAATGAAAAACACTACCAATATCTTGGGAACTAGATAATATATTGAATATTCGAATTATTTATGTAACCTTTGACCAGTACACGAGAAAACCAAGACACTTTCAAAATGGAGGAAGTTTAACGTTGAATATCTCGAAAAGCTATGGGTTTTCTCTTTTAACGAAAAACAAAATGCTGTTTTAATTTTTTTCTGTAGTACAAAAGATAATAGAGTTATCGACAAAAACCTAAAAATTAAATTTCATGGTAATTGTTTACAACAACTAAGAACCAACTACAAACAAAACAGTTTTGAATTCCGATAATTTTTATCACCAAAACTTTTTTTTTAAGCTTTAAGAATCAAATAAGGCAACAAAAAGTTCCTATTTCCATTGTTTTGGTTTTCTATTGACTTTATTCACATCAATTAACTCAGAATTAAAATGTTTGAATTGTGTTTTTCTATTACTTATTTTTGGATTGTACGATAATTACCTGAAAAACTACAAGAAATACTCTTCAGGGACCTATTTTGTACAATTTTTCATTCACAAAACGTGTATTACCACTAAATTTGCGTCGTAATTTATACCCCGTGAAATTCAATATGGCCGCCTGTTACCATGTGATTCTAATTTTTAATTAGTAAAAAAAGAAAATCATTACAAGTTACTGCCTTAATTCCTCTACTACAGCCCCAAAAAAATGTAGCCGACAAACACAATGCACACATTTACATTCTGAACTTAAACATATACACAAGTGTACAACATTTGCGTATTGTATCATGTCATATATAATTTAGCCTCAGAAGATAACGTATACGGGGGTGTCAATCCCAAGGGGACCTAGCTGGATCTACACTAGTTTAATATAGTCGTGTGTTCGTTCCCTCTTTTTCATCTTTCCTATGAGATATTTTTTGACCAACTCTTGTTCTCTTCCTAATCTAACGCTATTAGAGTAATCGAGGGTTAGAGGTCTTTATTTTATGCTCTTTCGTCCTTTTTATAAGGCGATGATGACCGAGAAATTTTTTGCAGTTAAACTACAAAAAAACTAATATTCTACAAGAAATTAGATATTTTGTTTGAAAAGTCTCAAATATTCAAGTTTTTTTCTTCCTGTTATTTAAGTTTTAAAGTCTTGGAGCAATGAAGTATAGATTTGGGAACGAGTAGGTTTAGGTTGTGAATATATTACGTTACTAAACATTGTATTTATTATGTGTAGGCCTATTATTTTTTGTACCGTAGCTCCTAATGAAAAATAGCTTTAATATTTTGAAATCTAAAAATGCCTTAAAGGAAAAACTACAATTTGTAAGAGACCAAGAATTATCCAACCTTTCTTTTTATGGATTATTCTCACTGGGCGTTCTGCAATGTAATGAGAGACCGAAAAGTGAAGTGATATTGTACCTCCTTGGAAACTCAGTCCGGACCGAAGAAGAAATCCCTTCAGTAGGCTACACGCTACACTCGTAGCTTACGAGATATATACTCGTATATTTTCTTGTTGTTTAAAGGCGAAAAAGCTCTCCTTCACCATCGCCTTATATAAAAAAGGAAACAGAAAACAAAATAATGACTCCTAGCCCTCGAAGAATCTGATAGCGTCTAAGTCGGAAGAGAACAAGAGTCGGAAAAGATAGACCTGGTAGAAAAGATAAAAGAGAGGGCTCTAACCCAAGACTACATGATAAAAGTACAGATCAATCTAGGTCCCACGGTATAGCCAAGCCCCGTAGTCGGTAAAGTGAGACCAGGTTCTACAAAACATTACGCAACAAATAAAATTTACAAAATACAAAACACGTTTCCCTCTTGAATTCAATCCGTTATTAAATAAGTGTTCATTTAAATCCAGTCTAAACATAATCACTTTGTCTTCTCACTCAACGCTAAATAATTGTCATCGAACCTTATTAAATCTAGTTTCATCAAGTTGTAGATTTTTGCCCTAGATATAGACATAATATACAGAATACGGAAATACAAAATGACAATTTCTTTTAAAGATTAAGTTATATTAAAACAAAATAGTAAACGAGGTTGAAAGAATCAAATCAAAAATTTCGATAAGACATGGCAATTTTAAACAAAAGTTAAGTGGAGGAAATACAGAAAATTGAAAGATTCCAACGTAAGACAGTCATACAGAGTCGATTAGTCTCTCGGTCATAGACGGCATTAAAAAAAGAAACAGAATAAAGCATAAAATAAAGATTCCTTTAGTCCTCGAACAATTTAATAGCGCCAGAGTCGGAAGAGAACATGAGTTGGTCAAAGGAGACCTGATAAGAAAAACGAAAGAGAAGTATTTAATTCAAGACTACACGAAGAAAGGAGTAGATCCAGCTAGGGTATCTTGTAGTTGCTACTATAAAATGAGCCACTGAGGTTTATATAGAGTCGGACAAATGGAACCACTGAATTTAACTATAGCAACCAACAATCAGTGAAGGAGAAGTTAGTTTTCAATTTAAGTGGTCGACAAAACGTAAGGATATAGGTTACGAAATATAGTAATGATTTCCTGTGATTTAAATCTTTGGATCATTCAAAAATCTAGATAAAATTTCTAGTTATATACAGTTCAGAAAATTATAGTTAAAAATGTTTGATTTTATAATACGCTAAACCCATTAAAAATATGAATAATAAATGGATGCGGGAACTGTAGAAGCGTAATACTACAGAGATAAGACTGCAAACCATGTTATAATGCCTACAAAATC
Source organism: Aphrophora alni (assembly GCA_963513935.1). Classification (NCBI taxonomy): domain Eukaryota; kingdom Metazoa; phylum Arthropoda; class Insecta; order Hemiptera; family Aphrophoridae; genus Aphrophora; species Aphrophora alni. The sequence goes on along the minus strand of OY740765.1, from coordinate 59,213,344 downwards.
GGTTTCAAGCTCAAACGATCCTACTGACTTCATTTGGTTACCTGATGGCAACTCCAGAGGGTGCCCATTTAAAATATTAGTAGCCTATGTTCAGAAAAATAAATATGTTGTGTTTTTATGTCGTTTACTTTAACGTGTTGACGACCTCTTTTGAGTGAGTCGGTATTTATCTGATGATGTTACCGAAACGCGGCATATTAAAAAAAAGAGGACACGTGATGGATTTAAAAGGTAAAATGTTTTATTCTATTTGTGATATGGATAGTAAAAGGGAAAAAAATCATTAATAAAATTAAAAATCTATGACGGTTGTTTGTTTTAAACTATTCCATCCTCAATTATTGTTTTAATCCTTTTAATATACAGAGTGTTTCAAAAATATGTGTCCTATCTTCGGAAGTGATCTATTGCATAAAAAAAGAAGAAAAGAGTTCATATAAACATATAGGTATCAGAAAACGCTTCGTTATCCGTCTGTTGGCCATTTTGTGTTTTTTTTTTCGAAAAAAATTATAACTTTAGAAATTATTATGATTTCGACTCTAAATTTGGAATACACATTTTTGTATTTTTCGTGATTTTTATATAAAATCGTCCTAAAAATGGTGGTTCCTATTAGAAAATGACTAACCGGACACCATATTTGAAAAATATACACAATTTGCGAATACTTCTAGTTTTACATCAAAAAATCTTGGGGTTTCCTTTTAAACATATCGAATAAAACAGCCGCCACATCTGTTTCAATCAATATATATAGGTATAAATTACACTATTTAAAATTTGATTTGATTTTCAGATATTTAAGCATACGTGTTGAACTAAATCAGTATACCCATGTTTGTTTTATTGGGTTTTTGTGAAATTATTGTATTTAAGATTTTTTTTAAGTAGGCTACTATATTTTAGGGAAATGTATGAAAACAAGTCCCACAATCTTTACTGCACGCATTCAAGCGGAACCATTCCCATGAACAGGCTTATTGCCATGTAAGGAGGATTTCCTTAAATTTATATACGTAAATTGATTGATTGGAAATCCTAATTTAATTAACAAAATATAAATTGTGACCATTTACACAAATCTGAAGTAGCCTAATCCAGAAAATAGAAATTTGATAAATAATAAAATTTAATT